>CAJUZA010000173.1:600000-924362 GCA_910592295.1 Andrena haemorrhoa
CCCGATTGACTCGTTAGTCCGGTTTGACTCGTTCGACTCGTTCGACTCGTTCGACTCGTTCGACTCGTTCGACTCGTTCGACTCGTTCGACTCGTTCGACTCGTTCGACTCGTTCGACTCGTTCGACTCGTTCGACTCGTTCGACTCGTTCGACTCGTTCGACTCGTTCGACTCGTTCGACTCGTTCGACTCGTTCGACTCGTTCGACTCGTTCGACTCGTTCGACTCGTTCGACTCGTTCGACTCGTTCGACTCGTTCGACTCGTTCGACTCGTTCGACTCGTTCGACTCGTTCGACTCGTTCGACTCGTTCGACTCGTTCGACTCGTTCGACTCGTTCGACTCGTTCGACTCGTTCGACTCGTTCGACTCGTTCGACTCGTTCGACTCGTTCGACTCGTTCGACTCGTTCGACTCGTTCGACTCGTTCGACTCGTTCGACTCGTTCGACTCGTTCGACTCGTTCGACTCGTTCGACTCGTTCGACTCGTTCGACTCGTTCGACTCGTTCGACTCGTTCGACTCGTTCGACTCGTTCGACTCGTTCGACTCGTTCGACTCGTTCGACTCGTTCGACTCGTTCGACTCGTTCGACTCGTTCGACTCGTTCGACTCGTTCGACTCGTTCGACTCGTTCGACTCGTTCGACTCGTTCGACTCGTTCGACTCGTTCGACTCGTTCGACTCGTTCGACTCGTTCGACTCGTTCGACTCGTTCGACTCGTTCGACTCGTTCGACTCGTTCGACTCGTTCGACTCGTTCGACTCGTTCGACTCGTTCGACTCGTTCGACTCGTTCGACTCGTTCGACTCGTTCGACTCGTTCGACTCGTTCGACTCGTTCGACTCGTTCGACTCGTTCGACTCGTTCGACTCGTTCGACTCGTTCGACTCGTTCGACTCGTTCGACTCGTTCGACTCGTTCGACTCGTTCGACTCGTTCGACTCGTTCGACTCGTTCGACTCGTTCGACTCGTTCGACTCGTTCGACTCGTTCGACTCGTTCGACTCGTTCGACTCGTTCGACTCGTTCGACTCGTTCGACTCGTTCGACTCGTTCGACTCGTTCGACTCGTTCGACTCGTTCGACTCGTTCGACTCGTTCGACTCGTTCGACTCGTTCGACTCGTTCGACTCGTTCGACTCGTTCGACTCGTTCGACTCGTTCGACTCGTTCGACTCGTTCGACTCGTTCGACTCGTTCGACTCGTTCGACTCGTTCGACTCGTTCGACTCGTTCGACTCGTTCGACTCGTTCGACTCGTTCGACTCGTTCGACTCGTTCGACTCGTTCGACTCGTTCGACTCGTTCGACTCGTTCGACTCGTTCGACTCGTTCGACTCGTTCGACTCGTTCGACTCGTTCGACTCGTTCGACTCGTTCGACTCGTTCGACTCGTTCGACTCGTTCGACTCGTTCGACTCGTTCGACTCGTTCGACTCGTTCGACTCGTTCGACTCGTTCGACTCGTTCGACTCGTTCGACTCGTTCGACTCGTTCGACTCGTTCGACTCGTTCGACTCGTTCGACTCGTTCGACTCGTTCGACTCGTTCGACTCGTTCGACTCGTTCGACTCGTTCGACTCGTTCGACTCGTTCGACTCGTTCGACTCGTTCGACTCGTTCGACTCGTTCGACTCGTTCGACTCGTTCGACTCGTTCGACTCGTTCGACTCGTTCGACTCGTTCGACTCGTTCGACTCGTTCGACTCGTTCGACTCGTTCGACTCGTTCGACTCGTTCGACTCGTTCGACTCGTTCGACTCGTTCGACTCGTTCGACTCGTTCGACTCGTTCGACTCGTTCGACTCGTTCGACTCGTTCGACTCGTTCGACTCGTTCGACTCGTTCGACTCGTTCGACTCGTTCGACTCGTTCGACTCGTTCGACTCGTTCGACTCGTTCGACTCGTTCGACTCGTTCGACTCGTTCGACTCGTTCGACTCGTTCGACTCGTTCGACTCGTTCGACTCGTTCGACTCGTTCGACTCGTTCGACTCGTTCGACTCGTTCGACTCGTTCGACTCGTTCGACTCGTTCGACTCGTTCGACTCGTTCGACTCGTTCGACTCGTTCGACTCGTTCGACTCGTTCGACTCGTTCGACTCGTTCGACTCGTTCGACCCGTTCGACCCGTTCGACTCGTTCGACTCGTTCGACCCGTTCGACCCGTTCGACTCGTTCGACTCGTTCGACTCGTTCGACTCGTTTGACTAGTTTGACTCGTTTGACTCGTCTGGCTCGTTTGGCTCGTTCAACTCGCTTGACTCGAATATCCTGTTCGACCCGTTTGACTCGTTTGACTCGCTTGACTCGTTTGACTCGTTTGACTCGATTGTCCAGTTCGACCCGTTTGACCCTTTTGACACGTTTGACTCGTTTGACTCGTTTGACTTGTTACGTGAGGGCGTTGAATTTAAAGTGACCGAGCGGTAGTAGTATGTCTAGGCGGGTTCTAACCCTAGGGGCAATGAGTGGGGGTGCGGGGACGGAGGAAGTGAGGGCGCGCGGGGGAGCGCGGCGGAGGGAAACATGGGCACGGGGCTTGCGGGGAGAGGAAGACCGATTGCGCGCGCACGAACCGCGGAGTGGGGGAAGCCGCGATGATGGAGGGGATCAGTCCGGGCCGAGCTGCCGCGGAGACCTCTCCACATCGGACCTACGTATTCGAAGGAGGGAAAGAGACAGAGCATGCTAAACGTATTTGGAGGAGGGAAAGAGATGGAGCATTATTTTAAAGCTAGAGAGATGGAAGATGATAGGAAAATGAAATGGACAAATAATATATGTTTAAGATATATATATTGTTACAAATATAAAAATGAATATAAATATAAAAATTGAATATAAAAATTGAATATAAAAATAGGAATATAAGATATTGAATATAAAATAGAAATATAAAAATAAATATAAAAATGAATATAAATATAAAAATGAATATAAAAAATGAATATAAATGTAAAAATGAATATAAATGTAAAAACTGAATATAAAAATGAATATAAATATATAAAAATGAATATAAATGTAAAAACTGAATATAAAAATTAATATAAATATATAAAAATGAATATAAATATATATATAAAAAAATGCATATAAATATATAATAATAAATATAAAGAATATAAATAGAATATAAAATAAAAAAATAAAAAATAAAAAACTATTGGGATTATGGCGACGATGGTGGCGGTGAGGGCGACGATGGTGGCGGTGTGAGCGACGATGGTGGCGGTGTGAGCGACGGTGCCTAGAACATACAAACATCAATATAATAATAACACATTAAACGTATTAAACATGAAACATACAAAACAATGTAGTGTATTATATACCTGTGGTGGTGGTGGTGGCGATGGTGGTGACGGCGACGACGCCCACAACACCACCATCTCATCAAAAACCCGCTCGGGATGTGGGGATGGCGGCGGTGATGGATCCAACCCCCGCTGATTGATCAAGGGTAGCGCCCACAAGTCAATCAGCGGTAGCCCCTGAATGTTGATTTGGGGTGGCGACCGCGACGATGGTGGTGGCGACGGCGACGACGCCGATGACGCCGACTACACCATCACCTCATCAAAACACCACTCGGGGGACGGCTGCAACGGCGGCGGTGACGGATTCCGCGCTGTCGAATTTATCGACTGCCGCCACCGCCGCACGTCGACCCACGGTGGTGATGGTGGTGATGGGGTCCGCGGTCGCCTCAGGGGCCCAAGGTGATCGTACGGCACCCATGGGTGCCGTAACCGCGCAGCCATCCTCGGACCAAACACCAGTCCCGACCGCCGCATATGCACTTCTAGAGGTGCAGGTTCTCGAATGGTATCAACCTGCACCCACGCCGCAAGCGCCGCTACTATCATCTGATGATCCTAGAACACATATACGAACGTCGATATAATAATGACACATTAAACATATTAAACATGAAACACACAAAACAGCACCATGTATTACATACCGGTAGCTGTGGCGAAGGCGGTGAAGGCGGCGACGGTGGCGGCGAGTCCTAAAAGATAGAAACCCATGATATTGACACTTTAAACGCGATAAATGTAAAAAAGTATTGTTATGTACATACCTCCTCATCCCAATTGGGCGCAATCCGTTCACATACCATTTTTTTCACTGTACTTTGAAATACACAATATTATCAAAACTGTCAAAGGGCTACACATCGGCCACGATTTGAATGCAACTGATCTCGTAGCATCTCCAGGCTTTCACCTGTAGGCCCATGCCTAAAGTTGCAAAGCTTTGCAAAAGTAGGATACCTTTTGTTCTTCACCTGCATTTTCGCTGACACTCATTTCCTCCCATACATCTTCTCCGAATTATACACTACCCATCCTCAATGCATTTATCATCTTCATCGCACTCATCATTTGCTTGAATCAAACCCAACAGAATTCGGAAACGTCAAATCTTATAATTAGGTGGCGAGGAGAGAAGGAGGAAGACGGGTAAATAAAATTGACAAATAATATACGTTTAAGAAATTTTATTTAAAATTAAAAGAATATAATTTAACATTTTTTCCTACGAGCATGAGCTAGAATATCATTGATTGCACATGCTAACAGTTCGCAATCTACAAGATAATCCTCACAGTAATGTTCGCTATCACATATGATTTTAGCAGCACGATACGTATCTAATGTTTCACAGGCAACATCGCTCTGTTGCAACACATTAACAAAAATTTCAAATTTTACTCTCGCATCTTCCGCAGTTTGATACATCCGTGGATACAAATAGTCTATACATGGTTGAAGATTAAATAAAAATGTTACTGTGTCCAGTGTGAAGTACAGTGTATTATCACAATGTGTCATCTTTATAATCGGCGAATCAAAGATCCGAAAAAATTCCACCGTTAAATTATAAATCCGCATTGCGTCTGGTTCAGGTAATCGTGCACATTCTTCGATGGTTTCACGGCTGTCGAATAGCACACCCCATGTATGCCATGGTAATATGAGATGATTTCCATGATTGTCGCCGAGAAGAACTTCTACATCAACCGTAGGCCCTACATCGATTCCAATTTCCAAATATTTGCTGCCCATGGTTGTTAATGCGTATCTTCTGACCATGATACGCGATCCTCCGCGCGGACTAAGAGAACAATCAAAGCTATGAAATTATCCGCTCGTATTAGGAATAAACATAAAAAAAATTTTGAGAAGATGTGAAAATTACCCCTCACCGGTCAAAATATATATTCTCCCCACATGGAGCTACACCATCATCTCGCACGATTGGAACGAAACAATCCTCACACCTAGCGAGTATTTCATCAATAGTACTGTACATTTTCAGAGCACTATTTGTTCCACCGAAAGTCACTGAGGCTACTAAGCGATTGATTGAATAGCATTCCAGAGATTGGTTTAAATAGGGACACAATTGTTTTCCCCCACCACCACATTTTATTCTAAAACTACCAATTTTCCATAATGTTTCTTCAATCTTAACGTCGCAGCATATCGCGCAATCGCATATAATTTGACTCCTGTAGAGCAGCCGCGCAGGGTGACGTCATTTGGCAGCGCGAATCATAGAAAGAATTATGCAGCGTCAGCCGAAATGTTTTCCCACAACGCAGAGAAATAATAAATTTGAAACGTTGAATCTTAGAATTAGGTGGCGAGGAGAGAAGGAGGAAGGGTAAATAAAATTGACAAATAATATACGTTCGAGAAATTATATATATATTGTTACAGAGAAATAATATACGTTTAAGATATATATATAGATATTGTTACAAAGAATAATAATTGTAAAATATAATTTAACATTTTTTCCTACGAGCATCAGCTAAAATATCATTGATTGCACATGCTAACAATTCGCAATCTACATAATAATCCTCACAGTAATGTTCGCTATCACATATGATTTTAGCTGCACATCGCACATCTAATGTTTCACAGGGAACATCGCTCTGTTGCAACACATTAACAAAAGTTTCAAATTTTGTCCTTACATCGTATACAGTTTGATGCAGCCGCGAATACACATAGCTGACACACGGCTCAAGATTAAATAAAAATGTGACTGTATCTGGTTTGAAATACAGTGGCTTATCATGTAGCGTCATCCTTACAATCGGAGAATTATAGATCTCACAAAAATCCACCGTTAATTTATCTATCTGCATTGAAGGTGATCCAGGTAATCGTGCACGTTCTTCAATGGTCGTACGACTGTTGCATAGCGCATGCCATGTATATGATGGTAATGTGAGATACATCCCACGATTGTCGCCGAGAACAATTTCTACATCGATCGTAGGCCGTACGCTGATTCCAATTTCCAAATATTTGCTGCCCATGGATGTTAATGCGTATCTTCTGACCATGATACGCGATGTTCGACGTGGGCTAAGAGAACAATCAAAGCTATGAAATTGTCCACTCGTATTAGGTATAAACATAAAAAAATTTTGAGAAGATGTGAAAATTAAGCCTTACCAATAAACTGTATTCTCCCCACACTGAGCCACGCCATCATCTCGCACGATCGGAACGTAATAATTCATACGTCCAACGTTTGCTTTAGCACTGGTACTGCACATTTTTTCAGAGCACTATTTGTTCCGCCGAAAGTCACTGAGGCTACTGAGCGAT
The DNA here is from genome assembly GCA_910592295.1 of Andrena haemorrhoa. Lineage (NCBI taxonomy): Eukaryota > Metazoa > Arthropoda > Insecta > Hymenoptera > Andrenidae > Andrena > Andrena haemorrhoa. Next base: position 606,646 of record CAJUZA010000173.1, read on the forward strand.
TGATTGAATAGCATTCCAGAGATTGGCTTAAATAGAGGTGCAATTGCTTCCCCCACCACCACATTTTATTCCAAAGCTATCAATTTTCCATAATGTTTCTTCAATCTTAACGTCGCAGCATGTAACTTGAGCCCCATCCTCAAGGATAAAAGTCTCGACACGTGTTGAATGTAATATGATACTTCTGGGAACGTCGAATCTTCGATTTATGCAGAATCAGCAAAAACCATGTCATATGATGTTGCGCGCCAATTCCTCATACGCGTGAATCACAGAAACAATTATGCTGTATCGATAGAAACTAAACTGTATAGAACCATGTCGGAACGGATCACCGTTTTTTGCATGCAATGCATCCGAAGGAGAAGGTATACCGAAAGAGTTAGACAGAGATACCAAATCGTGGTATCAGTCATAAAAGCATGGTCTAAACCATACGAAGCCTCATATCATTGCAACGTGTTGCGAGGAAAAGATATTACATTCCATTTACTATCATGGATAAATTCGCACAAGTAGAACGTCAATTATTAAATCAATCTACACGATTGATTTCACCGGAAGAGTACCTAGCGTGGGAAGAACGGTGCAACGAGTGTATCGAATCGTTAGAAGAACACAGCCGCGTAAAACGTCCTCGATTATCGATTGGTGTTCGGCAATCGCTGGTTGCGCGAATCGCGCAGCTCGAAGGACTGAAATATTCACTGCGCGGTCGTTTCGTGCATGAAGGTGCTGGACATTCGAGCACGGGACTTTTGTGGCGTGAAATAGACACTGCGTTCGATACCCGCGTGTTAACTGGTGCCGTGCTTAATTCGAACTATATCGAGCCGCGGAACTTTCTACAAGATGCGGGGACCATTGTGTTGGAGCATGTGCGGGGTGCTTTGAGGAAACATCGGAACCTCAAAGTGAACACTATATTTAACGGTGAATTTGTGGCAGGTGACAAGCATGCTTGTAAAAGCATAAATACCCGAAACTGTGAACTCTTCCGCACATCCGATCTACAGGAGTGGTACCAGCGATGCATCATCGAACCCACCCTGGCATCGCTGGAAGAGTTCCAGGAACGCGACAGTGGATGGGCATTGACGAGAATCATGAATCTGACCGTCAAAGCCAACAAGTACAATCCACTGCGCGCGGGATGTCACATCAAGTTGCCGCAGAAATTATCACTAAAAAAGGCGACAATTAGTGTTAAATCCCCGGACAATGCATGTTTCGCGTGGGCAGTGGTCGCCGCTCTCCATCCTGCGGAAAGATACACCGATCGCCCAAGTTCATACCCCGACTATACTTCCGTATTAAATCTCCAGGGCATTGATTTTCCAATGTCCCTGGAGCAAATTGGGAAGTTTGAGGGGTTGAACGACATCTCCGTCAACGTCTACAGCTTCGAGGCGGAGAAATGGTCGACGGTCTTTCCGCTGCGTCTCACCAGCCACAAGAGGGAACAACATGTCAACATGCTCTACACGCCGAATCATGAGCACGGCGATGTAGGGCACTTTGTGTGGATCAAGGACTTGTCCCGGCTGGTGAGCGCACAGCTGAGCAGGAAGAAGGCAAAGAAATTCATCTGTGATCGGTACGTATATAAACTTGTGAAATATTGAAATGTCTCGTGAAACATATTAAATAAAAAATTTTTTTTTGTTTTTACAGATGCATGCACTATTTCGGATCTGTCGAGAAGTTGGAGGCCCATGCCGTGGATTGCGGGAGGATGAACGACTGCGCCATCCTGCTGCCCAGCGATGGCGACAATCTCCTGAACTTCAACAACCACGGTAGGAAGGAGCGGCTCCCCTTCGTGGTTTACGCAGATCTGGAATGTATCATCGCAAAAACAGAGGACAACCGAATGGGTGACAATAAATTACACATGTACCAGCACCATAAAGTGCACAGCATTGCATATTATATGCATTGTTCGTATGATACATCGCTATCGATGTATCGATGTCGCCGCGACGCGGATTGTGTTTCTTGGTTCGTAGACGAACTTACAAATTTTGCAAATTTTGCCAAACCCATCCTCACAAGTAATGTTCCAATGCTTGATTTAACTGCCGAACAGTGGGCGACATTTCACAATGCGACACATTGTCATATTTGCGAAGAACCATTCGAAGCTGTCGATATACGAGTTCGCGATCACTGTCATCTATCAGGACGGTTTAGAGGTCCAGCACATTCGGAGTGCAATTTAAATTATAAAAATTCATTTTACATCCCCATAGTTTTCCATAATTTATCCGGCTATGATTCCCATTTTATTATCGAGGAATTAGCTACCGCTTTTGAAGGTCACGTTGATGTGTTGCCTATAACCAAAGAAAAATATATTTCTTTCACCAAAAATGTTGAAGATACGGCTGAATCAGACTCGCGAAATTATATTAAATTACGTTTCATCGATTCATACAAATTTCTCAATACTAGTCTCGACAAATTAGCATCTTTTCTTAGCATAGATCAATTAAAAATTTTAAAATCCAAATTTGAAACATTATCCGCCGAGGATTTCAATTTATTGACGCGAAAGGGTGTCTTTCCATATGAATACCTCGATTGCGTGAACAAGTTGAGGGATCAATGCTTACCAACGCGCGAGTCATTCTACAGTTCCTTAACGGGTGAGACTGTATCCGAGACCGATTACGCACATGCCGAGACAGTCTGGCAGCGTTTCGGGATTAAAACCTTGGGCGAATACAGCGACTTGTATTTGAAAACAGATGTCTTGTTATTGGCAGATATTTTTGAAAATTTTCGCGAAAGTTGTATCAAGAGTTATGGATTAGATTCAGCACATTATTATACTTTACCTGGTTTCACGTGGGATGCCATGCTAAAACACACCAAAATTACATTCGAATTGCTCACAGACATCGATATGGTTATGTTTATTGAACGCGGTATACGTGGAGGTTTAAGTCAATGTTCCGGAAGATATGCTGAGGCCAATAACAAGTACATGTCATCTTACGACGCATCGAAAGAGTCATCGTACTTGATGTACTTTGACGTAAACAATTTGTATGGATGGGCAATGTGTCAACCCCTTCCATACGCTGATTTTCAATGGGTCGAAGATGTAGCAAATTTTGATGTGTCTAAAATCGATGTCGATTCGCCCACGGGATACATTCTCGAGGTAGATCTAGAATATCCGCAACGTCTGCACGACGCTCATACCGATCTACCGTTCTGCCCGACGCGTGCCAAACCACCTGGCAGCAGACAGGACAAGTTACTCGCGACGGTATATGATAAGCAGCGTTACGTCATCCATTATCGCAACCTGCAACAGTGCACGCGTCACGGTCTTCATATTACAAAGATACACCGCGTGCTTCAATTCGCTCAATCCCCCTGGCTCCGCGATTACATCGAACTCAACACACGGTTTAGAACAAGCGCGACAAACGATTTTGAAAAAAATTTGTACAAATTGATGAACAACGCGGTATTTGGTAAAACTATGGAAAATGTACGAAATCACGTGGGTGTAAAACTTTTGACACATTGGGAAGGGCGATATGGCGCGGAGGCAGTGATCGCGAAACCGAATTTCCACAGCAGAAGTGTTTTTTCGGAAAATTTAATAGCTGTTGAATTGCGAAAACTCGAGGTGAAATTCAACAAACCGATATACGTGGGTATGTGCATCCTGGACATATCAAAAATTTGTTTGTACGAATTTCATCACGAGTACATGTCTCCACTGCACGGTCAAAATTGTAAAATTCTATACACCGACACAGACAGCCTAATTTATCACATTAAATGCGACGATATCTATGAAACCATGAAACGCAATATTGATAGATTCGACACAAGCGATTATCCTACCGACAATGCATATAATATGCCACATGTAAATAAGAAGGTCCCAGGGCTGATGAAGGACGAAAATAACGGTGCGATAATGACCGAATTCGTAGGTCTTAGAGCGAAAATGTATGCACTTCGCGTAGACGGCAAAAAAGATACGAAAAAGGCGAAAGGCGTCAAGACCAACGTCATAGCCCGAACGATAACTTTCGACGACTACGCGCAGTGTTTGCATAGGGAGATCGAAATGGTTCGCAGACAATCATGCATACGGTCTAAATTGCATAAAGTGTACACCATTTCGGAATCCAAAGTCGCTCTAAGTCCATACGATGATAAGCGGCATATCGTACCCGATTCGACCGACACTCTGCCCTGGGGTCATTATAAAATACCCTTGTAAAAATATCATTGTATCAAATTGTTCACTCATGTATATATATATATCATTGTATTTATTTTGAACCATACTATTGTATTTATTGTAAAATGTATGGAAATTGTTTGCATATGTATCATTGTATTTATTTTGAACCATGTATTATTATTATTTTACAATATATTATTGTATTTATTATAAAATGTATGGAAATTGTTTGCATATGTATCATTATATATAATAACTGAATTATAAATGGTTGAAATAATGTGTAAAAATAAAAAAAATGTTTGCACATTTACATATATGTATCATTGTATTTATTGAACCATGTATTTATTTTACAATACATTATTTTTATTTATCCATGAATTGTGTGATTTATCAAACCCCAGCCACTTGACATACACCTTATCCCCCTTCCTACGCAAAACTTTTTCCACTAGATATACATCAGGATCGATGACGCGTTGCAGCTCGTGTTCATAGAATCCTCCGGCAACAGGTTTTCCACAGGAATCGACGAGCAGATACGTCGCGGGATTAGTTGTCTGTACTTTGACTATCTTGAACACCTCCGTTGTCCAATTCGGTGTATAGCCTTTATCGAATATGGTTTTAAATTTGCTCACGCGCACAAACTCGCCCAATTTGAATCTCGCGGGAGCAGCGATCTTTATGTTGCTATATACGGTGGCTAGCAGCTTCTCGGCGATCGCAGGGGTAACATCGCATGGACGCATTCCGATGGTTCTATGTTTTCGTGCGTTATACTCTACAAGTAGACTTGGTAGCGTATCAGTCCATCAATAGGTTCCATTCAGCGTAAACAGTTTCCACATATTGTTCTTCAAAGTTCGATTGAAACGTTCTACGACGGAGGCCTTCATCACCGAATACGTCGAATAATGATTAATGTCATACTTCGTCAAGAGTTTCTGCACATCGACGTTGTAAAATTCTTTTCCTTGATCGGTTTGCAAATTTTTTGGATATCGATCTCTAAATATCTTTGCAAACGCTTTAGTCACCTCAGCACCACTTTTAGTCTTGAGCGGTACCGCCCATGCATATTTGCTCAGCACATCGATGATGGTGAGTATGTAGTGGTGACCCTGGTTGAATCGCGAGTATGGACGCATTTCTACAATGTCAGCTTGCCACAGATCATCGTATCCATGCACTATGACGCGCCTCCGTGGGAAATGTCTTCGGGCTGGAGCGTGCAATTCCTCAACGAGTTGTAGCTTCTTGCGACCATGGTTTTCTTTACTCATGGATTTCGATAATGGCTGCATGTTTGGTCGTAGAGGTGTCTTTGACACGAATGATGTGATAATTATCGTGTACGTGCATTATGTGCTGAGGAAATTCTGGACAAGTTTAATCGTCTCGCATGATTCTCCTTCGCAGTGCTGCTGTGGGATAGAATTCGACGCCTGCGATATCTTTTGAACGCTGTTTTGCAGCGTCATCATATCTCTCTGAAACACGACCAGCTTCCTCTCTAATTCTTCCTGCTGCTCTCTCAAAAGTTTAATGCTCTTTTCCATGTATAGTTTATTGACGGCATCGCTGTCAGCCGTGGGTTGCGCTACGCGTCGTATCTTGCGTGATTTTGCATCAAAGTCCGCACCAGCCACGCAAAGAGCGTTATCTCGCATGTAATTTCGAAGCACACCGTTCCATTTGTAATAGTCCATTCTAGCTGCTCCACTCTTCTCGAGCGATACCCCAAATTTGTTGATCGACATCTCGATGCATACATCGACGTGCAAATCATCGACGTGCGGTTTAATTTATAATGAGGCCTTCCTCGCGGAGTTCCTCGATAATCGATAGAATCTCGTTGTCATGTGAGTTGTTACCCGCCTGACGTGACGCTTCCAGCAAACGGAATCGGTCCACCAGCTCGTTGGGATCGTCCCAGTGCACGTAATCGATCTTGCTATCGTTTACCACCATGGCTTGCGGTGTTGTTAGACCTTTCCCCGCCTTACTGGTTGATACACGGGGGAGTAGTGGTGCAATTACATTTTTATACTTGTATCCCTTATTACCCAATACGGGATTTTGAGCGTTATGACCGCGTCTGTAGGCATTCGTCGTCAGCAGTATGCTTTTATATTTTTGTTTATCGGCATCTGTGTATATAGCATCATCGGGAATTCTCTTGAAAATCAGTTCGTAAAGGCCGGGTGTTCCTCCGTATTTTACACCATTTATGATTATATTATCAGACTTGTCTATATCGAAAGCCTTATCCCCAAGCATCGTTCCACTATTGCCAAAGTATACGCCGTACACATAGTCCATTGCTGTATCCCTATCACCACTTAGGATTGCACTCATGTATTTTTGCCCCAGCGGGCCGAAATGGCTGCGGAACGTTTCTTGTCCCTCGGATGTCTGGAATTGCTGTCTAATAGATGTTGCAAATGACTCATCGGGTGTAGTTTCGAAAACGTCGTCCTCATCATTGGTTGTGAGCGATTGTACACCCAGAAATGTATTTATTGGTGTGGGAGGAACGGGTGAATCGTTTGATGCGACATTCTGTCGTTTTCGCTTCGATTGAATTGGTGTGGAGGATACAATTGATTTTTCCAATGACATGTATGGTTTCCTCTTTGTCTTGCGCGATGTGTTCCCTTTCGACCCGATTTTTGTTTTAGGCGTTAATGTTTCATTCCCTTCGATGTCTGTGCTCATCAGCGGTGACGTGTCAGCATCCACCGCTGTGGTATTTTCAACAATATGTTTTAAGGGTTCGACAACAGGTTTAAAGTATCTCTCCAACGCAATATCTTCATCCATCTTGCCAGTCTTCAAAGCCTGATGTTTCTTGCGAATGGCTTCACTAGTTTTTGCAATTTCCTTCGCTATTCTCTCGCGATCCTTAATCTCCAGATTATCGATGTCGATCATCATTATGCCGTAGACGTTGCTTTCTCGCCGGCGTGTTGATGACAATTGACCATCTCACGGTATCGCAAACTCGTTAAATCCCTTTCTATAACGTCCATTGGACATCGCACTATCCTTGTCTATTACCACGAAACCATACTCCCGCTGCCAACAATTACGACACAAACCACTGAAATCCTCGTAAGACATGTCGGTGTTTACGTGATCGTTGTACACATGTTTCAAGTTGGTACCATCCTGTTTAAACAGAATCAGCAGATTCGCATTGTCGCGTATAAGATGTTTGGGAATCTTTGCATACGTCTGACAGAGATAGAAGCAGTCGACGTTCGAGTGGCGCCCCATTGCAAAGTATTCCCTTATCGTATCTTGCTTATCGCAAGCCACATCATCAAAGATAAAAATGGAATTCGGAAGCGATTCGCTCGGTGGGATGACGTCACTGTTATTCGAAAACGTAAAGTAGCCAATTTCATCTATCGGAGTCAATAAATTCTCCAAATATTGATATTTCGGCTGTTGCAACGACTTGGAATACACGTACACGTTCTCGAAGCGGACGCCGTGAGGACTTTCCAACAAGCTCACCAACACGTTGGTCTTTCCACAATTTGATGGGCCGCAAATGAGGGAACGGATAGTGTTTGGTAGCATGCTACCATGTCTGCGTCTTGTTTTTTTCGGGGACATCATTTGCGATTTATCGTCAAAATTTGTCACGCGTATCGCCACAGGTTGTCGCACGAATCGCATCCTCTCCATGAACCGTGAAAAATGATTTTGATACGTCGAAGCGGCGACGCGTCCTATTTATAGGCCCACGCCGAAGCAAACCAGCTCAGTATTCAAAATGCTTCTGGTCCTGTCGGATAATTGCGATATTCGAGACCTAACCTCTGAGCAGTTGCAATATATACCAAAGATTTTTCTACTCCGCGAGTTTGACAGACACATTGATCAGTTGTGGGACAGACTCCCCGAGCATATAAAAGCTGATTCTGAGGTTCGACAGTATCGTCGGTGCTTGGAACATTATAATCGCCCTTGGCAGCGAACGCATATCGACGGTCCAGCACCACTGATTAAAAACTGTGGCGAATGTCGCCGACGAGAGTAAAGAAAGGTTGTGGTTTGTTAAATCGCGCGATAAACGCACTACCCATCGAATTACATATCCCGGGATACCAGTTTTGCGGTCCATGAACTCATCTAGCAAAACGATTGGCTAGAGGTGATCAAGGCATAAATCCGTTGGACGCAGCGTGTCGCGAACACGATATTGCGTATTCCCGCAGCAACGATCTCAGTGAAAGACACGCGGCAGATAACGTACTCGCTGACAAAGCGCGAAAACGTATCGTTGCGCGAGACTCGACTCTGGGTGAAAGAGGCGCTGCTACAGCTGTTTGGGCGGCTATGAAGGCCAAGACGAAAATCGGAATGGGGATGAAAACAAAAACCCGCAAAAGGACTCCAAAGAGAGCGTCGCAAAAGCGGATTCTTCCGGTGGCAAAACGGGGTGGTATATTACCACTTCTCCCGCTGCTAGGTGTTCTCGGATCATTGGCTGGCGGAGCGGCGGGGATCGCCAAGGCGGTAAACGATAATAAGGCGGCGCAACGTCAACTACAGGAAATGCAACGTCATAATCGCTCCATGGAAGGTCGCGGACTTTATCTCACACCATACAAGCGCGGACAGGGAATATCGAAACGAAAAAAAAAAAACGCCGAAAAGACATTAAAAATGCCTGTGGGTGTAACTACCGACAAGCAATTGGAGGATTTGGCAAAACGTATGCGTATTCCATTCTTTAGAGGTGTTTTTATGCGCAACGCGCTACCAGCCGGAGGAGTGCGTCGAAACGAGAGCGGTATCGTAAATTTGGACAATGTCGAGGGGTCGGGGACTCATTGGGTGGCATATGCGAAGAGAGGGTGTCGAGCTGTATATTTCGACAGCTTTGGCAATCTTCGACCGCCTAAGGAATTGGTGCAATATCTGGATAAAGATGCTGTAAAAATCGAATACAATCGAACGTCTTATCAGAAGTACGATCAGAGCAATTGTGGACAACTATGTCTACGCTTTCTACAAACGATCGGCACCAAATTTAAGGGATGACTTGCAACCGCTATGATTCAGTACTACTCGAGTCGTACAGCTCGGAATATGTCGTTAACATTCACTCTAACCGGCAAGAGTAGCACCCTCGCGGTGAGCTATTTTCCACCCATAGATATCAGTGATGATGATTACGAACTTGGTCTAACCACCTTTGAAACTTATCATACAATACCGAACATCGACTCGAGCAACGATAAATTCTACTTCGTCGTAAACTATGACACCAACAACAGCGTTGATGCCGACCATGAATACATTACGATTCCCCACGGCTCCTACGAACTAGACGCCATTGCCAAGTATTTGAAGCAACGATTACTCGAGCGATATCCTCAAAATCTCGGTGGTACCGATGCCCGCGATGTTGGCGACAACGATGTGTATCCAATAGTGTTGCGCCCCAACAACAACACCATGAAAAGCGAGCTGTATTGTCGGTTCGCCGTAGACTTTACAAAGCCCAATAACATTGGATCGCTACTGGGATTATCGATGAATCGGGTATTAGAACCAGGACAGTGGCACGAATCGGACAATCCAATTAATATCATGAATGTAAACATTATTCGCATAGAATGTAGCGTGACCGCTGGCGCGTACAATAATGGAAAGCGCGTACATACGATACATGAATTTTCTCCGAGAGTCCCACCAGGATATAAGATATCGGAAACGCCCGCGCAGATCATTTACCTTCCAATCACTGCACGGGTCATTACGGATCTAACGATACGCGTTGTGGATCAAGACGGACAATTGCTCGATTTTCGAGGTGAAGAGATTACCATCAGACTGCACGTACGCCGACGACGATAATACACGTGGTGCGAACGAATGAGATGCTTGTTTTGAACGACTTCAGAAACACGTATCTTCCAAGCGAAATTGTTTGTAACAACAGCAACAGCTCTGATTACGCTAAAAAGAAGAGGCTCAGTGCTGTGAACATTGCTTTTTTGAAATCGCTGGGATTCGTTGTACGGATTTAAGTTGAAAAATGGCTGACATTCTAAGCATTGGAGGGAAGCCGACGTTTGATGATCGCATCGTCAAGGTTGAGACACATACATACAACCCATACGTCAACACAACGTTTGGACACAGCGACGAGATAAGAATACCTATACAGCAGCAGGATTTATACACATTGCCGTGTGAAAGTTTCCTCTACGTGGAGGGGAAATTGATGATAAATAAGCCAAATGATGCATTAACGGTGATGTTGGGAAATAATTGCATGGCGTTCATATTTGATGAGATTCGATATGAGCTGAATGGCGTGGAGATTGACCGTAACAGAAACGTTGGAGTAACTAGCACGCTTAAAAACTATGTATCGCTGACATCTGACGAAGACAAGAATATGGAGAATGCTGGATGGGGCTTGAAACGGCACGATGAGCTAATAGTGAAAAATCATTTCAATTTTTGCATCCCGCTCAAATATTTGCTGGGATTTTGCGAGGACTACAAACGCATGGTTATTAATGCGCGTCACGAATTGATTTTAATACGATCGCGCAACGATAACAATTCTCTAATAGGATCACCAACGTTGGAACCAGAAATTGAATTACTTAAAGTGCAATGGCGGATGCCTCATGTGACGTTGAATGATGTTAATAAGCTATCGTTGCTACATGCTTTGGAAAGTGGACAAAACCTGAGCATTAGTTTTCGCTCCTGGGATCTGTACGAGTATCCTCTCTTACAGAGCACAACCAAGCATTCCTGGGCCGTGAAGGCAGCTGCACAGCTGGAGAAGCCGCGATACATTATCTTTGCTCTACAGACTGCTCGAAAGAATATGATGACCGAAGATGTTACTCGGTTCGACCACTGCAAATTAACCAATGTAAAACTTTTTCTCAATTCGGAATTTTACCCGTACGATGACATGAACTTGGACTTTGACAAGAATAGACATGCCATCTTGTTTAACATGTATACACATTTCCGTAAATCGTATTATGGACATAGTTGCAACGAGGCATTATTCACCGTGGCCCAATTTCTGCAATTTGGCCCCCTCGTGGTGATTGATTGCTCGCGACAAAATGAGTCGATCAAGAATAGCACCGTGGACGTGCGCATAGAATTCGACTGTAAAGAGAATGTGCCTGCAAATACTACAGCCTACTGTCTGATTCTGCACGATCGGGTGGTTGAATACAATCCGCTGACAAACGTGGTGCGCAAAATCAATTAAATTGCCACGCTACTTGCCCGCCCTCTCCTGTGTCAAATTCGTACAAAATTTCATCATGAAAATCGAGATGCTTTACGAGAAAGATCGCATTCTCCTGTCTGTCTTGGAAGCGAACGGACCTTTACATTGTACCGATAATGGTCGTACCAACATTTGTTGACCTGCAAGGGTTCATCGTTGACGGAAGATTTATCGTGAAGGAAGTGGCAGTCCTACGAAAGGGAACAATTCTCTCGCACTATATTTTTGGGAGTTCGATGCCACAATATCTTCTCACGAAATCTGACAAATCGAGCATCCGGTGGTTGGTGGCAAAATATCATGGACTACGGTGGGAAGATGGAGACGTTCCTTACAGTATGGCTAAACAGCTAATTACGAAAGCTGTAGCTGATGCTATCGACGAAGAAGATGACTCATCCCATATCGTATACGTTAAAGGGTTGCAGAAACGCGACTGGCTTGCGGATTTCCTCGATGAAAATACGAGAGCGGACGTGGTCATTGAGACACTGGACATTGATTACGAGGATATCAAATCTCTAAATAAGCTAAATGTAGTTAATACTCTGCGATGTGGCAGACACGCAAAGCATTGTGCTTTGCAAAATGTATTTAAAATATTCAACTGGTGGTTTAAACACCAGATGGAATTTCATAAATAAAATGTAATCAATTTTTTTTAATGCATAAATGTTTTTTTCTTCACTCTCCCCAACCCAACCTCCTAAAATATATAATGTACGCTAGATTAAGTCGATGGTTACAATTATGTAGAAGTGGTTCAATACACATTCGATATACGTTCAAAGTGGTACGATTGATGTTCAATATACGTTGAAAGTGGTACGATGGATGATCAATACACGTTCAAAGTGGTACGATAGACGTTCAATACATGTTCAAAGTGGTACAATTGATGTTCAATCTACGTTCAAAGTGGTACGATAGATGTTCAATATACGTTCAAAGTGGTACGATAGATGATCAATACACGTTCAAAGTGGTACGATAGACGTTCAATACATGTTCAAAGTGGTACGATTGATGTTCAATCCACGTTCAAAGTGGTACGATAGATGTTCAATCTACGTTCAAAGTGGTACGATTGATGTTCAATACACGTTCAAAGTGGTACGATTGATGTTCAATACACGTTCAAAGTGGTACGATTGATGTTCGATACATGTTCAAAGTGGTACGTTAGATGTTCGATAGATGTTCAAAGTGGTACGATAGATGTTCAATACATGTTCAAAGTGGTATGATTGATGTTCAATATACGTTGAAAGTGGTACGATAGATGTTCAATACACGTTCAAAGTGGTACGATTGATGTTCAATCCACGTTCAAAGTGGTACGATAGATGTTCAATACACGTTCAAAGTGGTACGATTGATGTTCAATACATGTTCAAAGAGGTACGTTAGACGTTCAATACACGTTCAAAGTGGTACGTTAGACGTTCAATACACGTTCAAAATGGTACGATAGATGTTCGATACATGTTCAAAGTGGTAGGATAGATGTGTCCAAAGAAGAAGGGAACGGTTCGATTCAGTCAAATGGTGCATGTGAAGAAGATGATAAATGCACTGAGGATGGGCAGTGAAAATTCGAAGAAGATGCATGGGAGGAAATGATTGTTAGCGAAAATGCAGGTGTAGAACAAAGACATCCTACTTTTGCAAAGCTATGCAACTTTAGGCATGGGCATACAGGCGAGAGCCTGGAGATGCTACGAGACCAGTTGTCTGTCAAATCGTGGTCGACGTGCAGCCACTTTGACAGTTTTTAAACACTTTCTTCATTTTTTGAGCTAAGTGAAATTGCTTTGAAGGAGACTGCTTTTGAAGAATATCATCAGTTGTTCGACGCGTGGAAATACAATCGATTAATATCGTAAGTTTCCATTATCATATTTTTAGTGAATCGTTGTGTTGGTAACTTTGAGAATTATAAGAAAAATCGATTTCAGATTATGTCATTGCCCGCGGAATTGAATCCCCCCGCTGCAGCTACAATCTCTGACTCCACTGTGCTGCCTATACATGACTGCAACCCTAAAATATATGTTGCGTGTCGGAATGTTGCGGTTCAAACCGAAGAAATTTGTGGTGAAGAACTTCATAAGGCGGAAGTTGTTCACGATGGCGACATCTTTTTAAAAGTGTTCTATAATCCTATTAGCATGTGCGGCTGTGAGATGCTGCCTGAAAATTCCGAGAGTGAGCGATATTGGTATAACAGACATGCGCGGCAAAAACCATTCTTTTCAGATCTTAGTGAGGATGAAGATGAGGATTACGAAAACAATGATTATAACGATATATATCACCTGCACAGTTTGACGGATCCAAAAAGTGTAGTTTGGCGGAGATGTGTCAATGGGAAACCGATTGACTGTAATACTATTTTTGCGAATGCGGTATCAGGGCTTCAGGCTCGCGATATTGGAATTCAGATAATCCCCGAGCAAGTTTGCGATGATTTGTTTTATACCGACGAGGCTCTATTTAATGAAATCGTCGACAATGCTATTTTTACCGACGATGATACTGCTCTATTCGATGGCTATGTAGTCGAGTGGGATAATTAAGCCAAATATTTGTAACAATATATTTATCATTTTTTAAGCACATATTATTGTACCATTTCATTTATCCATCTTCCTCCTTCTCTCCATATTTGGGGGTCATTCCCTCCCTCGGTCAGGTTTAAAAATATTTCGGGGGTGGGCCAAGGTCTGAAAAAAACTTTGGGGGTGGGCCTCTCCCTCCGCGGAAATTTCCAGCGGTGGGTCCGACGTGGAGAGGTCTCCGCGGCAGCTCGGCCTGGAGTGATCCCCTCCATCATCGCGGCTTCCCCCACTCCGCGGCTTGTGCGCGCGCAACCAGTCTTCCTCTCCCCGCAGGCCCCGCGCCCATGCTTCCCTCCGCCGCGCTCCCCCGCGCGCCGTCACTTCCCCCCGCCCCCGCGCTCCCCTCAGAGGACCTGCGTTAGAACCCGCCTAGTCTTACTACTAAGTAATCCCCTCAAACATTAAACTATATTTTGACCAAGAGTCATTTCTATAATATCGACTTAGTATCGAGATTCATGTTCATTTACGATTTAGAATCGTAAACTATATCATACTATTAATTTATAATAAGAGTTAGTCGATTTGTATTCCGTTTAACCGACCAAGCGAATTATTAGTTAATTTCTAGTTCCGTTTAGCGCATAATCTCAATTACTTAAATGTTCGACAGACGAGTAGCGACATAATCAATTAATGTTCATTATATTCAAACGACTGAGAGTCGAATCATATGTACAAATCGACCTAGCGTCAAAAACCACTATTTAGAATAAATCATTGTTATTATTGTTAAAGGAAGGACTCTGGTTTCTTGAAATTCATTTCTTAATCGCATGCCAAACGAACCAATCCCACAATTTCACAGGTAAACCGCTCTACTTGTGAAAACTCCTGTAATTAACGGCAACGTCACGTTAGAGAACGTTACAGGTAGCAATAAATTTGGTGACAGCGGCTGGGATTAAACGCGATAAAATCGTAAAAAATTTTGCTTGTAACCGCAAAACGCGTGGCAAGGGAGATTCAACCTCCTAGCGAAGAACAAGACTCCTTCTTTCTTCCTAAGTCAGGCGTGTTAAAATCAATCAAACATGGTTAATAACGAAGCAACTGGTAGCGCAGTTAAGGTAGACGCGGTTGTAGAAGAGTTACAACGATTACAAATTAGTCAGGATAATGCGCGTCAACCGCATACTAGAATTCGAGATGCCGCAGACACGGTCCCGGCTTTCGACGGGCGAAACATTACAATCCATCAATTCACTAAATGCTGTAGAAACGCAAAACTTATGATAGCAGCAAACGCCGAATACGGTTTAGTTCAATTAATAAAATGTAAATTGTTCGGACAAGCCTCTCGAGTAATACTTAACGGCGATTATAATACAATAGAGGAAGTAATTAAGGTCCTCAGCTCTCGTTTCGCACCATTACATTCTTCAATCCAGTTATATGGAGAAATGTCGAAAATAGCACAAATGCCGAATGAAGCTACTGTAGATTATAGCAGTCGAGTCTCTGGGATTCTCCTACAATTAAAACACTGTAATGAGGTAGAGGTTCCCCAACATGTCGCACAGTATAATGAATCAGCCGAAACAAATTCAAATAAGGCATTTTTAACGGGTTTAAAACCAGAAATCTACGCACGAATGCGTATTGTCGAATTCGCCGACCTCGATACCGCAATTAGCACCGCAATCAAAGCAGAGGCCGAGTGTCAGGAAAACATAATGAGAAATAGATTCGCAGAAGGTCTATCGCACTCCGGGCAGTGTACTAATTGCTACGGGTAGGGGCATTCAACGAGTGATTGTAGCAGTAAAATTCCAGTAGGGCAAATAGCTCAAATTAGTTGGCAAACAATATATTGCGATCATTGCCGAAAGGTAGGCCATAATATTCAGGAATGTCGAAAGATAAACACCGCACCGCGATCAACACAATATAGCTCTGGGTCAAGGCCGTGGTCGTACAATACTGGGTCGCGAATGATGCCGCGTAATCCCGCGCCGCGTCAATCACAAGTAGAATGTAAATATTGCAAAAACAGGGGACATAGTATCGAAGAATGTCGTAAGAAAATGTATAACAACAGGAGAAATTCCGAGGAACCACCTAATTTCAGCCAGCAAACATCGAATCCTTCCAAAAATCCTACACGCAGACAAGCCGTACTCACACTTAAACCCCTAGAAATTGGGATAGCCCCAAGTATAGCATTGTCCAGTCCGGAATTTAAACAAAACAAGGCATTAATGATGATAGACACAGGAGCAGATTTGAGCGTTATAAAAGAAGAAACCGTCTCTCCAGGCACACCAATCCATACAGACGTAGTATATGATCTAAGGGGAATAACAGAAGGTTCACTACCAACTATGGGGTATATAAAAGCGAGAATACTAAGCACGGAAGTAGAGATCCATGTAGTCAAGACTCTCCCTCTAGGACAGGATGGAATTTTGGGAACAGATTTTTTCAGGGACAACGGAGCGACGATAGATTACTCTAGGCTAGGTGTCATAATAGGAAACGAGTTACTTCCATTTAAAGACGGGGAAATAGCAGTACCACCCCGAATGAGATACCAAATACCAATTAAAATTAAAAGCACGCATCTAAAGACGGGATATGTACCCAGATTAGATATACACCCAGATATACTAATAGGAGACGCGATAGTATCAAATAACGACGGAATAGGATATTTGTTCGTCATTAACACATCATCCAAAGAAATAAAAATAGAAATACCAACCGTAGATATACAACCATTCGAGGAAGTAAAATTCGAAGGGGAATTAGCATCTCCAAACCATATTAAACAAGTACTCGAACTACTTCGTTTAAATCACTTAAATCCTGAAGAAAGAGCTAACATTGAAAACTTAATCGAAAAATATGCGGACAGATTTCATCTCCCTAGTAGCGAATTAGAAGCAACGAACGCTGTGTCTCACAGAATAATAACTGAAAATGAGGCACCGGTTAACATAAAACAGTATCGATATCCCCAAGTTCATAAAGAAGAAATTAATAGACAAATATACAAGCTAGGAAGATATAACACTAATGCGGATGCACTATCACGAAACCCAGTAAATGCACTCCCATTACAAATAGAAGGGAAACGATCACGCTCCCAATCCATAACGACTCCCGGATCCCCAAACCCAACCCCCATGAAGCAACCAAAAGGAGACAATTCATCCTCCACTTCGTCATCCGAATTCAATCCCAGACAGATACCAGTCAAAAGGAAATTAAAGAGAAAGCTAAAAACCACAACAACCACATCGTCAAGTCGACCGGTAATAAAAAAAGAGGAATCACACCAAAAAGGAAATCAGCGGAAATGGATGTATCTACCGACAGCTTTGAAGTAAGAAAGGACATCCATCTATCAGTAGAGGTTCACCCCACCACTGCTGGACAAACCAGTTCTACACCACCAGTGCCTAGACCAACCATGGACAACCACCCTCCACAACGAATGGAAATTGAAATAACGAAGAACGATTTTGATGAAATAATGGAAATAAGCGAAAACGTAAAGATTCCTAGGAGTCATACATATAGAGAGCCTCCCAAAATAAACTCTAGCAATAGTAGCAGCAGTAAAAAGAATAGCCCACCAATAAGAGGTAGGAAGTACTGTAGTAGAGATTCCAGTGGAACACTCACCGGACCATTATCTCCAGTAACAATAAGAAGAGATTCAAATAACAATTTCAAGGCATTTACGGGACCACCCCGACAACAAATATCATCGCGACGACACGGACTACCACGACAAGGATTACCGCGACAGCAAATACCTCCTCAACAACGAACATTACCAAAAATAGTTAACCAGGAACCAATTCAAGGCAGGATCAAGGAAATTGGAGATCACCTATGGATGAGAAGGGAAACTGCAGGAATATTCATTACAGCGTATGGGAAACCAGTGGGCAAGGAAAGCAAAGAATTCATAATTAAGGAACAAATTAAAATTACCTTACCCCTACCACTCCAGGCAGGAAGTATAATAGAAATTCACAAACCAGGACAGACCATCTTAGGAATGGTAATGCCAGATCCTCCAAAGGAAGAAGCTTATCATACCATAATTCGAAACCTATATAATAAATTAACACAAGAAAACATTAATAAAATTTCATTACCGAAAACAGAAATTAATATAGCATGGGAAAAGTTAAAACATATGATTAATTTAAGGTTCTTACTAACAAATATCAGCATTACGATCTGCAATGGTACTGTACAGCTGCCAACAGAACAGGATCGTTTAACGATAATAAAAGAAAACCACGAGTCACCAGTAGGGGGACATAAAGGAGTAAGAAAAACCTATAACAGAATTAGAAATTTGTACCATTGGCCAAATATGAAAAAAGAAGTAAGGCAGTTTATTAAAACATGCATAAGTTGCCAAAAGAAAAAGCTCGTGCGAGTAAAAACTAAAGAGCCAATGATAATAACAGACGCACCACTAGACGCTTTTGACAAAATATCCATGGATATTGTGGGACCACTGCCACTCACAAAATCAGGGAAAACATACATACTTACCGTACAGGATAATTTAACAAAATTCTCGTTAGCTATACCATTAGTCTCATTTACAAGCGAAGAAATAGCCCAAGCATTCACCACACACTTTATATGTCAATACGGATGCCCAAAAGCCATCCTCACGGATCAGGGATCATCATTCATTAGCTCTCTCATGCGGAAATTCGCAAAGGCTCTCAACATAAAGCAGTACAAAACCTCAGCATTCCATCCAATGTCAAACGGTTCCCTGGAAAGAAGCCATCATGTTTTGATTGAATATTTAAAGCATTATATCACAAAAGAGAAACAATGGGACCAGTGGTTACCACAGGCCATGTTCTCTTATAACACTAGTGTACATGAGGGAACTAAATACACTCCCTATGAACTAATATACGGTAAAAAGGCCAGACAACCGTCAAGTTTAACACCAAATGACAGAATAACAACATATCCGGATTTTGTAGATAGGTTAGTTACAAAGTTGTTGAATATTCGCGAACTGGGACGACGCAATTTAGAAGGCTCAAAATATCGACAAAAATACTACTATGACCATAAAATATCTTCAATCAAGTATCACAAGGGCGAAAAAGTTTTGCTTTTAAACTCAAAAAGGAACAAATTCAGCGACGAATACAGCGGGCCGTTCACAATCATGGAGATCTTAGAAAACAACAATGTAAAGATAGCTGTGAGCCCCCGTAGTACTAAGGTTGTCCATCAGGATAGAATTAAAAACGCCTACACTCCACCAGAACATGGCGTCCCTAGGGACAATTTAACAAAGCACTAGCAACTTCGCACCGCTAAACTCAAAGTAGTGGGGAGTACCCAAGCTCCCATTTCGAAAACTGATAGCCTGCCGTGCGCACGTAATTTTTGCAACAAAATCGAAGAAAGAAAAATTATTAAAGGAAAGATTCAGGAGCTCTCCAGTCGAGAAGGAAGTAAGGTAGGAACAGCAATAAACAAATATTTATTAAAAAACTAAAAATAAGCAAATCAAATCAAATTATTAAAATGAACGCGTGGTGTGCCGACACAGAGATATGGCAAAATCGCCAGAAGAAAATTATATTCACCGCCCTCGCGAGGAGGAGAGATTAGAAGACCCGTATTTAAGACTCCTAGGGATGATCTGCCTCAAAGCGAAGTGGCCCGGTTTACGGACCGACAGGAGTGACTTATATAGAAGAAAGATCTGCTGTCCGTGCTACAAGAACCTTTTTGCTGAGGAAACTCAATATTATTCACCAGCTATCCGACACCTGCTAACCCTCAGGAGAAATATAACAAATTTCAAATATTGCATAATTTGTACTAGACCAATCTATAAGATAGGTGTAGCGGCACAATGCCCCGACTGTATCGAAACCTTCTTGCACATAAGTGCTAACAATGAAGAAGCTTTAAATTTGGGGCTTTCTCTTAATGTCCTAGAAGCCCATGAGAGAGGCGAAACAAGGCCTCAATAATAAATTTATATTTTTTCCACATACCTATTCAAATTATTCTATCCTATCTTCGTACCCCATCCAAATGAGCGAGAACAATTATTATTAAGCGTAAGAAGGATAGTCATAGACAGAGGTCAGCAAGCTCGCGATGTAAACAAACCGTGTACTCCTGAAACATTAAGAAATAGGGTAGCATTGTAAATAAAGCAGGACAAGGGACTTTCTCGGAATTTTATAAGGACTAGCGGAATAAGAACGTTGTGCGAATAGAGCCGATAGTAAATAAAAAGAGACAGAATATTTAGGGGAATGTGTAGGCAATACAGGGATAGATTCATAATAATACCGCGTAAGGAGAATGATAGGTATTGAAAGGATATCGTTACAGTAAGCTTCATTCGATCGTGAGACTCAGTCGTGTATAGTCGAAATAAATTCATATAATTAAATCAAAATGCCCAAACGAGCGGGAAGAAAAATAAGGAAATTAAAAGCAGCGCTAGCTTTAACCCCACCCAGTTTTACTCATTTAAGTTTTTCCAAGTCAAATCCAACGCGATTAGTTACAAAACCGTCGAACTCTACACCCTGGAAATTACAAACAATAACTATACCAGAGGTGGATTGGCATCCATACACCCAACTAACCCATTCTGATCCACGGAGGCGTGCGTGGAAATATATATTTCTATTCGGGACGGGAAACGCACCACCCCCGACCACTGGAGGACCGGTCAAGGAAAACAAGGAAGCTGAGGCATTCAAGGACATCGAAGAGGAAGTAGATCGCCAGACCGCCTCACTCAACCCCGTGGTCCATGGAGCATCTCTCGAGGACGAGAGAAAAACCGGGCGGTGAAAAGTAACGTACCGCTACCCACCACCACATTTTTTTCCCCTTTTTAATTGTTTCTGTATTATTATATTAGTATTAAGATAAACTAACTCTTGCGTGCGTCACGCCCATAGCGGGAAATACCTAAATTCATTCTCGCGCAACGCATGCGCGCAACCGCCCGTTCAAACCCAATTCAGCGCCGCAAACGACTTAAGCGCGCACGCGCAAACCGCACGTTCCACCGGACGCCGATTAAACCCAGCGTAGTATACGACCGGCGGGAACCGGAAGCGAATTACTATTGGTGCGCGTAATCGCACAGCATCTCATTGGTGCGGAATTAGCTCCACCGAGGAGTATAAATATAGGCATGCCTACAGCAGTCAAGCAGTGCAGTCAAGATTGGGTCCTGACACCCAACCTTTCCCAGGACGTTTAAAACTCCTTTCAAGGAAGCTTTAACTAGCTCCGTAACTCCTAAATCCAAGGAAGCTTTTACTAGCTCCATAATTACCAAATCCAAGGAAGCTTTTACTAGCTCCATAATTACCAAATCCAAGGTAGCTTTTACTAGCTCCATAATTACCAAATCCAAGGTAGCTTTTACTAGCTCCATAATTACCAAATCCAAGGAAGCTTTAGCTAGCTCCATAATTCCTAAATCCAAGGAAGCTTTAATTAGCTCCACAATTCCAATCTATAAAGCGTTGGGCCAGCTTATAGGCACCAGTAATCTTTATACTCCGAGAGAAGTAATCCTCTCAAACATTAAACTATATTTTGACCAAGAGTCATTTCTATAATATCGACTTAGTATCGAGATTCATGTTCATTTACGATTTAGAATCGTAAACTATATCATACTATTAATTTATAATAAGAGTTAGTCGATTTGTATTCCGTTTAACCAACCAAGCGAATTATTAGTTAATTTCTAGATCCGTTTAGCGCATAATCACAATTACTTAAATGTTCGACAGACGAGTAGCGACATAATCAATTAATGTTCATTATATTCAAACGACTGAGAGTCGAATCATATGTACAAATCGACCTAGCGTCAAAAACCACTATTTAGAATAAATCATTGTTATTATTGTTAAAGGAAGGACTCTGGTTTCTTGAAATTCAATTCTTAATCGCATGCCAAACGAACCAATCCCACAATTTCACAGGTAAACCGCTCAACTTGTGAAAACTCCTGTAATTAACGGCAACGTCACGTTAGAGAACGTTACAATGTTGACTCTGTTGACTCTGTTGACTCTGTTGACTCTGTTGACTCTGTTGACTCTGTTGACTCTGTTGACTCTGTTGACTCTGTTGACTCTGTTGACTCTGTTGACTCTGTTGACTCTGTTGACTCTGTTGACTCTGTTGACTCTGTTGACTCTGTTGACTCTGTTGACTCTGTTGACTCTGTTGACTCTGTTGACTCTGTTGACTCTGTTGACTCTGTTGACTCTGTTGACTCTGTTGACTCTGTTGACTCTGTTGACTCTGTTGACTCTGTTGACTCTGTTGACTCTGTTGACTCTGTTGACTCTGTTGACTCTGTTGACTCTGTTGACTCTGTTGACTCTGTTGACTCTGTTGACTCTGTTGACTCTGTTGACTCTGTTGACTCTGTTGACTCTGTTGACTCTGTTGACTCTGTTGACTCTGTTGACTCTGTTGACTCTGTTGACTCTGTTGACTCTGTTGACTCTGTTGACTCTGTTGACTCTGTTGACTCTGTTGACTCTGTTGACTCTGTTGACTCTGTTGACTCTGTTGACTCTGTTGACTCTGTTGACTCTGTTGACTCTGTTGACTCTGTTGACTCTGTTGACTCTGTTGACTCTGTTGACTCTGTTGACTCTGTTGACTCTGTTGACTCTGTTGACTCTGTTGACTCTGTTGACTCTGTTGACTCTGTTGACTCTGTTGACTCTGTTGACTCTGTTGACTCTGTTGACTCTGTTGACTCTGTTGACTCTGTTGACTCTGTTGACTCTGTTGACTCTGTTGACTCTGTTGACTCTGTTGACTCTGTTGACTCTGTTGACTCTGTTGACTCTGTTGACTCTGTTGACTCTGTTGACTCTGTTGACTCTGTTGACTCTGTTGACTCTGTTGACTCTGTTGACTCTGTTGACTCTGTTGACTCTGTTGACTCTGTTGACTCTGTTGACTCTGTTGACTCTGTTGACTCTGTTGACTCTGTTGACTCTGTTGACTCTGTTGACTTTGTTGACTCTGTTGACTCTGTTGACTCTGTTGACTTTGTTGACTCTGTTGACTCTGTTGACTCTGTTGACTCTGTTGACTCTGTTGACTCTGTTGACTCTGTTGACTCTGTTGACTCTGTTGACTCTGTTGACTCTGTTGACCCGTTTGGCTCGTTTGGCTCGTTTGACTCGATTGTCCTGTTCGACCCGTTTGACACGTTCGACCCGTTCGACCCGTTCGACCCGTTCGACCCGCTCGACCCGTTCGACCCGCACGACCCGCACGACCCGTTCGACTCGTTCGACTCGTTCGACTCGTTGGACTCGTTCGACTCGTTGGACTCGTTGGACTCGTTGGACTCGTTGGACTCGTTGGACTCGTTGGACTCGTTGGACTCGTTGGACTCGTTGGACTCGTTGGACTCGTTGGACTCGTTGGACTCGTTGGACTCGTTGGACTCGTTGGACTCGTTGGACTCGTTGCACTCGTTCGACTCGTTGGACTCGTTCGACTCGTTGGACTCGTTCGACTCGTTGGACTCGTTCGACTCGTTGGACTCGTTCGACTCGTTGGACTCGTTCGACTCGTTGGACTCGTTCGACTCGTTGGACTCGTTCGACTCGTTGGACTCGTTCGACTCGTTGGACTCGTTCGACTCGTTGGACTCGTTCGACTCGTTGGACTCGTTCGACTCGTTGGACTCGTTCGACTCGTTGGACTCGTTCGACTCGTTGGACTCGTTCGACTCGTTGGACTCGTTCGACTCGTTGGACTCGTTCGAATCGTTGGACTCGTTCGACTCGTTGGACTCGTTCGACTCGTTGGACTCGTTCGACTCGTTGGACTCGTTCGACTCGTTGGACTCGTTCGACTCGTTGGACTCGTTCGACTCGTTGGACTCGTTCGACTCGTTGGACTCGTTCGACTCGTTGGACTCGTTCGACTCGTTGGACTCGTTCGACTCGTTGGACTCGTTCGACTCGTTGGACTCGTTCGACTCGTTGGACTCGTTCGACTCGTTGGACTCGTTCGACTCGTTGGACTCGTTCGACTCGTTGGACTCGTTCGACTCGTTGGACTCGTTCGACTCGTTGGACTCGTTCGACTCGTTGGACTCGTTCGACTCGTTGGACTCGTTCGACTCGTTGGACTCGTTCGACTCGTTGGACTCGTTCGACTCGTTGGACTCGTTCGACTCGTTGGACTCGTTCGACTCGTTGGACTCGTTCGACTCGTTCGACTCGTTCGACTCGTTCGACTCGTTGGACTCGTTCGACTCGTTGGACTCGTTCGACTCGTTGGACTCGTTCGACTCGTTGGACTCGTTCGACTCGTTGGACTCGTTCGACTCGTTGGACTCGTTCGACTCGTTGGACTCGTTCGACTCGTTGGACTCGTTCGACTCGTTGGACTCGTTCGACTCGTTGGACTCGTTCGACTCGTTGGACTCGTTCGACTCGTTGGACTCGTTCGACTCGTTGGACTCGTTCGACTCGTTGGACTCGTTCGACTCGTTGGACTCGTTCGACTCGTTGGACTCGTTCGACTCGTTGGACTCGTTCGACTCGTTGGACTCGTTCGACTCGTTGGACTCGTTCGACTCGTTGGACTCGTTCGACTCGTTGGACTCGTTCGACTCGTTGGACTCGTTCGACTCGTTGGACTCGTTCGACTCGTTGGACTCGTTCGACTCGTTGGACTCGTTCGACTCGTTGGACTCGTTCGACTCGTTGGACTCGTTCGACTCGTTGGACTCGTTCGACTCGTTGGACTCGTTCGACTCGTTGGACTCGTTCGACTCGTTCGACTCGTTCGACTCGTTCGACTCGTTGGACTCGTTGGACTCGTTCGACTCGTTGGACTCGTTCGACTCGTTGGACTCGTTCGACTCGTTGGACTCGTTCGACTCGTTGGACTCGTTCGACTCGTTGGACTCGTTCGACTCGTTGGACTCGTTCGACTCGTTGGACTCGTTCGACTCGTTTGACTCGTTCGACTCGTTTGACTCGTTCGACTCGTTTGACTCGTTTGACTCGTTTGACTCGTTTGACTCGTTTAACTCGCTTGACTCGATTGTCCTGTTCGACACGTTTGACTCGTTTGACTCGTTTGACTCGTTTGACTCGTTTGACTCGTTTGACTCGTTTGACTCGTTTGACTCGTTTGACTCGTTTGACTCGTTTGACTCGTTTGACTCGTTTGACTCGTTTGACTCGTTTGACTCGTTTGACTCGTTTGACTCGTTTGACTCGTTTGACTCGTTTGACTCGTTTGACTCGTTTGACTCGTTTGACTCGTTTGACTCGTTTGACTCGTTTGACTCGTTTGACTCGTTTGACTCGTTTGACTCGTTTGACTCGTTTGACTCGTTTGACTCGTTTGACTCGTTTGACTCGTTTGACTCGTTTGACTCGTTTGACTCGTTTGACTCGTTTGACTCGTTTGACTCGTTTGACTCGTTTGACTCGTTTGACTCGTTTGACTCGTTTGACTCGTTTGACTCGTTTGACTCGTTTGACTCGTTTGACTCGTTTGACTCGTTTGACTCGTTTGACTCGTTTGACTCGTTTGACTCGTTTGACTCGTTTGATTCGTTTGGCTCGTTTCACTCGCTTAACTCAATTGTCCTGTTCGACCCGTTTGACTCGTTTGACTCGTTTGACTCGTTTGACTCGCTTGACTCGATTGTCCTGTTCGACACGATTGACTCGTTTGACTCGTTTGACTCGTTTGACTCGTTTGACTCGTTTGACTCGTTTGACTGGTTTGACTCCTTTGACTGGTTTGACTCGTATGACTCGTTTGACTCGTTTGGCTCGTTTGACTCGTTTGACTCGTTTGACTCGTTTGACTCGTTCGACTCGTTTGACTCGTTTGACTCGTTTAACTCGCTTGACTCGATTGTCCTGTTCGACACGTTTGACTCGTTTGACTCGTTTGACTCGTTTGACTCGTTTGACTCGTTTGACTCGTTTGACTCCATTGTCCTGTTCGACCCGTTTGACCCGTTTGACTCGTTTGACTCGTTTGACACGTTTGACTCGTTTGACTCGTTTGACGCGTTCGATTCGTTTGACTCGTTTGACTCGTTTGGCTCGTTTCACTCGCTTAACTCAATTGTCCTGTTCGACCCGTTTGACTCGTTTGACTCGTTTGACTCGTTTGACTCGTTTGACTCGTTAGACTCGTTTGACTCGTTTGACTCGTTTGACTCGTTTGACTCGTTTGACTCGTTTGACTCGTTTGGCTCGATCAACTCGCTTGACTCGATTGTCCTGTTCGACCCGTTCGACCCGTTTGACTCGTTTGACTCGTTTGACTCGATTGTCCTGTTCGACCCGTTTGACTCGTTTGACTCGTTTGACTCGATTGTCCTGTTCGACCCGTTTGACCCGTTTGACTCGTTTGACTGGTTTGACTGGTTTGACTCGTTTGACTCGTTTGACTCGTTTGGCTCGTTCAAATCGCTTGACTCGATTGTCCTGTTCGACACGTTTGACGCGTTTGACTCGTTTGACTCGTTTGACTCGTTTGACTGGTTTGACTGGTTTGACTCGTTTGACTCGTTTGGCTCGTTCAAATCGCTTGACTCGATTGTCCTGTTCGACCCGTTTGACTCGTTTGACTCGTTCGACTCGTTTGACTCGTTTGACCCGTTTGGCTCGTTCAACTCGCTTTACTCGATTGTCCTGTTCGACCCGTTTGACTCGGTTGACTCGTTTGACTCGTTTGCCTCGTTTGACTCGTTTGACTCGATTGACTCGTTTGACTCGTTTGACTCGTTTGACTCGTTTGACTCGTTTGACTCGGTTGACTCGTTTGACTCGTTTGACTCGTTTGACTCGTTTGACTCGTTTGACTCGTTTGACTCGTTTGACTCGTTTGACTCGTTTCACTCGTTTCACTCGTTTCACTCGTTTCACTCGTTTCACTCGTTTCACTCGTTTCACTCGTTTCACTCGTTTCACTCGATTGTCCTGTTCGACCCGTTTGACCCATTTGACACATTTAACTCGTTTGACTCGTTTGACTCGTGTCACGTCCCGGGTGAGGTCTTTCAGGAACGATGACTATGGGGAAGGAGAAAGACAGGCGCGAATCTAAAATCCAGCACTCTGAGGTTTTGAGGGACTCAGGCGCGAATCTAAAATCCAGCACTCTGAGGTTTTGAGGGACTCAGGCGCGAATCTAAAATCCAGCACTCTGAGGTTTTGAGGGACTCAGGCGCGAATCTAAAATCCAGCACTCTGAGGTTTTGAGGGACGTTAGGCGCGAATATTAAATTCGTCACACTGAGGTTTTGAGGAACGTTAGGCGCGAATATTAAATTCGTCACACTGAGGGTTTGAAAGGAACTTAGGCGCGAATATTAAATTCGTCACACTGAGGGTTTGAGAGGAATTTAGGCGCGAATGTTAAATTCGTCACACTGAGTGTTTGAGAGGAACTTAGGCGCGAATATTAAATTCGTCACACTGAGGGTTTGAGAGGAACTTAGGCCCGAATATTAAATTCGTCACACTGAGGGTTTGAGAGGGACTTAGGCGCGAATGTTAAATTCGTCACACTGCGAATTTGGAAGGAATTTAGGCGCGAATATTAAATCCGTCACGCTGAGAGTTTCTGGAGGTGATCAGGCGCGAATATTAAATTCGGTACTCAACTCGACCAGGGAAGGTAAGTATACACTTGGTGAACACCCGTTATGGCACTTCGTGTTTGGTTTGGTTCTGGTAATAGGATTTACCGTTGCATTCGTGCAAAAGAAACCACGCTTAGTTTTTCTATGGATCTGCACGTTTCGTACAGCAATGTGTTTACAAATACTGGAAGCGCTCTCGCGAATCAGCTGTTGCGGCCGCTTGGTTTCGCTGGGAATCTTTATGACTCGAGGATACACACAATAATTCGAAACGAGGTTGAAAACAAAGCGGTTTAATAGCCTTGTTAAGCTTTTATGACAATGCGTGAGGTTTGAGTGTTAACACATAACATTTATATAAATCACAATAAGAAAATATGAATATGAGGTTCATAAATATAACCAAATGAAATTATATAAAAATATTAAGCGTAGATAAATGTAAATGATCGCAATAAGCTTTAGGATATAATGTATTGAGAAATATGATAAGAATAGTAATGAAAATATACAGGGTGTTCCAAAAATGCTGCGGTTCCTTGAAGGGGGTGACTCGGGGGGTAATTGCAAACAACTTTTTCCTTTACGAAAATGTTCTCCGAGGTTTCGTTAACGAGATATTAACAAAAAGCAGCGACCAATCAGAGCCCGAGTCTGGCGGCCGAGTTCCCGTGCTAGCGTGGCTGCGTGCCGCGCTGCGACTACGAACAAGCAACTCGGCATGCATCGAAGGAAATTCCGTAGAATGGCAAATGAAAAAGACGTAACAAATAAAATCGAACATTTTGTCATGATTTGTTTGTCATTTAAAGTGAATAATGAATAAAGGTGAAATGGATGAAAATCATGTCTAACGTAAAAAGACGAATACAAAGGTTTTCTTTAGAAGAATAAAAAATAATAATTATTTGAAGTGGGAGGATAAGGAATACGTAAATTTCCTTGTGTTAATAACGTAGCCACGACAAGGTAATGTAACAGGAAATGAACGAAAAGTGATCATAGTTCGTTATTGTGATTATAATCCATAATTCAATAACGGCCAACATTGTTGCTTTTAACGAATAAGTTTGTTTAAAAACCCCTAAGAAATATTTAGGTATGGAAATTTTTAGAATCATCGCCGGAAATAAGCCAGAGCCTGCGTTAAATTTAAGAAATAATAGTCGCCAATAATGTAACTAAAACTCACCCTTTCGAAAATTTACCTGCAGCTTGAAAACCTGTGTCACTAGGTCACTGAACCGATCCTGGTCATCGACAGACGCGCCGAGTGCACAGCTGATCTCAGGTACACGACACCATCCAAAGTTAAGGGTCGCAACGTCAAGTGCGTCCGGGTTAATGTACCGAATATTCACTTCACTGCACACCTACTAACACTGATCACTTAATTTATTTTTCATGGAACGTATTGTTTCTACGTTATAAAAATGAGTGGAAATGAATTTTTACTTGACGTTCGGAGCCGTGGGTATTTCCGCGCAAATTCTCACGCTGCAGCACTTGCGTCCCCGTTGTTCAGGGGGTACACCCAGAACATCGCGTAATATTCTTCATCAGAGTACATTTCTGCGACGTGATTGCTAGCTGACTGACAGGATTTTTTCCAAGCAACTTCCTCTACCCCCAAGTAGCTTCTCTCGTTCCATTATGAGTTAACCCCCACCAGGACAAGAGGCGTGAGGTAAAAAGAACCCATCACATTTTCGAAACACACGTGCTTTGCAGAAGTGCAACGAACGAACCGTCGTACACTTTCACAAAAGCCCGCGCTCCGTCCTTTTACTGCCAATGTATCCATTGCTTCGAGGTAGGCAGTAGACACCACTTGTTTGGGGTAGTCTGCTGACAACGAGTGGTCCCGCCTGCGTCGTCCTTCCTTTAAATTAAAGACAGATCTCTTATCTCTTGAGTATAAACACGCGCTCGAATTTCAAAATAAAAGCACGCCTTGACGTATTCCGTGCGAGAAAAGGTGGGCTTGAAGTCCGATTGGTCCTAATCTAACCAATCTGCCCAGCATCCCTCCCTGTTCTGAAGAGCCTTCTTCACAGCAATGTCGCCTCCCCGAGGCCCACCTTCTCTCGCACGGAATACGTCAACGCGTGCTTTTGTTTTGAAATTCGAGAGCGTGTTTATACTTGTGGGCCTCGGGGAGGTAACATTGCTGTGAAGAAGGCCTCTTCAAAACAGTGACCGTTTGGGAGGGATGCAAGGCAGATTGGTTAGAATAGGACCAATCGGATTTCAAGGCCACCTTTTCTCGCACGGAATACGTCAACGCGTGCTATTGTTTTGAAATTCGAGCGCGTGTTTATACTCTAGAGATAAGGGATCTGTCTTTAATTTGAAGGAAGGACGACGCAGGCGGGACCACGCGCTGTCAGCGGACTACCCATTTTCTTCCTCTGTCTCTCCGCATGGCGTATTGATGTTGGATAATACTTTTTAAATTCTAGTTCCCCAAAATTAAGCAGGCTGATCGGCCAGAGCATTTCGCCAGGGTCGCGGTTTATGACCGTATTGTCCCGCTAGTCAGCGGTAGAGAACGGTTTCCTACAGTTTTGGATAATTTATGACTTAATTGGTTCCGCCTCGTACCAGACGTGAACTCAGGGTATCGGAAAGGGGAAACAGGAATGGTATGCATTTTCTTCTTTATAGCAACTCGAAGACTTTCTGTTTCTCTTCTCTTCGGACCCTTTCGAACCAAAACACGTGGTGTCTGCTGCCTACCTCGAAGCAATGGGTACATTGGCAGTAAAAGGACGGAGCGCGGGCTTTTGTGAAAGTGTACGACGGTTCGTTCGTTGCACTTCTGCAAAGCACGTGTGTTTCGAAAATGTGATGGGTTCTTTTTACCTCACGCCTCTTGTCCTGGTGGGGGTTAACTCATAATGGAACGAGAAAAGCTACTTGGGGGTAGAGGAAGTTGCTTGGAAAAAATCCTGTCAGTCAGCTAGCAATCACGTCGCAGAAATGTACTCTGATGAAGAATATTACGCGATGTTCTGGGTGTACCCCCTGAACAACGGGGACGCAAGTGCTGCAGCGTGAGAATTTGCGCGGAAATACCCACGGCTCCGAACGTCAAGTAAAAATTCATTTCCACTCATTTTTATAACGTAGAAACAATACGTTCCATGAAAAATAAATTAAGTGATCAGTGTTAGTAGGTGTGCAGTGAAGTGAATATTCGGTACATTAACCCGGACGCACTTGACGTTGCGACCCTTAACTTTGGATGGTGTCGTGTACCTGAGATCAGCTGTGCACTCGGCGCGTCTGTCGATGACCAGGATCGGTTCAGTGACCTAGTGACACAGGTTTTCAAGCTGCAGGTAAATTTTCGAAAGGGTGAGTTTTAGTTACATTATTGGCGACTATTATTTCTTAAATTTAACGCAGGCTCTGGCTTATTTCCGGCGATAATTCTAAAAATATCCATACCTAAATATTTCTTAGGGGTTTTTAAACAAACTTATTCGTTAAAAGCAACAATGTTGGCCGTTATTGAATTATGGATTATAATCACAATAACGAACTATGATCACTTTTCGTTCATTTCCTGTTACATTACCTTGTCGTGGCTACGTTATTAACACAAGGAAATTTACGTATTCCTTATCCTCCCACTTCAAATAATTATTATTTTTTATTCTTCTAAAGAAAACCTTTGTATTCGTCTTTTTACGTTAGACATGATTTTCATCCATTTCACCTTTATTCATTATTCACTTTAAATGACAAACAAATCATGACAAAATGTTCGATTTTATTTGTTACGTCTTTTTCATTTGCCATTCTACGGAATTTCCTTCGATGCATGCCGAGTTGCTTGTTCGTAGTCGCAGCGCGGCACGCAGCCACGCTAGCACGGGAACTCGGCCGCCAGACTCGGGCTCTGATTTGTCGCTGCTTTTTGTTAATATCTCGTTAACGAAACCTCGGAGAACATTTTCGTAAAGGAAAAAGTTGTTTGCAATTACCCCCCGAGTCACCCCCTTCAAGGAACCGCAGCATTTTTGGAACACCCTGTATATATAGAAAAAGTATTTAACGAAATATTAAATAAACGCAATAAGCAATAGATGGAATAAACGTTATTAATATAAAGAAATATGAGTAAATATGATATAGAAAGCAATAAGCGTTAGTAAAGAATATAATAATGAAATCAATAAGCATTAGCAATACAAAATGATATACAGGGTGTCCCAGCTAACACTGGACAGCGCGATTTCTCCTAAACTATTGGAGATAAAAATATTAAAAAAATAGTGCATTGCATGGTTCGAGAGGGCCACTTTATAAGCCCGAACGAATTTTTTTTCGATTATTATTTTAAAAGATACGATCGTCAAGTTCGGATCTGTAAATGGCACTACGTTTTTTGAACACCTGAGTTGATAGTGCGTTCCAAGACAAATTCAATAAGCATTAATGTATACACTTGATTTCCACTGGTTTTTGAGATATTGCGCTTGCAAATTTAGTGATTTTCACTGAAGAAAACCGACTGAAATAGCAAGGACCGGGGTTGGTCTTGCTGGCACTACGGAGGGGCCACGGAGGGCCTTGCCTGTTGAAACCGATACCTACCTGCCAAAGGTCGGCGCCAGACCCAAAGGCTGGACAATTCTTTTCCGTCAGAAATGCTTCTTAGGTAGGTACATCTGCGGTGTCAAGCGGCTTCTGCGCACCGTTACTTTTATTTCGCACTTGCTTCTACGCTCGGATGGCCGGTTCGTTTGGGAGGGATGCAAGCTCGATTGGTTATGTTAGGAGGTGCGAAAGTTGTTAGACTAAATTTCAACCAAAAGGAGCAGATTGTATTAGAACCAGTCGGATTTGCATCCTTCACAAACGACTGCTCTCTTGAAGAGGCCCTCTTCACAGCAATACCTCGTCCCCAATGCACACCTTCTCTCGCACGGAATACGTCAACGCATGCTTTTGTTTTGATATTGAAGCTCGTGTTTATACTCGTGTAACGTTCCGCGACGAGTCGCCATTAAAAAATTCTTTTTCCTTTACTTTAAATACTAATTCTTATTACCTTTATACTAAATTATATTACGCTTAAAACGTTTGTATTAGCTATAAGACATGAATGCACGAATGGATGGATGCAATCTGGCGGTCAGTGGAAAAACTAAGTGAAGTGAACGCATGCGCAGTGTCATTCAACCAAGCGAGCGAACCAAGTGCAGATCGCGAACGGATCGAGTGCGCATGCGTGTAAACGTACGATCATTCGAACGCCTAGTGAACGCGAGTGTTACGCCTGACTGCGTAAACCAAATACGAGTGCTAATTGGTGCGCGTAGAGCGCGACAAGTGATTGGAGCGGGCCAAGTTCCACAGATGGGTATAAATAGAGGCCCGCCAGCAGCAGTCGAGCAGAATTCTTCCAGATCTCATCCAGAGACATCCAGTATCAGATACCTTCTCTCCGAGGCGCTTAAACCGGCACCCCACTAAACCACCTTCCAGTACTCAAGGCCGCTTTAGAACGAGGCACCCTGAGTTCCATACACCATTCCATTCAATTATATATATATTCTACCATCTTAGGGCGCTCGAACAGGCACCTAAGCAACGTGAAATCTACAACCAAGGCCGCCTTAGAACGAGGCACCTTGGCAACAATCCTAGAAAGCGTGGACCAGCTGATAGGCAACTGGAAGCAATTCAATCACGAGAGAAGGAACTCTCTAAATTCTCACTTAACATAAAATCGACCAGAAAAGCGTCAATCCCTCTGTGTTATACCTTAACGACTTAGCGTCGTGACCTTATCCAATACACAAGTTTAACCTATAATCAAAGGCGTCGTAATTCCGATCAGCCAGAATTTATATTTCTATTTCGACCAAGCGTCAATTTATATTCTATTTCGACTAAGCGTCAAATTATATTTCTATTTCGACTAAGCGTCAAATTATATTTCTATTTCGACCAAGCGTCAATTTATATTTCTATTTCGACCAAGCGTCAATTTATGTTTCTATTTCGACTAAGCGTCAATTTCTAATTCTTTTCGAATAAGCGTCAATTTCCGTTTTCCGAACAAACGAAGCGATATTTACGTTAGTTAATTTTGCGTTCTATCCGCGATACCGACCTAGCGTCGCGAACAAACATTAGAATAGTATTCTTTCTTACCGACCAACGGGTCAATTTCGCTTATTATATTATGTTACAAATTCAACAATTCTTTTGAATAAACTATTTTTGTTATTTACTGTTAAAAGAAGGACTCTCGTTCGTGAAATTCATTTCTTTATCGCACGCCACCCGAACCATCCCACTATTCTACAAGTAAACCGCTCTACTTGTGGAACTTCCTGTAACTAACGGCTACGTCTCGTTTGAGAACGTTACAGGTTGAAAATTTTTGGTGACAGCGGTGGGATTATCTAGAAACTATTTGCTTAAAACCGCGAAACGTGTGGCAAGGGAGTTATAACCTCCTAGCGAAGAACAAGACTCCTTCTCTCTCATCAAGTACGTGCGTTAGAAAAACCAAAATCAATCATGGCTAACGAAACAGGCTCAAATGCGGCAGGCGCGCTTGTAGAAGAACTGCAACGCCTGCAGATAAGCCAAGATACTGTGCGTCAACCGCATACCAGAATTCGCGATGCCGCGGACACAGTACCGGCTTTCGATGGCCGAAATATATCAATCTATCAATTCACGAAATGCTGTAGGAATGCGAAAAATATGGTCGCGCCGAACGCCGAATACGGCCTAGTACAATTAATCAAATGTAAATTATTCGGGCAAGCCTCTCGAGTCATACTTAGTGGTGACTACAATACCATAGACGAATTAATCAAAGTTCTTAGTTCTCGCTTCTCACCATTGCACTCCTCAATTCAATTATATGGAGAAATGGCGAAAATCGCTCAAATGCCGAACGAGGCTACGGTAGACTATAGCAGTCGAGTCTCCGGAATCCTCTTGCAGATTAGACACTGCAACGAAATAGAAGTCCCAGAACATGTAGCGCAATACAACCAATCCGCAGAAATAAATTCAATTAAAACACTCTTAACCGGACTAAAACCAGAAATCTACGCGCGTATGCGAACCACTGAATTCGCCGATCTGGACACCGCCATTGGCGCCGCCATAAAAGCCGAAGCCGAATGTCAGGAGAACACGTTAAGAAATAAATTTGCAGAAGGGTTATCGTACTCCGCGCAGTGTACAAATTGTCTCGGGTACGGACACTCGTCGAACGATTGTATTAGCGAATTCCCGGTTAAACAAATAGCTCAAGTCAGCTGGCAATCAAAATATTGTGATCACTGCCGAAAAGTAGGTCACGCGATCCAGGAATGTCGGAAAGTAAACCCCGCGCCGCTATACAACACTGGGTCAAGGCCGTTACAATATAATGCTAGGCCGTATACGTCATCGCGTAATCCCGCGTCGCGTCCAGTCGAATGCAGATATTGTAAAAATAGGGGGCATACTATAGAGGAATGCCGCAAAAGAATCTATAATAATAATAATAATCAAAGTCGTGAAGAATCTCTAAATCCTGGGCAAGAAATGTTAAACTCGTCTGAACAAAACCCGGTGCCGAGACGAACATTACATAGATTACAAGCAGCAAAAGTTTGGAAAGCACCTAGCATAATTCTGTCGGGACCAGAATTCCGTCAGAATGAAGCCCTAATGATGATAGACACTGGTGCTGACTTAAGTGTAATTAAACAAGAATCTATTCCTCCTAAAATTCCAATTTACACGGACACTGTTTATGATTTAAATGGAATAACCCAAGGTCATCTCGCCACCATAGGTTATATTAAAGCCAAAATTGTAAATACGGTGGCAAAAATTCACGTCGTTCAAAACTTACCCATCGCACAAGACGGCATTCTGGGAACGGACTTTTTCCAAAAAAGTGGAGCGACAATCACCTATTCAAAATTAGCTATTGAAATAGGGAACAACATATTACCGTTTAAAAGTGATGAGGAAACCACTTCGGCCTGTTCTAAATACGAAGTACCGGTTAAAATTCCAAAGCCAAACTTTAAAACCGAGTACGTACCTAAATCAAATTCATATCAAGAAACCCGTATTAAAAATTCTGAAGGCACAGAAAATAACAAGATAGGCTACCTCCATGCTACCAAGACTTCCTCCAAAGAAGGTAACTCCAAAACATTTACTAAATGCCCACAAAAAAGAATCTTTAAATTAAGTAATTCAGTGGGAAAGAAAATAGTGGAAAAGAAACGGCCAGGTATAATCAGTCAAAATCCGATCAAACCCAAAGTAAAAGAAATAAACGATCATATTTGGATGAGGAGAGAAACATTAGCTATATTTATTGATACAGAGGGGAATCCAATAGGGAGTGCAGGAAGAGAATTAATTGGAAAAAGAATGCCTACATTAAAACGAACTCGCTCATTTAAGGCAGGTAGCATAGTACAATTATCCGAAGTAGATCAAACCATTTTTGGAATAGTGATACCAAATCTAACAGCACACAAATTATACCATACTGCGTTCAGAAATTTATATAATAAGTTAATAGAAAAGAAAATTAATAAGATATCGTTAGCCAAAGAAACAACTAATATATCATGGGAAGGTATTAGAAATATAATCAATTTAAGATTTTCGCAATCAAACTTCGCCGTCACTATCTGCAATGGAACTGTGCAATTGCCCACAGAACAGGATAGATTAATAATAATTAAAAGGAATCATGAATCCTCAGTAGGACATAGGGGAGTAACGAAAACCTACAAAAGAATTAGGGACATATATTATTGGCAAGATATGAAACGTGAAGTTAAACAATATATCGAGACTTGTACGAATTGTAAAAATCAAAATACCATAACCGGTATCGTAGTAAAAATTCCGAACGGTGCGAATAGCGAGCGTAGAGATGTACTCTTCTCTTCGGTATCCGAAATGCGCCACCCCCAACGATGGGACTAGCGGTAAATCCAAATTCAAAAGCGATAGCGCTCCAGGAAGCGGAGGAAGAGGTTGCGCGCCAAACCTCATCCAGTTCCGTCGTACAAATTCAAAACGCGAGCGACTCAAAAGGCTCATCTCTCGAGACGAGAGATAAACCGGGCGGCGAGATGTAACGTTCCGCGACGAGTCGCCATTAAAAAATTCTTTTTCCTTTACTTTAAATACTAATTCTTATTACCTTTATACTAAATTATATTACGCTTAAAACGTTTGTATTAGCTATAAGACATGAATGCACGAATGGATGGATGCAATCTGGCGGTCAGTGGAAAAACTAAGTGAAGTGAACGCATGCGCAGTGTCATTCAACCAAGCGAGCGAACCAAGTGCAGATCGCGAACGGATCGAGTGCGCATGCGTGTAAACGTACGATCATTCGAACGCCTAGTGAACGCGAGTGTTACGCCTGACTGCGTAAACCAAATACGAGTGCTAATTGGTGCGCGTAGAGCGCGACAAGTGATTGGAGCGGGCCAAGTTCCACAGATGGGTATAAATAGAGGCCCGCCAGCAGCAGTCGAGCAGAATTCTTCCAGATCTCATCCAGAGACATCCA
Organism: Andrena haemorrhoa; assembly: GCA_910592295.1. Classification (NCBI taxonomy): domain Eukaryota; kingdom Metazoa; phylum Arthropoda; class Insecta; order Hymenoptera; family Andrenidae; genus Andrena; species Andrena haemorrhoa. Next base: position 644,017 of record CAJUZA010000173.1, read on the forward strand.
GTATCAGATACCTTCTCTCCGAGGCGCTTAAACCGGCACCCCACTAAACCACCTTCCAGTACTCAAGGCCGCTTTAGAACGAGGCACCCTGAGTTCCATACACCATTCCATTCAACTATATATATATTCTACCATCTTAGGGCGCTCGAACAGGCACCTAAGCAACGTGAAATCTACAACCAAGGCCGCCTTAGAACGAGGCACCTTGGCAACAATCCTAGAAAGCGTGGACCAGCTGATAGGCAACTGGAAGCAATTCAATCACGAGAGAAGGAACTCTCTAAATTCTCACTTAACATAAAATCGACCAGAAAAGCGTCAATCCCTCTGTGTTATACCTTAACGACTTAGCGTCGTGACCTTATCCAATACACAAGTTTAACCTATAATCAAAGGCGTCGTAATTCCGATCAGCCAGAATTTATATTTCTATTTCGACCAAGCGTCAATTTATATTCTATTTCGACTAAGCGTCAAATTATATTTCTATTTCGACTAAGCGTCAAATTATATTTCTATTTCGACCAAGCGTCAATTTATATTTCTATTTCGACCAAGCGTCAATTTATGTTTCTATTTCGACTAAGCGTCAATTTCTAATTCTTTTCGAATAAGCGTCAATTTCCGTTTTCCGAACAAACGAAGCGATATTTACGTTAGTTAATTTTGCGTTCTATCCGCGATACCGACCTAGCGTCGCGAACAAACATTAGAATAGTATTCTTTCTTACCGACCAACGGGTCAATTTCGCTTATTATATTATGTTACAAATTCAACAATTCTTTTGAATAAACTATTTTTGTTAATTACTGTTAAAAGAAGGACTCTCGTTCGTGAAATTCATTTCTTTATCGCACGCCACCCGAACCATCCCACTATTCTACAAGTAAACCGCTCTACTTGTGGAACTTCCTGTAACTAACGGCTACGTCTCGTTTGAGAACGTTACACTCGAGAGGACCACGCGTCGACAGCGGGCTACCCCGTTTCTTCCTGTGTCTCTCCGCGAGGAGTATTGAGGGTGGATTGTAGGAGCGTAGATGTCGGGATGCCAGTTATTGAATTCAGGAGACGATAGAAACACTTTATTAGGAAACATACATGTACTATAATTACACACATGTACATAAGGAATACAAATAGCTTGTGTCAAAGTAGTCCGATTTGCATGATATTTGGTATGATTTTCATCAGATAAACATAAGGAATCCATTGGCGTCACTTCCCTTTCGATACGATGAAGAAAAGAATTTCTTAATACGCTGTACTGGATATTGCACCCTCGACTGCGGGGGCTCGACCTCACTTCGCTACGTTCGGCCCAGGATTCATACCTTTTTCCGGAAAAAGCCATAAAAATCGGGTGAGGCACTGCGAAGGTCTGTCCTCGCCACGGGGTACCAGGCCGCATCTTCTTGACGGGCGTTGCTCCAGAATTACCCTGTATCATTTGTGCAGTGTGTGACTCGACTACCCTCCGTGTAATTGGCCTGCGCGAAGTGGGGCTCAAGTTCGATCGTTATCAGTACTCCTGCCCGAGAGGAATGCGATTTCCTAATAAAGTGTTTCTATCGTCTCCTGAATTCAATAACTGGCATCCCGACATCTACGCTCCTACAATCAACCCTCAATACTCCTCGCGGAGAGACACAGGAAGAAACGGGGTAGCCCGCTGTCGACGCGTGGTCCTCTCGAGTATAAACACGAGCTTCAATATCAAAACAAAAGCATGCGTTGACGTATTCCGTGCGAGAGAAGGTGTGCATTGGGGAGGAGGTATTGCTGTGAAGAGGGCCTCTTCAAGAGAGCAGTCGTTTGTGAAGGATGCAAATCCGATTGGTTCTAATACAATCTGCTCCTTTTGGTTGAAATTTAGTCTAGCAACTTTCACACCTCCTAACATAACCAATCGAGCTTGCATCCCTCCCAAAAGAACTGGCCATCCGAGCGTAGAAGCAAGTGCGAAATAAAAGTAACGTTGCGCAGAAGCCGCTTGACATCGCAGATGTACCTACCTAAGAAGCATTTCTGACGGAAAAGAATTGTCCAGCCTTTGGGTCTAGCGCCGACCATTGGCAGGTAGGTATCGGTTTCAACAGGCAAGGCTCTCCGTGGCCCTCCGTAGTGCCAGCAAGACCAACCCCGGTCCTTGCTATTTCAGTCGGTTTTCTTCAGTGAATATCACTAAATTTGCAAGCGCAATATCTCAAAAACCAGTGGAAATCAAGTGTATACATTAATGCTTATTGAATTTGTCTTGGAACGCACTATCAACTCAGGTGTTCAAAAAACGTAGTGCCATTTACAGATCCGAACTTGACCATCGTATCTTTTAAAATAATAATCGAAAAAAAAATTCGTTCGGGCTAATAAAGTGGCCCTCTCGAACCATGTAAGGCACTATTTTTTTTATATTTTTATATCCAATAGTTTAGGAGAAATCGCGCTATCCAGTGTTAGCTGGGACACCCTGTAGATGAGGGTGATATGCCGTTGAACAATAAATGATAATAATATTCGCTTACGGTAGTTGCCGTAGTACACTGATTTTAGGTATTTTAACACTTTAATAATACTTTGTTACGAAAAATGTAACACTGAAAGAGGATCGAAGAAAGATCACTGATCAAAGAGCGAAGAAAGAGCGATGATAGATGAAAGAGCGATGAAAGAGGAACCGGCCTCTCAGGACCTCGTATTTATGTATTTCTACAGGAGTATTGCGGGGGTACGCGCGGTAAAGACCTTGACACATTTCGGGATAATACGCAGTAGGACTTCCAGGGTTTTTATAAACGGTATGGCTATTAATAGACATATTTGTGTCACGTACGCCAAATATGCGTCGTAATTAGGTTTCTGGGGTTTTTATAACTGTAAAAGGAGATACTCAACTCATCGGATGGATTTCGGGTATTTTATAGGAAAGGGGTTAGAGTGGCTTAGACTCTGTGGGACGTAGAGGGGGGATTGAGACGTGGTCTCGATTTAAGAGGGATTTGTAACGAGGGACTTGTTTGAATTCGTTTTTGAGGGAATGATTCGTGCCTTGTAGGACGAATAGGCAAAGAGGGTTTTGTAACGATCATCTCGTGATGGGGACCACTAAGGTACATCAGCGAGGTGGACGTCGTATTGATCATCTTGTGTTGGTGACCGCTAAGGTGCAACATCAAGGTGATCGGTGATTGAGGAGATGGGGTAGGAGCTGAGTTTGATAGACTGTGGTGGAGTGATTTTGAGGTTTACTAATGGAATTTGGAATATGAACGCGCGAAAAATCGTGGGACGTCACACCTCCCCCCTTATATGAAGAAATGGGTACATTTCTTTACACAGGGTTATGGTGTTTTGAAATGAGGAGAAAAATAAAAATAAAATGTGCCTTTGAAAATAACAAAAAAAAAAAAAAATATATAGCCTATTTGGCGAAAGAAAATAAAAGATAAAGCCTATTTTGGTAGAGGGGTCTATACGGGGCGAAGGGGTAGTGGCTTCTTGGAGCTGCTTTCCGTTGATTGATGTTGATGGGGAGGGAGTCATCGATGGTGATTACTGTCTGCGGAGACGCCTTCCTGTTGATGATATCTGAGATGATTTTAGGGAGGAGGGATATGGTTTTCCTTCCTTCCCTCTGGACGGTATAGCCGCGTATTAAACGACTGTTGCAAAATGTTGCAGTAACAACGATCTATGGTAGAAAAATTGATTAGAGTATTTTGTTCGTGTGTTGATTTGGGGTCAACCGGGACTCTCGCGCACGTGGGCAGGACGGTCATAGTGTCTTTTGTGCCGCAAGTTCCTACTCAGTTTTGACAGACAACCAAAATATGTTTTATTTTCATTATTTTCAAGAACCGGGGTCCGGTTAGGTATTGCAAGTTTTGCGAAAAATGATTCATGTCCAGTGTATCCAGTGCCTTTGTGGACACCAGTATTATATGAGAATGCGGACCAGTTAATCCATTCGTACCAGTCGCTGTATTTACCGGTTAGCAATTTTAAGCATTCGGTCACAACGAGATGCAATCTTTCTAAAGAGCCGTTAGTCTGTGGGTGAAAGTCTTTGGTTCGGAATTGTTGCAGTTTACATTGCCGTGGTACTGCTTTCGTGAAATTGCGAGTATTTTGTGCTGCTTGGTCGGTGAGAATGGTTCTAAGAGTTCCGAAGTGATAAATTAAATTTGTAGTGAATACGTCAGTGGTCTTAATAAATGTTAATAGGATGAGATTTGCGCACACTAAATATTTTACGAATAAACCCTGTATGGGTAATTTATAAGTGTTGTCTTCTTTTGTTATATGTAGTCGTTCATGTATGTTTTCTGAGGGGGGCCGTAGTGGAATTTCTACAGGCGATTTTTTTCGGTTTCTCTTTCTGTGTAGTTGAATTCTTTTGTATTTTCTTCCTAAGTGAGCGTTGGATGTGGGAATTGCAGGGTCGACGGGGTTGCTTCTACTCGTCGCCACATGAATCGGAGAACTGGAGAACCGAGGCCTCTTGGAGCTGCTGGACTTATGTTTGGACCTGTCTTCCAATTCGTCGTCCGATTTTTCGCATGATCGTTTGGAGCATGCCTCCACTGCAGGGGAAGTATGGGATAAAGCATCTATAGTGATGTGGAATTTCAGTTCAAAATTCGAGCATTGCAGGATGAGTTGCAATACCGACTTTAAGTGGTTAAAAGCGGTTTGTTGGGACGATCCCCAGTCAAATGCTGTGTCCTACTTCAATAATTGGGTTAACGGGCGAGCAGTTCTAGAAGATTCTGGGATGAACTTTCTGTGATATCCGGTTAATCCTGGTGTGCGAGGTGCAGCGTCAGCGACCTTTTTGTTTTTCCCGGTATTCGGGTGGTTTTCGGAGTTTGAGTTTTGTAAAATATTCTCGTGATTTAAGATACACGGGGTGTAAGCGATTTGCAGGTTCTTTTTAACAACTGTCTGGTTTAATATCCCTCCTATAGTATTTTCAGGGGCACGGAATTCCAGCTCAAAGTTCGGATATTGCAGGATTGGTTCCTTCTGCAATGACGACTTTAAGTGGTTAGAAGCGACTTTTTGGGACGATCCCCAGTCGAATGGAGTGTCCTTTTTCTGAAGTGAGGTCAAAGTCCGAGCCGTTTTAGAGAATTCCGGGATAAACGATAAGTAATATTCGGTCAGTCCGAGGTAACTTTTAATTCTTTTTGGCGTCCAAGGTGCTGAGTAGTTCAGGACGGCTTGGATTTTCTGTCGGTCCGGTTTCAGCGTAACCGCTAGGGACTCATGGGAGGTTATGGGAAGGGTTAATTTCGCATAATGCAAAAGGGGTGTGGGTGAGTGCACCTTCACGGGTGCCTCAATAGGGTGGATCAAAGGATCCTGGGGTAAGAGGGACTTGATTTTTGTTAGGGCTGGGATAGGAGTGACGCATTTAGACGTCTTAGTCTCCTTTGGCAGTACCCTTATTGTTCCAAGGGTGGAAACTGGGTTCAGAGAGGTGCCTCTTAATGGCACTTGCGTTTGATTGGTGTCCTGAAATTTTGGCACATTTACCTCAGTACTGGTGTTGACCATTACATCGACTGTTTTCCGGAAGTCTGGTGAGCGAATTATCACCGACGGGGCCTGACCAACTGTTTTCATTTGAATGATACCGGGTTTTACGGTATTGCTGGTGTTTTCGACTGAATCGTAAGTGGGTGCGCTCCTGGTTGGCCCACTCCACGGTTCACATCCGTCGGTGCCCGACGGGGTATTTCCTGACTCTATTTCCCACAAGGTTCTAGGATCCTTATGGATGGGCTTGATGCGTTTTCTGCATTCTGAGATCGCGTGTCCAGCCTTCTTGCAATAATCGCAGATACGCAATTCTGTAGGTCTTGAGGGAGGAGGTCGAGTTTTGTCCCAGTAAGGGGGTAAAGGGTTAGATGCCTGATTACCATATCCTGCAACGCGATTTGGAGGATACCTTTCGAATGGTTGTGGAGCGGTATCTTGATTACTTCTGCAGGTCCGCGCATCGTGTCCTGTTTTATTACAGAGTTGACACGTTAATTTCGGGGCCTTTTGTTCTGAAAACCTTTGTCGATCCCTGTCGATTTTCTTATCCACGAGTACAGCTAGCTCAAAAGCTTCATCGAGCGTGTCGAAGTTATGTTGCAATAATCTTGTCCTTATGTGGGGAGGAAGTCCATCCACAAATGAATCTCGGGCTAGGCGTTCCAGATCCTGAGGGTGATTTCGCGCGAAGTCGCGGTAATATTCACTATCTTCTTCTAGAATGGCGGATCGGAGATCTTTGACGCGTTGAATATAATCTAATATGTGTTCGTTGGTTCTGTTGTGCCCAGGCAACGCCCAAGCACACGTATTATACACGTTATACATATTATATTACCGTAGAACGTTCGAGACGTTCCTAAGCCAAATCGGTTGCGAGGCAAAGCGCGAATCTACAAAATCAGCGGAATTGCGAGCGCTTCAAGGTGACCACATACGGCGCCGCGAAGCGGGGGGCCCACGCCCAATAGCGGAACAAAAACCGATTTGCCGCCGCAAATCGACAGACTGGAGACCCGACCCTCGACTGGGTAACACGGCTAAAACCTACTTGTACACTTCTGTCTAGTTTAGTGTTTTTGAATAAAGACTTAGTCTTTGAGCTTAAACAAACTTGGTGCAGTTCACCCGGTGGATTCTTATCCTTTAAACACTCCCGAAACCACGATTACGCCAGATCCCCTACCAGCCTTGCGAGCCACCACGCAGGGCACAACAAAATTGGTGGCAGCGGTGGGATCTGCATCGTAAAAATTTTACCAAGCCTTGACGCAACCAATTACTCGACATCGTCTGAGAGTGAACTCTCTCTGACAAGATTATTGGGACATCGCAGTCACATAGGCTGGTTAGGCTATCGTCGCTATCGAGGTAGCACAGAGGACCGAGGAACGGCCTTTGAGAAGACGTTCGACGCAGTCCGAACGACGACGAGCCTAACAACGAGTAAAATCGACTTGTGAGTGAACGGGTGAATCAACCATCTACCAAACACCAAATCCATCTACGAAGACGTCACGGATCCGAGGACCGAGGCGCACGAGAGGACTTGGAGACAGAGGAACGTGTAGGAGCCGCACCTGAAGGACGGACGGAGAGCCGTACGAGGGAAGCAGCCGTCGGAGCACGCAGCAAACAGCTGTACGGATCGACCTTGCTGGGTCCAGTTTCATCTAATCACCGCCGTTGGTTCACGTACGAGAGGACGTCCGACCGAGCCGACGACATGTGGTTGCGAGCAGCATTGTGAGTAAACGAAACTCATACCGAGTCCGAAACAGAAAACGCGAACGTAAATATTGTAAACCAGAGTCCTAAAGAAATTCAGAAACGGTACATGCATGTCTATAGAAGACGAACGCGCGAATCAATTCAAACTCCCGGGTCAAAGAATCTTGTCGAGATCATTCGAATCGTTTTTCAATAAAAAGTTAACCTTCGTACGAGAAGAACTAGACCTTCTACCTTCTATAGACCATCCAAGACCGTCTCGTCACACACTTCGACCGCCGCCGTTAGAATTAAACGTTAGGAGGAACGACGATTCAAGCGCAGAATCGTCTCCGGAAAATTTCGTAACACCAAATAGAGAATACCCGATTTTATTAGCGGATTTTAGTTTGTTGGACGGAGTAAATTCGAAGGAACAAGAAATGTCGTTACTTGACGGCGCTAACCCCCCCGGGCTACAACTAGACGTAAAAAAATTATCTACCGCATTGTCGTTAGTCGACAAATTCGTAGGAAAATCGTCAGACGAACTTGCAGAATTTCTGAAATCTTATGCAAGCGCCTCAGAGTTTGTCCCCGCGGACGAGCTACCGCGTTTCTTGAGAACGGTAATGGGAACAAAAATAAAAGGCAAGGCAGCCAAGGTACTAGAATACAAGGAAATAGAGAGTTTCGATCAATTAAAGGATATCTTAACATCATTATTTGTGGACAAAAGGTCAATAGGAGCAGTCGGAGCGGAGTTTCACGCCTGTCGTCAACGAGATGGCGAGAGCGTAAAACTATTCGCGTGTAGAGTAGAGGAATTAGCAGGAGAATTATCCGAGCTAACGGTAAAGCCAGGGAACAGCAACGAAGTAAATGACGCGTTAGTAGGATCGGTACAAGAACGCGCTTTAGATGTTTTCACCCTCGGATTGAATGTAAGATTAAAGACGATTATAAGGTCTCGAAACTATGCGACATTAAATGCAGCTATAGGAGCAGCAATAGAAGAAGAACAAGCAATGGGTCTAAATAACTCACGGAACTTTAGGAAGTCCGATGATCAGCCCAGAAGAAGAGAAGGGTCAAACGTACCGCGTTGCGAACGCTGTAATAAATTAGGACATTTAGCGAGGAATTGCTATACGCGACTAAGCATGCCGCGAATAAACTATCCGACGCAACCGACGACACACATAAAAAGGGAAGTTCATCACGCCACGGTAGTCTGTCACTATTGTAAAAAACCGGGGCACCAAATCAGAGAATGCAGGGCCAGAGAAAGGGCAAACGAGCGAGAATATAGACCGCGCTATACAAACACTAATTACAGGCGCGACGACTCTAGACAGAATTTTAACAGGAACTCGAGCCGAGAATCATCTGGCGGAAATCGAGATTACGCGAACGCGAGCAGCGGAACACCCGACGATAGACAAACTAACGCAGGAGCCAGAGTGGACTCATATCGCGCGAATCTAGTAGTGACTTCCAAGATAGAGAATACCATTGAAATCTCGGCGCCGGAACTAATAGAGGAAAGAGCAAACATGCTAGTCGACACCGGTGCCGACATCACGTTAATAAAGATAGGAAAGGTGTTGGGCGACGTCCAAGCCCAAGACGAAGTAGTGTCCCTGCGAGGAATAGCTCCAATGGAAATCAAGACGCTGTGTCTAATACAGTTAAACATAAAAGTCGGGAATAAATTAATAACACACCCTTGCCGATTAGTAAGAGACGACTTTCCGTTAGAAGCAGACGGAATCGTAGGACAAGATTTTATGACCAAACACGACGTATGCATTCGGGCAAATCAAGGAATAGAATTGTACGGAGTACGGTTCCCTTACTCCGGAGGAGGAAACGTAACGTTAAAACCGCAGGGCACAACAGTTCCTTTAATAACGTTTGCGAGTTCTCCACGATAATGTTCTGACGTCATATAAGGGGAGAAGGTACGTTTTAATTGTTTTATTAAATCAATTACGGTGTCAAAGACCCGATCCTCAACGGCCAAGTACGCATGGTCTTGCAGTTTATTTGTCAACAACCTCGCTAGCTGGGGTTCGGCTTGCGAGGGAAGCAGAGCCTTAGCCCTATTGCAGGCTCTCGCGAATTGCAAAACGGACATGTTGTAACCGTTAAATTTTGGGACTGTTTCTACTGCGTCCTTTAGTTTTATCTGGGGCGATGGACCCTGGTCCGGAACTTTGTTATGATTAAATACCGGTTGAAGCGGTTGCCTATCGAAATGTGAGGAACCAGGAGTGGCAAAATTGTTCGCCAATGGCGGGGGTGCAAGAAGTTTATCCATCGTTTCGTGGAGGGTTTGAATTTTACTGGAGAGACATTTCAACGCGGGGCCGTCTGAACCGGAGGCTACGCCTGAACGCGTATTGGATTCCCGGTTTGCGACAAATTCCGCGTACAAGCTTTCAATTTCGGCTTGCTCTTGCTGTAATAATTTCACTAGTTCCATTTTTTCGGCGGTTGCTTTATCTACTTCGTTAGGGAAAGGACCCGCGTTTTGGGCCATTATGCGAGAGTCCTCGGTATCGCCGTACAAGGACATGTTTATTTTAAAATTTATTTTTTTTTTTGGCGTCCGGCCGAAAATTATCTATTGTTGATAATTATCAAACCTTCTATAGCTCTTATTCGAGAGCAAATAACTTTCAAAGCACTCGATGCAGTTTCTTATTGGGCGTTCTGGAATTAGCGAGTTTCTGCGTCGAGGGCAATAAACTGGGGTTCTATACGTAAAATAATAATGAGTCCAATACATCTCTACGGTATCTGCGGGCGCTAGGCTAGAGCATTTTAAGCAAATCTCGCTGCCGTCAATAGTTGTAGCTACGCCTCCAGAAATGCAGGTTAGCTCATTTAAATATGCCGTCAAACTTTGTAATCTGCGGCTGCGGTAAGATGGTATGCACCGATTGGGGTGTTCAATGCACATATTAAATACAGGGACCTTGCGGGTACCGCGTCGCAGAATCTATTTCTTTCCAACGGTAAACGCACATCCCACCGCTGTCACCAAAAATATGTCACGTCCCGGGTGAGGTCGTTCAGGAACGATGACTATGGGGAAGGCGAAAGACAGGCGCGAATCTAAAATCCAGCACTCTGAGGTTTTGAGGGACTCAGGCGCGAATCTAAAATCCAGCACTCTGAGGTTTTGAGGGACTCAGGCGCGAATCTAAAATCCAGCACTCTGAGGTTTTGAGGGACTCAGGCGCGAATCTAAAATCCAGCACTCTGAGGTTTTGAGGGACTCAGGCGCGAATCTAAAATCCAGCACTCTGAGGTTTTGAGGGACGTTAGGCGCGAATATTAAATTCGTCACACTGAGGTTTTGAGGGACGTTAGGCGCGAATATTAAATTCGTCACACTGAGGGTTTGAAAGGAACTTAGGCGCGAATATTAAATTCGTCACACTGAGGGTTTGAGAGGAATTTAGGCGCGAATGTTAAATTCGTCACACTGAGGGTTTGAGAGGAACTTAGGCGCGAATATTAAATTCGTCACACTGAGGGTTTGAGAGGAACTTAGGCGCGAATATTAAATTCGTCACACTGAGGGTTTGAGAGGGACTTAGGCGCGAATGTTAAATTCGTCACACTGCGAATTTGGAAGGAATTTAGGCGCGAATATTAAATCCGTCACGCTGAGAGTTTCTGGAGGTGATCAGGCGCGAATATTAAATTCGTCACTCAAATCGACCAGGGAAGGTAAGTATACACTTGGTGAACACCCGTTATGGCACTTCGTGTTTGGTTTGGTTCTGGTAATAGGATTTACCGTTGCATTCGTGCAAAAGAAACCACGCTTAGTTTTTCTATGGATCTGCACGTTTCGTACAGCAATGTGTTTACAAATACTGGAAGCGCTCTCGCGAATCAGCTGTTGCGGCAGCTTGGTTTCGCTGGGAATCTTTATGACTCGAGGATACACACAATAATTCGAAACGAGGTTGAAAACAAAGCGGTTTATTAGCCTTGTTAAGCTTTTATGACAATGCGTGAGGTATGAGTGTTAACACATAACATTTATATAAATCACAATAAGAAAATATGAATATGAGGTTCATAAATATAACCAAATGAAATTATATAAACATATTAAGCGTAGATAAATGTAAATGATCGCAATAAGCTTTAGGACATAATGTATTGAGAAATATGATAAGAATAGTAATGAAAATATATATATAGAAAAAGTATTTAACGAAATATTAAATAAACGCAATAAGCAATAGATGGAATAAACGTTATTAATATAAAGAAATATGAGTAAATATGATATAGAAAGCAATAAGCGTTAGTAAAGAATATAATAATGAAATCAATAAGCATTAGCAATACAAAATGATATAGATGAGGGTGATATGCCGTTGAACAATAAATGATAATAATATTCGCTTACGGTAGTTGCCGTAGTACACTGATTTTAGGTATTTTAACACTTTAATAATACTTTGTTACGAAAAATGTAACACTGAAAGAGGATCGAAGAAAGATCACTGATCAAAGAGCGAAGAAAGAGCGATGATAGATGAAAGAGCGATGAAAGAGGACCCGGCCTCTCAGGACCTCGTATTTATGTATTTCTACAGGAGTATTGCGGGGGTACGCGCGGTAAAGACCTTGACACATTTCGGGATAATACGCAGTAGGACTTCCAGGGTTTTTATAAACGGTATGGCTATTAATAGACATATTTGTGTCACGTACGCCAAATATGCGTCGTAATTAGGTTTCTGGGGTTTTTATAACTGTAAAAGGAGATACTCAACTCATCGGATGGATTTCGGGTATTTTATAGGAAAGGGGATAGAGTGGCTTAGACTCTGTGGGACGTAGAGGGGGGATTGAGACGTGGTCTCGATTTAAGAGGGATTTGTAACGAGGGACTTGTTTGAATTCGTTTTTGAGGGAATGATTCGTGCCTTGTAGGACGAATAGGCGAAGAGGGTTTTGTAACGATCATCTCGTGATGGGGACCACTAAGGTACATCAGCGAGGTGGACGTCGTATTGATCATCTTGTGTTGGTGACCGCTAAGGTGCAACATCAAGGTGATCGGTGATTGAGGAGATGGGGTAGGAGCTGAGTTTGATAGACTGTGGTGGAGTGATTTTGAGGTTTACTAATGGAATTTGGAATATGAACGCGCGAAAAATCGTGGGACGTCACACTCGTTTGACTCGTTTGACTCGTTTGACTCGTTTGACTCGTTTAGGGCCCTTTACACGGACGTTCCGGCGCGCGATCCGGCGCGCGGTCCGGCGCGCCTCGAGCCGCGTGACACGCCAAAGTACGTGAAGCCGGATCGCGGCGTTCCTTCGCGCGGGCCAGGAGCTCGTACCCGTCACTACTTAGAGACAGCGAGTTCGGGCTCCCATTTCTACGTCGACTCCAAATGCTTTTTACACGATCCACCGCAGTAGTGTATTGTGTACTACCTGTTCGATGTATATCATCGATAAATTCTGGAAATGGTTTATGACTGAGTTATAACGACTGTAAAATTTTACAAGGGTACATTAAAAAATGTCCAAATGTTTCCCCGACAATGCGGTGGCAAATGAAATTGCAGTTAACACATTCCCTGTTGTGACGATCATAATTATTACTATTGACGGCAATAATCACCATGTCATTGCTTGTTTTAATATAAAAACTATTATTGATAGACGATAAATACACTTAAGATAAATGATGAAGGGATGTAATGTGCAAGATGTTTTGAAGAAAGGGGGCATTCTTCTGATTGCTCGTGATGCAGATAAAATTTTTCACTAACGCTCTTGCGTGGCGCGTTCGAAAAGGTGTGGCGCGCCAGAAAGCACCACAGTCCTGCCCGCGTGCCAGAAAACACCACGGTCCTGCCCGCGCGCCAACCTCGACTCCAGAAGAGTTTACATAAGAGAGAGAAAAGGTAGTTGGAAGAGGAAAACGGCACTTGAAACCAAGGGTCCGGCACGCGCTTCAGGATTTCCGACGGCACGGAAATCCTGGAGCGCGCGCCTAGCCTGGCAGCCAAGCCTCTACGAGCCGCTAGAAGCGGTAGAAAGTGAACGCGAATTTTTTAAAACCAACCAATTAAATATATTTATTTCTAGCTTTGTGGCTTCACTTGTCAATGTTTAGGGAATATGAAACAAAATTGTATGTAAAAATAGTGGTTATATCCACAGTTATACAGCTTAAAATGGAGCGGCTTACAAAATTCATATGCGCACTGTTATCATAAAATTATGAACATTTAAAATTTACAACAGGAATATCAGCTCCGTCGCTATCTAAAATAATTTATGAGACGTGCAAAGCACTGTAATAATGCGTAATAATACGTGTAGACTAATAATAATAATACATGTAGACTAACAATAATGTATAATGTATAATAATAGTATATAGTATCGTTATTAACGGGGAAAGGCTAATCCACGATCGCGAATTCATATGAAAATTTGTGTATTGTATAGGGGAAAGGTGGGATAGTTGATCAGCGGGGATACATGATCACATCAGTTTTTTAATTAATATATTGGCAATTTGTGCCTCCTGTCACGCTATCGCGGTAATGTTTGCATTATCGCAACACTTCACGTAGCAGTTTTCTTTTGGTAGCATAGAATGATGTTGTTAGAAGCTTCGATCTTATTTGCAGCCAAAAAGTAAATATTTCAGTCTGCTTGTTCTTCCTCCTTTTCGAGTAAATGTTGCATTTTCAACGATTTGAAATATATTAAGTAAAAACAGCAATTTCTGGTCTATTAATGCTATTTATTGATTAATCTAAATATTTAAGGTAAGTTTCATTTTTCATCTTTTTCATATCGAGTGCATTGAGGGATACTTGATCAGTCTGTGAGGTGGGATACTTGAACAGCTGAAAATGCCCCAAAAATAACCATGGAACGGCTAATGAAACAGAAAAATTCGGCAAAGAAAGTGAGAAGAAAAATATTTCCTTCATCACCATCTTAATCAGGTGATATCTAAGTGAAATGTCTTTTAAGAATGCATTTATGTTATTTTATGTCATACAGTTTAATTCTTTGGTTTATTTTTTCAGTAATTCTTTCAAGTTAGTTATAGTTTACTTTCTTTTTATGATATTCTCTTTCTTTCATGTTATTGACGAAGATAATAAATATATTTTAGAAAGTTAATGTGTTATTTACTGTTAAAGTACACTGATCAAGTCTCCCAAATCTTGTGATCAAGTCTCCCCTTCAGTGGGGGATACTTGTGCATACCGTCACTGCCAGAAAATGTTGAATTTCACTCATTAAAATTAGTTTTCAGCTCTTGAATTTGAACAAGTATATTGAGAATACACTAAGAATTACAACTTACATAATTATATACAAATAAAGCAAACCATTATTATTATTTGAATAAAAAAGCAAAACTGTGATCAACTATCCCACCTTTCCCCTATATTTAAACTATTTTCAGACGATCCGTTTGAATAGTTGCTGTGCGGCGTGCAAGATAGCAACAGTTCTGTTTATCTGATACAACACACCAAAAAGAGTTTTGTTCTTCAGGAAACTGCGCAAATAATGAACGTCGATTGGGAGGATAAAAACTGGAAAATTAAACAAATAACGGCAACTTTTACTGCGTTCCAAGGTTCATTACTTGCGCAATTTCCTAAAAAACAAAATTCTTTTTGGTATTTTGTTTCAGCTAAATAGAACAGCCGCTAGGTATGCTGCACACCGCACAGCAACTTTTCAATCAGAGCGCCAGACAATTGTTTAAATACAACAAAATACACAGATTTTCATATGAATTCGCGCTTGTATCTATAAAAATCTAATAACTCCTACTATGATGTCCTTGAAAATTATCAGTGTTGACATTCATTGTATCCCGGATCGGCAGGGCATAGAGATTACATTCGTTGTCACACAAAGCTGTGTGAGGCTTTAAAGTATTTAACAGTCCTCTTCTCAATACGGCTGTTATTATGCTGTCCGCATATATGGCCTGCTCCGGGTCCATTCGTTCCAGTTGTTTGGCAACTTTTATGCCTGCGGCCTCGTACTCCGAGATCTCGATTCTGGTGGTGGTGGGGTTCGTCAATGCGACAGCGCAAGTTTTGAGAGCTTCGATTACGCTGTCATCCTTTTTTTTTTTCTTGGCGCAGCGATTCATTTCGCCAGCCGGCCTTTTATTTGTGCTTTCACACAGTCGTACTTCTTCTTGCTTTACAAAAAAACAGAAATAAGTTAATAAAATAACAAGTAACAAAATAATTAAATTTTGTTTATTTTTGTATTGTATTTTGTTTTTTCATAATTCCCGAATACCAAGGACGGATGTAAAAAAATAGCGGAAGGGTTTCCTAACAAATGGGATTTCGTCAAATGCGGAGGTGCTATGGATGGAAAACACATCCGAATTATTGCACCACCGGATTCAGGGGCTTTGTATTATAATTACAAAAATTACTATAGTATCGTCCTAATGGCGTTAGTCGATTCTAATTACGAATTTATTTTTATCGACGTCGGGCAAAATGGAAGGATATCGGATGGTGGTGTTCTCGAACATACGGAATTTATGAAACGTTTAAATAACGGGCAATTGAATTTGACGGATAATCCTGAAACAGTAAAAAATTTAAACTTCGTCTTTTTAGGCGATGAAGCGTTTGCTTTAACTAACAATTTTTTAAAGCCTTATGCGCAAAGGGCGCTGGGCCAAGATACAAGAATATATCATTATAGATTATCGCGAGCTAGGAACGTAGTCGAAACTACATTCGGTTTTATTATCCTCGCGATTTCGAGTGTTACATACAGCAATCAATATGAAGGTGGAAAATATATCATATGTCGTATTGGCTACTTGCGTCCTCCATAATTTCTTACGGACACGGAGTGCAGCATATATAACGAACAACAGGAGTGTGCAGAAGGGGAATTGTTAAAACGATGCGGAACAGATGGATAATTTGCAACCCGTTGATCATAGGAATATAAATAACTCTACGAAACAAAATAGGGACCGTTACAAAGAGTATTTTGTAGGAGAAGGAAGTATTCCGTGGCCGGAAGATATGTTGAATGTGTATAGAGCGTAAGTGTTTGATGTATTAAGAGGTTAGGTCACCTTGGACGAAGCAAAATTGCAGTCATTTTCGTCATTTTTTTAGGAAAATAATGAAATAAACAGAAAATTTAATATGAAGCCTGTTATTATACAACTCTCGCCGAAAATAATACGATTTTTTTTTCCTACAAAATGGCGACGGCAGAGCCATGATATGCAAGATCTTGAGGAGCGACGTTTTCCACGGTGTTCAATCTTACGGCTATACCGTTTGACTTGGAACAAAAAACAAAAAAGATCTATTTTCTGCATGTCTAAAACTAGAGAAGTACGTATGGAAATCCAGAAACATTCATTTGTCACGAAATGGTGAACATTGGAAGAAAAAGTGCAATTTTTTTATAAAAGAGTCAATTGCAAAGAATATGTTCAAGATATCGCAAAACTTTTTGGTTTTTTGTTCTAAGTCAAACGGTATAGCCGTAAGATTGAACACCGTGAAAAACGTCGCTCCTCAAGATCTTGCATATCATGGCTCTGCCGTCGCCATTTTGTAGGGAAAAAAATCGGATTATGTCCGGCGAGAGTTGTACAATAACAGGCTTCATATTGAATTTTCTGTTTAATTCATTATCTTCCTAAAAAAAATGCCGAAAATGCTAGACCCCACCAAGGAATAAAAGAATAAAAATTTGCAGTGACAACATTTAAAAAAAAGATTTGTATGCTTTTCGAATGGAATTAAAAGAATGCCGACGGTTAGACTCTTCCGCACGTACGGCCTACTCAGTGGCCACTCGGAGGCAAAGTTATATTGCGCGGTCTGTACACTAGAGTACTCACTTGAAGAGAAAATAAAAGTGCAATTTTTAAACGTATTTTAGAAAGGACATGGTTCACCGAAATGTTAATTGAAATGAAAAAAACCAAACGATGCGTCTTAAAGAGGAATGACTGATCTTTCTATTGCTTTATTGTTGAACGTTCTACAATGATTTCCTGGGTTTGTAGGAGCAATTAAAGCGAAAGGGAAATTTTTTGCTTCAAACTTGAATAACTCGGGCAAAAAAACGTACCTACAACCACCAATGAATACTGATTTTACACAGGAAGGTCGTCGCTTATTTTTTTTTGTTTGAGAAGTGTAGTAATGAAATAAATAAGGTCATAAATAAACTTACTTGACTGTGAGGCTGTGTATCAGTAGCGTCTATGTCATCTGCATCTGCATCTGCATCTGCAGCTTCAACCTCAATATCTTCGACTTCGGGTTCGTCCCGCCTCGCTTCCACCTCGTCCAGGGGCTGATTAGAATCCTCTTCAATATTAGATACGCTCGCACTGGGGGTATCTTGGTCCTTGGTAAATGCTAATAACTCGTAATACCATAATGATGGCACATAAACATCTTCAGCCCCCTTCCCAGACCGTTTCGATGCCTCTACTTTTCTAAATTCTTTTCTAAATGACCCACGGAGCTTTTGAATTTTTTTTGAAACAAAATCCCTGTCTGCTTGCGGGAATATGGGCTTGCAATATGCAATGAGTTCATCGTAGCACTTCTTGCGTAAATTGCGATTTAAGTAATCCACTGATTTCACTTTCCAAAGACAAGGCATTCTTCTGTATAAAGTAAGCAGCTCTGTCAATGCGTTGTGACTCCACTTTGATTCGTCTGCCATAATTTTCACAGCAATCACACAGTACGTCACTAAAGTAGCCGAAGTATACGAACACGTATTGACACCTCGAATTTTCGTTTGATTCTGCCTTTTCTCCGTGTTTTCACTTAAAACGTAAGCATTGGTTCCTCCCTCCACAGGTCAAATTCCGAGTGGAGGTGGTTATAGCAAAATATAATTGGTTAAGGCGTGACAAAAGGGGCTGATTTGAGCCCAGGAGGACATGCAAAACGCTTTCGTCCTT
Organism: Andrena haemorrhoa; assembly: GCA_910592295.1. NCBI lineage: Eukaryota > Metazoa > Arthropoda > Insecta > Hymenoptera > Andrenidae > Andrena > Andrena haemorrhoa. Next base: position 662,285 of record CAJUZA010000173.1, read on the forward strand.
CTTCCCGAACAGCGGTCGGGTAATAAAAATCAGGGGTTGTAAATACGTCTTTAGTTTACGTTTGGCAGCCAGATGTGGAAGCTCCGCGAGTTATTTCCTTATTTGACCACTGTCTTGGGATTCTGAAGGTTTAGTCCAGCAATAAAGACGTCATGGGCTGAAGCCCATCAGTGACGGCATTGCGGAGAGTCCCAGGAGTATGGCAATTAGAATTGCCAAGTGTTCGCCAGGCGCAGGATATAAACTTAAATATACCGAGTCTTAAGAGTCATGCTTAAAAAAGATGAATATGTAGGCGTAGGAGCGGGGTAATTAGAATATCTTGTTTTCAGACATTGATAAACTAAATTCAGTTTTATGGAAATACACGTGGTTCCACTGAATACCTTGCAATCAATCCGCCGCGTTCATCAGTAAGCCGCTGCTAGTATATTTTCATAAACACCTGATGTAAAACAACCTCTTAATCTATAGATCTATACAATGTCACCCACGCGTTGTTGTACTAAAAAATTACACGCGATTACTCGCGACGAGGGCCAATACACTTCGCGTAGGGACCCGGGAACAGGTACTTTGCGCGCGTGGGGTCCCGCCTGCGCCGTCCTCCCTATAAATTACAGACGGATCCCTTATCGCGAGAGTATATACACGCGCCCGAATATAAAAACAGAAGGACGCGCAACGATTGGGTGCAAGAAAAGGTTCGCCATAGGGAGGAAATATTACTATAAAGAGGTGGAAACTTCGCGTATGCATCCTTACAAGTACGACGATTGGTCATAATACAATCTCCGTCCTACGGCTTACCTTCTCTCGCGACGCATACGTGGAGCTAGTTTTTGTTTTGATATTCCAACGCGTGTTTATACTCGAACGATAAGGGATCCGTGTTTAATTTGAAGGCAGGACGGCGCAGGCGGAACCACGCGCGGTCAGCGGACTACCACTTTTCTTCCTGTGTCTTGTATCCGTGATACCATTTTTTTTTCATGAATTTTAAGCAGTTCCATACCCAAAGTACTCGCTAGCTTCGTTAAAAATAGTCCATGTTAAAAATAGTCCGATTTATATGAAATTTGTTATAATTTTCATTTGAGAAACATTAGGAATCCATCGGCATCACTTCCATATCGATGCGATAAAGAATAAAGAATACAGTTTTTCTGAAACAGGTATGAATCCACGGCTGACCACAGCGAATCGAGGTCGGCGACCCACAGTCGAGGGTGAAATATTCATTACAGCGTATTAAGAAATTCTTTATTCTTTATCGTATCGATATAAAAGTAACACCAATGGATTCCTGGCGTTCTCCCAATTAAAATCATGTCAAATGTGATGCAAATCGGAGTACTTTTACACAAGCAATACAAATCTTAAAAGGAGTAGGCATCTTTTTACCACACTCTCTTATCGTATCGATATGGAAGGGACCCCAATGATTCTTGGCTCACCTTGGAGCCCGACGAGAGTGTAACTTATCCAAAACCACGATTAGATCGATGTAGACTCTGTGATCTGTACCGTGATCAAAATAATTGTGAAAACTTTGTTTTATGAAGGCTGCTCGGATTCCGTGGTCCGAACGATGACCAGAACGAGTAAAGAACCGTGCTGATTGGCCAAATTTTCCTTGGAGAGGAGGGACCTTCCTTCTGTGAATTCGACGGTGTAGGAGGGACCCTCCCCTCCCTCCCGATACCGTAGAGGTTTTAAACTAGACATCTGCTTACCAAAACTAGCCACATTGATCGGTCAGAGTCTCGCTAGGGTCGCGGTTTATGGCCGTTTTGTCCCGCGAGTTGCCGGTTGACGACGGTACCTGCGCGTTCAAAGTCATCGTACGCACTACCCACCGACAGAGCAATATACGGATTAACTCAGACTGAACAATGTCACCACGTTTTTTCTTGACCTTTACAAATTTGGCAAACAGATGTTGTCGAAACGTTCTTGGAAAGATAATAAATTATCGATCGTAAAGAAGGAATGAATTTTCGCCTGGCTCTGAGCCCCCTTTTGTCCCGACGCACGTGAGAAAGATGCCTCCAATATAGCAATTAAGAAGTATTACCCACCAAGTCCACCATCAATACGTATCGTGGAGAGACACAGGAAGAAAAGGGGTAGTCCGCTGTCCGCACGTGGTTCCGCCTGCATCGCCCTCCTTTAAAATTGAACACGGCTCCCTTATCTCTTGAGTATAAACACGCGTTAGAATATCAAAACAAAAACTAGCTCCACGTATGCGCCGCGAGATAAGGTAAGCCACAGGACGGAGATTGTATTATGACCAATCGTACCTGTAAGGATGCATACGTGAAGTTTCCACCTCTGCATAGTAATATTTCCTCCCTATGGCGAACCTTCTTTTGCACCCAATCGTTATGCGTCCATCTGTTTTTATATTCGGGCGCGTGTATAGACTCGCGCGATAAGAGATCCGCGTGTAATTTGAAAAGAGGATGGCGCAGGCGAGACCACGCGCAAACTACTCCTTCTGTCCCCGGGTGCCCCCTCCAAGTGTCTTTAACGCTTATCGCGTGTAATCGCGTGTGATTTTTTAGTACAACAGCGCGGTGGTTGAAGCTGTATATGTAGATCAATTGTTTATAAAAATATATTAGCAGTGGATTGCTGATGAACGCGGCGGATTGATTGCAAGGTGTGCAATGTAACCACGCGTATTTCCACATACTTATAATGAAACTGAAATTAGTTTATTAATGGCTGAAAAAAAGATATTCTATTTACCCTGCTCCCACGACTACATATTTATCACCTTTAACCATGACTGTTGAGACTTGGGGTATTTATGTTTATTCCCTGCGCCTGGCGAACACCTGGATCGCCAATTCTAATTGCCATAATCCTGGGACTGTCCGCGACGCCTTCACCGATGGCCTTTTTAATTTTTATTGCTGGCCTAGGCCTTAATTAAGAGTCCCAGGCGAATGGTCACCAGCACCTTCTGTCACACCTTCACCAATTAGATTTTGGCGTAACCACCTCCACCCGGAATTTCAGCTACGGAGGGAGGATCCAATGTTTACGTGTTAAGGGGGGTTTGCGCCTTGTTGGGCCGAAAAATAGGTAATTTTTTGTGAATTTTTTCTATAAAAACGGTTCGTCAAATTAATTTGAGCTTTGGCAGGCCGTCTTATTGTATCTTGATCTATTGTTCTGAATTTTTGTATGACAGTGAAAAAACATGGCAGATACAAAAAGAGCGTTGAAAAATAATCGGGTGGTCCTGGCGTTGATGAAAAGTACTGTAAGGTTTATCCGAAACACACAAAAGATAAGAGATTCTTAATCTATATGAATGTGGCTATCGGTGGTAGTAGATTTATTAATACATATAAAAAAATGTTAAAATGACAGCCTTTTGAAAAAGGTGAAGCGTCCTGATTTGAGTCTGAAACAGGTTTTGCCGCAAAATCTGGAAAACTTCTTTAAATAAAAAAGGAATGGTAACAGATACGGCAATACATCTACTACCACCGATAGCCACATTCATATAGATTAAGAATCTCTTTTTTTTGTTTCGGATAAACTTTACAGTACTTTTCGTCAACGCCAGGATCACCCGATTATTTTCCAACGCTCTTTTTGTATCTGCCATGTTTTTTTTTCACTGTCACACAAAAATTCAGAACAATAGTTCAAGATACAATAAGACGGCCTGCCAAAGCTCAAATTAATTTGACGAACCGTTTTTATAGAAAAAATTCACAAAGAATTACCTATTTTTCAGCCCAACAAGGCGCAAACCCCCCTTAAGGGAAAACACGGAACAGAGGCAGAATGAAACGAAAAGTCAAAGTGTTTGAACATTAGATAGTTCAGTGACTTGTGAGTGTACCGTGTCATATTAAATATAATAATAATCACACATTAAGAAAATGAAAGACTCCTGGGGCAAGAAATTGACAACTGAATCTATTGATTTATACAGGCAAATGCCTTGGCTGTGGAAAATAAAAACCAAATAGTATTCAAATAGGAATTTAAAAACGGAATCGTACGACAGGTTCATCGACTTGGTGAAACCACACTTTCCGGAAGCCGATAAGGAATTCATCCGTAAAAACATATAAAGTCTTCGTGGAATTTTCCGGAAAGAGTTAAAAAAAGTGGCAGAGTCGAAACGTTCCGGCAAGGGGACAGAACAGATATACATACGTCCCTACCTTATGGTATTACGAGCAGATGTCATTTACGGTAGATCAGGAGACCCCAAGCACCAGTATGTCCAATATGGATGAAGCAGATCCAGGAACATCTTTCCTGGAGGAACCTTCCGAGGTGGAAGGAGACAATACAGCCATAACTAATTTAGAAGATGCAGAGGCAGTAATGATTGAAACGGTCCCCGCTGAAAGTGGAACTCAGCCTGATGATTGAGTAACTTTATTTGTTTATTTTATTATTATTACGAATACGGGCCAAAAGTACTAACTACGAAGAAAAATCATTTTAATGTAGGGCTGAAAGTAAACAAGAAACAGAATGTCTAATGAATAATATTTTATTGACAATTTTGCATTGGCATAAGAAAAGGAATGTAAACATTTATGAAATTATAGTTTATTTTCTATTATACCGATTTCACACTCTTGGATTGACTATGTATTACAATTGTACAGAGTTGTGCAGAATTACAATTGATTACTCCATAAATTATAATTACAAAGTAATTCAATTACATCATATTGAAACAGTAATATTAACACATGCGCAGACTGACAATATGCAAGGTGTTAAAAAAGTAATGTTCACTGGTTTGGTGGGTGAATGTACATCTGTGGACCGGTAGAGATTTGTAAACGAATCTTGCTACGAAATTGTTTATTACATTGAAATTAATGTTTGAACGATTAGATTGTGTAGAGTTGCACGTAGAGGCATGGACCTACTACTAAGTACTCTGCCGCTTTGATAGTTTCTACCCGAATGGTGGGGTCTGGCACAGTGGCCTGGTGGGCCTAACAAGGTCAATGCACCTTGCACTATTTTCTGTCCCTTTAAACGTCGTATTGTATTTGTTTACGTTTGGGGGTACGCACTGTGGCAGGCCCCACCGTTTGGGTAAATACTACCAAACGGGCACAGTTGTGGTATGCCCATACCTCTGCGTGCAACTCTACACAATCGAATCGTTGAAACATTAATTTCCAATGTAATAAACAAATTCGTAGCAAGATTTGTTTACAAATCTCTACCGGTCCACAGGTGTACATTCACCCACCAGACTAGTGAACATTAGTTTTTTAACACTCTGTACAGTGTACACAAATGATTATTATTAACGTATATGTATATTAATACTATTTAACACATTTAATTCGCTTGTACAACAAATGAGAGAAGGGTAAATAAAAGAAAAGGATTATCGCTACCCGGTGTCTGTTACCCGATTATAGACATGAAAGATAAATATAAACATTTATCTCAGATCTTCAGATCATTACACTAATTAGCAATTGAATTAATTGAAAAGTTAGAATTATGTAATTCAATTACGGCGTAATTTAATTATTATGTAATTGAAGTACAATGTAATGAAATTACGGTGTAATTGAAATAGCACAACTGTACAATTACCTACACGATACTCGCTCGACTTCATTACGCTCTCTCACCCTCTCCTTATTCCCGTCCATACAATCCTTCCTCTCCCACTCTGTCACCTGCTCTCGCTCCTTTTGACAATAATTATCGTATCACGCCCTCACGTCACTATTACATCACGCTCGTTCTCCTTACCATTCGCCATCCATTCTCTCTCTCTCTCTCTCTCTCTCTCTCTCCCTCCCTCTCTCTCTCCCTGCTTCATTCGTTCCCCAGCACTCATTCGGAAGGTGAGGCTTTTTTGGTATCCGCCTCCGATTATATTGGTTTTTGGATATTTTTTACAGGAGCAAAAAATAAGAAATACAGTTTTTCTTATATTGGCGCAATTACATATTTATGGAGTAAAAGAACCCTACGAAGTTCACAAAAGGAGGTACAAAAGTAACTGACGACAAGAACATCATGCATACAGCAACGTATGACGCAAATGAAATCTGTATCAGGTTTTATTCAAAACAATTTTAATGTGATAATATTTCTGAAACTAACAATAGAATCTTTTGTACCTCTTCTAATGGACTATGAGGGGTGGTTACACCATCTACATGTGCAAACGAGACGATATAATAAAAACACGTTTTTCTTATTTTTTGCTGTTCTACAACACATCCAAAAACTAAAGCAATCGAAGGCGTACATCCTAGAAACATCTCCTTCTTAGACACACGCTGCACATAATATCCTGTATGACACAGTCTATTAAGGGGTCATGCCTACCTGTGAGGTCTGAAAGGCAAGTCTTTTTTTTTGCAAATACTTGAAGACCTTTTTAAATAAACGGCTGTGTATTCGAAAGTATATATTTGAAAGTTCTTTTATTTTTATTTGCAATGCCATATATAAATAAATAAAGGTTTTATCGGCGATCTCCCGACAAGGTTTTTTTATTTAAGCACTTTAGGATGACCGTGAATGTAGCTATGAACTGTTTCATCAGAAATAAAAAATCGACCAAATTTAGTTAGTATATTAAATTATCTAGTGCTTAAACGTTCATTATCCCGAAAAATGAATTTCCTACAAAATCGCGACTGTTTCATAGTAAAAGTATCGACTTTCGCCGCAGAATCGCTCTCATTTCTTATCATCTTAAATCATTTTCCATCTATAAAATAAAAAGTACGCAACGAAATTTAAAAAGCCACGATTAATAATTGAATATACTAACTGAATTTGAACAAATTTGTTATTTCTGATGAACCAGATCAAACCTACAGTCGCAGTCACCCTAAAGTACTTAAATAAAAAACGCTGTTGGGAGATCGCCTATTAATCCTTTATTTATTTATATATTGCATTGCAAAAAACAACAAGAACTTTAAAATATATATTTTCGAATACACAACCGTTTATTTAAACAAGTCTTCAAGTCTTTGCAAAAAACCTAAAATACTTGTGTTTTCAGACCTGACTGATAGGCGTGACCCCTTAATACATGAACCACTTACGCTCTATACACATTCAACATGTCTTCCTGCCACGGAACACTTCCTCCTCCTACAAAATATTCTTTATAGCGGTCTCTATTTTGTTTCGCAGAGTTGTTAATATTCCTGGGAATGGCGGGTTGCAAATTATGCATCTGTATTGCATTATTCTGCCAATCCCCCACTTGCATACTCCTGTTGTTAGTTAAATATGATGTACTCCGTCTCCGTAAGAAATTATGCAGAACGCATGTAGCCAATACGACATATGATATATTTTCCACCTTCATATTGATGGCGGTATGTAAGACTCGAAATCTCGAGGATAATATACCGAATGTATTTTCGACTACGTTCCTAGCTCGCGACAATCTATAATTAAAAATTCTTTTGTCATGGTCCACTTCCCTTTGCGCATAAGGCTTTAAAAAATTGTTAGTCAAAGCAAACGCTTCATCGCCTAAAAAGGCGAAGTTTAAATTTTGTACTGTTTCAGTATTATCCGGCAAATTCAACTGCCCGTTATTTAAACGTCTCATAAATTCCGTATGTTCGATAACACCCCCATCCGATATCCTTCCATTTTTGCCGACGTCGACAAAAATGAATTCGTAATTAGAATCGACTAACGCCATTAGGACGATACTATAATAATTTTTATAATTATAATAAAATGCTCCAGAATCCGGTGGTGGAACAATTCGGATGTGTTTTCCATCCATAGCACCTCCGCAGTTGACAAAATCCCATTTGTTATGGAACCCTTCTGCTATCTTTTTCCACTCGTCCTTGGTATTCGGGAACTATGACAAAAAATACATACAGAAATAAAAAAATGAAATAGGAAGCGCGCACAGAGATGATGTTGACAACGAAACGTCTGTGGCGTGACCTGCGCACCACACAAGTTTCACGAACAACAGGCGGGCATACCGACAGACAGACACGGACTTATTGTTTTTTAATTTCTTTCCTATTTCTTATTTTATTAATTTTTTTTGTTTGAAGGAAGAAGAAGTGCCTGTCACGAACAATCGGCTAGATAAGGCTACTAGGAAAGGTGGCAAGAAAAGAAAGCCAGAACAAGATGCATGCGAATTTTACCGAACATGCACCGAAGTATTAAAGACGCCATCCAACTAGTTCCTTAACGGTATTATCGTTTTCTCTGAAATTGAGAATAGGAAAAATAGAGCGACGCAATGGTGCACGCCGCTCAGAAACTTTTCCAACGGAGCGCGTCTAATGCAGCATTATTGTTATTCTTTGTATACGTATTATTAATTTGTAACCCTTACCTTTAAGAATTCAGTCCGTAGGACCTGATATAGTACTTTGCAAGTCTCGGGAATTATCTTGGATAATGAAGGAGCTGATATCCCCGTACTAAATTTTAAATCTTCGTAAGATCGTCCAGTAGCCAAAAATCGTAACGTGGCGATGAGACGTTGCTCTGCACTGATGCTCCGTCTCATGACTGTGTCCTGCTTCGCGATTCTGTTTTCAACTAGTTTCAACAGTTCATCGAACGCTTGAGAATCCATCCGCAAATAATTTCGGTAATCCTCTTGGTACTCCTGTCTCAGCTCTCGAACAAGGGCTCCATCATTTGAATTTGCTCGGTATTGTTTCACCCAAACACGGCGCTTCCTTCTTCTGTCTCTTCTCCGCTCTGCTTCTGTTAAATATACAGCAGCAGCAGTAGCAGCAGCAGCAATGACCAAGTTCCGGCGACGATTGTCGTTTATCGCCAACATCACAATGTCGAACTGATCACTGCCGGAATCTCCACACACCACGCAGAACTGTGGGTAGTACTGTTTTTTTTTGTCACGCACGTCACTGATTCTGCAGTTGGTTCGGTGTAACGAACACACGTAATCACCTAACCCAACTTATTAATTTACAATTAAAAGAAACAATTATAAGCAACAATTAAATGTAACAATTAACAAGAACAATTAACAAGAACAATTAACAGTACCAATTAATGGTAACAATTAACAGTAAAAATTAATAGTAACAAGTAATAGTAACACTTAACAGTAACAAATAATAATAACAATTAACAGTAAAAATGAAATAATGCGTGCGCGATACGTGGAGTTTGTAAGCCGGTTCGAGAACAAGTGACCGCTTCCTGAATTTTCGCCGGCTAAAAAGGAACGACTAGACAGAGTTAGAGATAGCGAAGAAGAAAGATAGTGACAGCCCAAAAACGGGGATGAAAGGGGCAAAACAGAGAAAAACGTAGACAGGGTGAAGAGAAAGCGTGGGATAAGAAAAGTGTCCTTCGGTTCGCAAACGCCTGGCCGCCAAATGTTTCTGACGATGACCAGGCCTGTGCGAACCCTTGAAACTAAGTATGTATGTAGATGGAAGAAGAAACGGCAGAAAGTAATAAAAAGGTACATACAGGGTGTCCGCGGGAACAGTAAACAGTTGGATATTTCCTAACGTATTCGAGATAGAAAAACAATGTTTATATGGGATTCCATGGTTCGATGAGGCAATTTTATTAGGCCAAACAATTTTTTCTTACATTATTATTTTTAAAGATACGATGGTCAAGTTCTGTTTTTTAAATATGCGGAAATTAACCACCCGCATAGTTATCAGTCAAATCAGTTTTGACCCTTTCTTAAATCGCGTTCATTTCGTACTAGAGATCCCGGCGTAGAACGTGTATTGAAGATACACGTGTATACGTGTTGCGAAATTCACGGATCGTAGTATCCGTGTACCCGTGTACTGAAATTCACGGGTACACGTGTATCGAAATATACAGTTTCACGTGTATTAAGATATCCATATTTAATTTTTTAACTAAATATCCGAATGTTTAGATTTTACGGAAATAGTTTGCGATAGTAAGGTATAGACATAATTTACTAGGTTGCAGATGAAAACAAATAACATCATGATTTTGGTTAATAAAGTTTAATCTATTAATCGTTTATTAATCTATTTCAGACGACAACAACGGCTGATTTTATGATAACAGTGCGCATATGAGTTTTGTAAGGCGCTCCATTTTAAGCTGTATAACTCTGGATATAACCACTATTTTTACATACAATTTTGTTTCATATTTCCTAAACATTGACAAATGAGGCCACAAAGCTAGAAATAAATATATTTAATTGGTTGGTTTTAAAAAATTCGCGTTCACTTTCTACCGCTTCCAGCGCCTCGCAGAGGCTTGGCTGCCAGGCTAGGCGCGCGCTCCAGGATTTCCGGCCGCACGGAAATCCTGAAGCGCGTGCCGATCCCTTGGTTTCAAGTGCCGTTTTCCTTTTCCAACTACCTTATCTGTCTCTTATGTAAACTCTTCTGGAGTCGAGGTTGGCGCGCGGGCAGGACCGTGGTGTTTTCTGGCGCGCGGGCAGGACTGTGGTGCTTTCTGGCGCGCCACACCTTTTCGAACGCGCCACGCAAGAGCGTGTGTGAAAAATTTTACCTGCATCACGAGCAATCAGAAGAATGCCCCCTTTCTTCAAAACATCTTGCACATTTCATCTCTTCATCATTTATCTTATGTGTATTTATCGTCTATCAATATTAGTTTTTATATTAAAACAAGCAATGACATGGTGATTATTGCCGTCAATAGTAATAATTATGATCGTCACAACAGGGAATGTGTTACCTGCAATTTCATTTGCCATCGCATTGTCGGGGAAACATTTGGACATTTTTTAATGTACCCTTGTAAAATTTTACAGTCGTTATAACTCAGTCATAAACCATTTCCAGAATTTATAGCACCTTCAGGTCAACCAAATGTAGCTTCCTAAAAACAGATGTTTCAGTGTACCCTACAGTAACAGCATTTATGATATCCTCTATAAGCCAGGTATATCGAGGAATTTGAGATACTTTTCGCGATATACGTTCGCGAAAAAAAGGTGTGGCGCGCCAGAAAGCACCACGGTCCTGCCCGCGCGCCAACCTCGACTCCAGAAGAGTTTACATAAGAGACAGAAAAGGTAGTTGGAAAAGGAAAACGGCACTTGAAACCAAGGGTCCGGCACGCGCTTCAGGATTTCCGACGGCACGGAAATCCTGGACCGCGTGCCGAGCCGGCAGCCGATCCTGGCAGCCAAGACCCAGAGGCAACGCCGTCGATAAGCCGTGTCTCGATGATGGGTTTCGAGGACTTCGACCCTCGAGACCAGGGGGGCCGTACAATGTTACCCCGTAAGACGTGACGAATCGAAAATTCTACATTTCTCACCGGATCTTGACGAAAGTGACGTGAATCGTTTCCTTATGTTCTCCCGATGAAAATGGTCCAAAAACGACACAAATCGAATTGTAATTAAGGAATATTCATAATAAATTGATTTCCATAACTTCGTTAAAAATAGTTCGATTTATATGAAAGTTGGTAGGCATAATTTTCATTTGAGAAACATGAGAAATCCATCGGTATCACTTCCATATCGATACGATAAAGAATAAAGTATACAGTTTTTCTGAAACAGGTATGAATCCTGGGCTGACCGCAGCGAATCGAGGTCGGCGACCCACAGTCGAGGGTGAAATAATCAGTACAGCGTATTAAGAAATTCTTTATTCTTCATCGTATCGATATGAAAGTAACACTAATGGAGTCCTGGCGTTCTCCCAATTAAAATTATCACAATATCATGCAAATCGGACTACTTTTACACAAACAATACAAATTATAAAAGGAGTAGGCATTTCTTAAACGCACTCTCTAATCGTATCGATATGGAAGTGACACCAATGATTCCTGGCTCAACCAGGAGCCCGACAAGAGTGTAACTTATCCAAAATCATGATTAGATCGATGTAGACTCTGTGATCCGTACGGTAATCAAAATAGTTGTGAAAACTTTGTTTTATGAAGAATGCTCGGATTTCGTGGTCCGAACGATGACCAGAACGAGCAAAGAACCTTGCTGATTGGCTAAATTTTCCTTGGAGAGGAGGGACCTTCTCTCTATGAGTTCGACGGTGTAGGAGGAACCCCCCCTCTCCCTCTTCACAGCGTAGAGGGTGAAAATTAGACATCTGCTTACCAAAACTACCCAGATGGATCGGCCAGAGTCTCGACATGGTCACGGTTTATAACCGTATTGTCCCGCGGGTCAGCGATGGAATCCGCCGATGGAGCAATATACTCATTAACTCAGAGCGAAGAAAGTCGAAACCCTTGAAAAACGGCACGATGTCGATATTGTCGATTGCCCCTTTTCGACATCTGGCAGACAAATGCTTCCCGACGAAACCTTCGGAAACAAGCAATTGCCTAGTTGTAAACGAATGAATGAATTTGGCTTCGTAAATTGTTAAATCGCCCGCTGTAAACGAGAAACGAATTTTTGCATCGCTCTGAGCCCGCTTTTGTCCCGCAACACGGAACACTAAGTATATAGTTTTTTCATATAATTTTTAAATAGGTACAAAAATTAGTCCATTAGTACGTTTATTACGGTTACTTTCCTTATATTTATTCTCTTTTTATAAGGTTCTTTGCTCGTTCTGGTTATCGTTCTGGTCATCGACCACGGAATGCCTACTCCTTTTATAATTTGTATTGTTTGTGTAATAGTAGTCCGATTTGCATGATATTTGTGATAATTTTAATTGGGAGAACGCCAGGAATCCATTAGTGTTACTTTTATATCGATGCGACGAAGAATAACGAATTTCTTAATACGCTGTAATGAATATTTCACCCTCGACTGTGAGTCGCCGACCTCGATTCGCTGCGGTCGGCCAAGGATTCATACCTGTTTCAGAAAAACTGGATTCTTTATTCTTCATCGTATCGATATGGAAGTGATATCGATGGATTCCTTACGTTTTTCAAATGAAAATTATACCAAATTTCATGTAAATCGGGCTATTTTTAACGAAGTTATGGAAATCAATTTATTATGAAGATTCCTTAATTACAATCCGATTTGTGTCGTTTTTGGACCATTTTCATCGGGAAAACACAAGGAAACGATTCACGTCGCTTTCGCCAAGATCCGGTGAGAAATGTAGAATTTTCGATTCGCCACGTCTTAGGGGATAACATTGTACGGCCCCCCCTGGTCACGAGGGTCGAAGTCCTCGAAACCCATCATCGAGACACGGCTTATCGACGGCGTTGCCTCTGGGTCTTGGCTGCCAGGATCGGCTGCCGGCTCGGCACGCGGTCCAGGATTTCCGTGCCGTTGGAAATCCTGAAGCGCGTGCCGGGCCCTTGGTTTCAAGTGCCGTTTTCCTTTTCCAACTACCTTTTCTGTCTCTTATGTAAACTCTTCTGGAGTCGAGGTTGGCGCGCGGGCAGGATCGTGGTGTTTTCTGGCGCGCGGGCAGGACTGTGGTGCTTTCTGGCGCGCCACACCTTTTCGAACGCGCCACGCAAGAGCGTTAGTGAAAAATTTTACCTGCATCACGAGCAATCAGAAGAATGCCCCCTTTCTTCAAAACATCTTGCACATTACATCCCTTCATCATTTATCTTAAGTGTATTTATCGTCTATCAATAATAGTTTTTATATTAAAACAAGCAATGACATGGTGATTATTGCCGTCAATAGTAATAATTATGATCGTCACAACAGGGAATGTGTTAACTGCAATTTCATTTGCCACCGCATTGTCGGGGAAACATTTGGACATTTTTTAATGTACCCTTGTAATATTTTACAGTCGTTATAACTCAGTCATAAACCATTTCCAGAATTTATCGATGATATACATCGAACAGGTAGTACACAATACACTACTGCGGTGGATCGTGTAAAAAGCATTTGGAGTCGACGTAGAAATGGGAGCCCGAACTCGCTGTCTCTAAGTAGTGACGGGTACGACCTACTGGCCCGCGCGAAGGAACGCCGCGATCCGGCTTCACGTACTTTGGCGTGTCACGCGGCTCGAGGCGCGCCGGACCGCGCGCCGGATCGCGCGCCGGAACGTCCGTGTAAAGGGCCCTTTTGACTCGGTTGACTCGTTTGACTCGGTTGACTCGTTTGACTCGTTTGACTCGTTTGACTCGTTTGACTCGTTTGACTCGATTGATTCGTTTGACTCGTTTGACTCGTTTGACACATTTGAGTCGTTTGACTCGTTTGACTCGTTTGACTCGTTTGACTCGTTTGACTCGTTTGACTCGTTTGACTCGTTTGACTCGTTTGACTCGTTTGACTCGTTTGACTCGTTTGACTCGTTTGACTCGTTTGACTCGTTTGACTCGTTTGACTCGTTTGACTCGTTTGACTCGTTTGACTCGTTTGACTCGTTTGACTCGTTTGACTCGTTTGACTCGTTTCACTCGTTTGACTCGTTTGACTCGTTTGACTCGTTTGACTCGTTTGACTCGTTTGACTCGTTTGACTCGTTTGACTCGTTTGACTCGTTTGACTCGTTTGACTCGTTTGACTCGTTTGACTCGTTTGACTCGTTTGACTCGTTTGACTTGTTTCACCTCGATTGTCCTGTTCGACCCGATTGACCCATTTGACTCGTTTGACTCGTTTGACTCGTTTGGATCGTTCAAATCGCTTGACTCGATTGTCCTGTTCGACCCGTTTGACTCGTTTGACTCGTTCGACTCGTTTGACTCGTTTGACTCGTTTGGCTCGTTTGGCTCGTTTCACTCGTTTGACTCGTTTCACTCGTTTGACTCGTTTCACTCGTTTGACTCGTTTGACTCGTTTGACTCGTTTGACTCGTTTGACTCGTTTGACTCGTTTGACTCGTGTGACTCGTTTCACACGATTGTCCTGTTCGTCCCGCTCGACCCGTTTGACCCATTTGACACGTTTGACTCGTTTGACTCGTTTGACTCGTTTGACTCGCTTGACTCGATTGTCCTGTTCGACCCGTTTGACCCGTTTGACACGATTGCCTCGTTTGACACGTCTGTTTCGTTTGACTCGTTTGACTCGTTTGACTCGTTTGACTCGTTTGACTCGTTTGACTCGTTTGACTCGTTTGACTCGTTTGACACGTTTGACTCGTTTGACTCGTTTGACTCGTTTGACTCGTTTGACTCGTTTGACTCGTTTGACTCGTTTGACTCGTTTGACTCGTTTGACTCGTTTGACTCGTTTGACTCGTTTGACTCGTTTGACTCGTTTGACTCGTTTGACTCGTTTGACTCGTTTGACTCGTTTGACTCGTTTGACTCGTTTGACTCGTTTGACTCGTTTGACTCGTTTGACTCGTTTGACTCGTTTGACTCGTTTGACTCGTTTGACTCGTTTGACTCGTTTGACTCGTTTGACTCGTTTGACTCGTTTGACTCGTTTGACTCGATTGTCCTGTTCGACCCGTTTGACCCGTTTGACACGTTTGCCTCGTTTGACACGTTTGACTCGTTCGACTCGTTCGACTCGTTCGACTCGTTCGACTCGTTTGACTCGTTTGGCTCGTTCAACTCGCTAGACTCGATTGTCCTGTTCGACACGTTTGACTCGTTTGACTCGTTTGAGTCGTTTGACTCGTTTGAGTCGTTTGAGTCGTTTGACTCGTTTGACTCGTTTGACTCGTTTGACTCGTTTGACTCGTTTGACACGTTTGACACGTTTGACTCGTTTGACTCGTTTGACTCGTTTGACTCGCTTGACTCGATTGTCCAGCTCGAACTGTTTGACTCGTTTGACTCGTTTGACTCGCTTGACTCGGTTGTCCAGCTCGAACTGTTTGACTCGTTTGACTCGTTTGACTCGTTTGACTCGTTTGACTCGTTTGACTCGTTTGTCTCGTTTTACTCGTTTGACCCGTTTGACTCGTTTGACCCGTTTGACTCGTTTGACCCGTTTGACTCGTTTGACCCGTTTGACTCGTTTGACCCGTTTGACTCGTTCTTCCCGTTTGACTCGTTCTTCCCGTTTGACTCGTTCGACTCGTTCGACTCGTTCGACTCGTTTGACTCGTTTGGCTCGTTCAACTCGCTAGACTCGATTGTCCTGTTCGACACGTTTGACTCGTTCGACTCGTTCGACTCGTTCGACTCGTTCGACTCGTTCGACTCGTTCGACTCGTTCGACTCGTTCGACTCGTTCGACTCGTTCGACTCGTTCGACTCGTTCGACTCGTTCGACTCGTTCGACTCGTTCGACTCGTTCGACTCGTTCGACTCGTTCGACTCGTTCGACTCGTTCGACTCGTTCGACTCGTTCGACTCGTTCGACTCGTTCGACTCGTTCGACTCGTTCGACTCGTTCGACTCGTTCGACTCGTTCGACTCGTTCGACTCGTTCGACTCGTTCGACTCGTTCGACTCGTTCGACTCGTTCGACTCGTTCGACTCGTTCGACTCGTTCGACTCGTTCGACTCGTTCGACTCGTTCGACTCGTTCGACTCGTTCGACTCGTTCGACTCGTTCGACTCGTTCGACTCGTTCGACTCGTTCGACTCGTTCGACTCGTTCGACTCGTTCGACTCGTTCGACTCGTTCGACTCGTTCGACTCGTTCGACTCGTTCGACTCGTTCGACTCGTTCGACTCGTTCGACTCGTTCGACTCGTTCGACTCGTTCGACTCGTTCGACTCGTTCGACTCGTTCGACTCGTTCGACTCGTTCGACTCGTTCGACTCGTTCGACTCGTTCGACTCGTTCGACTCGTTCGACTCGTTCGACTCGTTCGACTCGTTCGACTCGTTCGACTCGTTCGACTCGTTCGACTCGTTCGACTCGTTCGACTCGTTCGACTCGTTCGACTCGTTCGACTCGTTCGACTCGTTCGACTCGTTCGACTCGTTCGACTCGTTCGACTCGTTCGACTCGTTCGACTCGTTCGACTCGTTCGACTCGTTCGACTCGTTCGACTCGTTCGACTCGTTCGACTCGTTCGACTCGTTCGACTCGTTCGACTCGTTCGACTCGTTCGACTCGTTCGACTCGTTCGACTCGTTCGACTCGTTCGACTCGTTCGACTCGTTCGACTCGTTCGACTCGTTCGACTCGTTCGACTCGTTCGACTCGTTCGACTCGTTCGACTCGTTCGACTCGTTCGACTCGTTCGACTCGTTCGACTCGTTCGACTCGTTCGACTCGTTCGACTCGTTCGACTCGTTCGACTCGTTCGACTCGTTCGACTCGTTCGACTCGTTCGACTCGTTCGACTCGTTCGACTCGTTCGACTCGTTCGACTCGTTCGACTCGTTCGACTCGTTCGACTCGTTCGACTCGTTCGACTCGTTCGACTCGTTCGACTCGTTCGACTCGTTCGACTCGTTCGACTCGTTCGACTCGTTCGACTCGTTCGACTCGTTCGACTCGTTCGACTCGTTCGACTCGTTCGACTCGTTCGACTCGTTCGACTCGTTCGACTCGTTCGACTCGTTCGACTCGTTCGACTCGTTCGACTCGTTCGACTCGTTCGACTCGTTCGACTCGTTCGACTCGTTCGACTCGTTCGACTCGTTCGACTCGTTCGACTCGTTCGACTCGTTCGACTCGTTCGACTCGTTCGACTCGTTCGACTCGTTCGACTCGTTCGACTCGTTCGACTCGTTCGACTCGTTCGACTCGTTCGACTCGTTCGACTCGTTCGACTCGTTCGACTCGTTCGACTCGTTCGACTCGTTCGACTCGTTTGACTCGTTTGACTCGTTGGACTCGTTTGACTCGATTGTACTGTTCGACTCGTTCGACTCGTTTGACTCGTTCGACTCGTTTGACTCGTTCGACTCGTTCGACTCGTTCGACTCGTTTGACTCGTTTGACTCGTTGGACTCGTTTGACTCGTTTGACTCGTTTGACTCGATTGTCCTGTTCGACCCGTTTGACTCGTTTGACTCGTTTGACTCTTTGGACTCGTTTGACTCGTTTGACTCGATTGTCCTGTTCGACCCGTTTGACTCGTTTGACTCGTTTGACTCGTTTGACTCGTTTGACTCGTTTGACTCGTTTGACTCGTTTGACTCGTTTGACTCGTTTGACTCGTTTGACTCGTTTGACTCGTTCGACTCGTTCGACTCGTTCGACTCGTTCGACTCGTTCGACTCGTTCGACTCGTTCGACTCGTTCGACTCGTTCGACTCGTTCGACTCGTTCGACTCGTTCGACTCGTTCGACTCGTTCGACTCGTTCGACTCGTTCGACTCGTTCGACTCGTTCGACTCGTTCGACTCGTTCGACTCGTTCGACTCGTTCGACTCGTTCGACTCGTTCGACTCGTTCGACTCGTTCGACTCGTTCGACTCGTTTGACTCGTTTGACTCGTATGGCTCGTTTAACTCGCTTGACTCGATTGTCCTGTTCGACCCGTTTGACTCGTTTGACTCCTTTGACTCGATTGTCCTGTTCGACCCGTTTGACTCTTTCGACTCGTTTGACTCGTTCGACTCGTTCGACTCGTTCGACTCGTTCGACTCGTTCGACTCGTTTGACTCGTTTGACTCGTTCGACTGGTTCGACTGGTTCGACTCGTTTGACTCGTTCGACCCGTTCGACTCGTTCGACTCGTTCGACTCGTTCGACTCGTTCGACTCGTTCGACTCGTTCGACTCGTTCGACTCATTCGACTAGTTTGACTCGTTTGAGTCGTTTGACTCGTTTGACTCGTTTGACTCGTTTGACTCGTTTGACTCGTTTGACTCGTTTGACTCGTTTGACTCGTTCGACTCGTTCGACTCGTTCGACTCGTTCGACTCGATCGACTCGTTCGACTCGTTCGACTCGTTCGACTCGTTCGACTCGTTCGACTCGTTCGACTCGTTCGACTCGTTCGACTCGTTCGACTCGTTCGACTCGTTCGACTCGTTCGACTCGTTCGACTCGTTCGACTCGTTCGACTCGTTCGACTCGTTCGACTCGTTCGACTCGTTCGACTCGTTCGACTCGTTCGACTCGTTCGACTCGTTCGACTCGTTCGACTCGTTCGACTCGTTCGACTCGTTCGACTCGTTCGACTCGTTCGACTCGGTCGACCCGTTCGACCCGTTTGACCCGTTTGACTCGTTTGACTCGTTTGACACGTTTGACTCGTTTGACTCGTTTGACTCGTTTGACTCGTTTGACTCGATTGACTCGTTTGACTCGTTTGACTCGTTTGACTCGATTGACTCGTTTGACTCGTTTGAATCGTTTGACTCGTTTGACTCGTTTGACTCGTTTGACCCGTTTGACCCGTTTGACCCGTTTGACCCGTTTGACTCGTTTGACTCATTTGACTCGTTTGACTCGTTTGACTCGTTTGACTCGTTTGACTCGTTTGACTCGTTTGACTCGTTTGACTCGTTTGACTCGTTTGACTCGTATGACTCGTTTGACTCGTTTGACTCGATTGACTCGTTTGACTCGTTTGACTCGTTTTACTCGTTTGACTCGTATGACTCGTTTGACTCTTTTGACTCGTTTGACTCGTTTGACTGGAATGTCCTGTTCGACCCGTTTGACTCGTTTGACTCGTTTGACTCGTTTGACTCGTTTGACTCGATTGTCCTGTTCGACCCGTTTATCCCGTTTGACTCGTTTGACTCGTTTGACTCGTTGGACTCGTTGGACTCGTTTGACTCGTTTGACTCGTTTGACTCGACTGTCCTGTTCGACCCGTTTGACTCGTTTGACTCGTTTGACTCTTTGGACTCGTTTGACTCGTTTGACTCGATTGTCCTGTTCGACCCGTTTGACTCGTTTGACTCGTTTGACTCGTTTGACTCGTTTTACTCGTTTTACTCGTTCGACTCGTTCGACTCGTTCGACTCGTTCGACTCGTTCGACTCGTTCGACTCGTTCGACTCGTTCGACTCGTTCGACTCGTTCGACTCGTTCGACTCGTTCGACTCGTTCGACTCGTTCGACTCGTTCGACTCGTTCGACTCGTTCGACTCGTTCGACTCGTTCGACTCGTTCGACTCGTTCGACTCGTTCGACTCGTTCGACTCGTTCGACTCGTTCGACTCGTTCGACTCGTTCGACTCGTTCGACTCGTTAGACTCGTTTGACTCGTTTGACTCGTTCGACTCATTCGACCCGTTTGACTCGATTGACTCGTTTGACTCGTTTGACTCGTTTGACTCGTTTGACTCGTTTGACTCGTTTGACTCGTTTGACTCGTTTGACTCGTTTGACTCGTTTGACTCGTTTGACTCGTTTGACTCGTTGGACTCGTTTGACTCGATTGTACTGTTCGACTCGTTCGACTCGTTTGACTCGTTCGACTCGTTTGACTCGTTCGACTCGTTCGACTCGTTCGACTCGTTGGACTCGTTTGACTCGTTGGACTCGTTTGACTCGTTTGACTCGTTTGACTCGATTGTCCTGTTCGACCCGTTTGACTCGTTTGACTCGTTTGACTCTTTGGACTCGTTTGACTCGTTTGACTCGATTGTCCTGTTCGACCCGTTTGACTCGTTTGACTCGTTTGACTCGTTTGACTCGTTTGACTCGTTTGACTCGTTTGACTCGTTTGACTCGTTTGACTCGTTTGACTCGTTTGACTCGTTTGACTCGTTTGACTCGTTTGACTCGTTTGACTCGTTTGACTCGTTTGACTCGTTTGACTCGTTTGACTCGTTTGACTCGTTTGACTCGTTTGACTCGTTTGACTCGTTTGACTCGTTTGACTCGTTTGACTCGTTTGACTCGTTTGACTCGTTTGACTCGTTTGACTCGATTGTACTGTTCGACTCGTTCGACTAGATTGACTCGTTCGACTCGTTTGACTCGTTCGACTCGTTCGACTCGTTCGACTCGTTCGACTCGTTCGACTAGTTTGACTCGTTTGAGTCGTTCGACTCGTTCGACTCGTTCGACTCGTTCGACTCGTTCGACTCGTTCGACTCGTTCGACTCGTTCGACTCGTTCGACTCGTTCGACTCGTTCGACTCGTTCGACTCGTTCGACTCGTTCGACTCGTTCGACTCGTTCGACTCGTTCGACTCGTTCGACTCGTTCGACTCGTTCGACTCGTTCGACTCGTTCGACTCGTTCGACTCGTTCGACTCGTTCGACTCGTTCGACTCGTTCGACTCGTTCGACTCGTTCGACTCGTTCGACTCGTTCGACTCGTTCGACTCGTTCGACTCGTTCGACTCGTTCGACTCGTTCGACTCGTTCGACTCGTTCGACTCGTTCGACTCGTTCGACTCGTTCGACTCGTTCGACTCGTTCGACTCGTTCGACTCGTTCGACTCGTTCGACTCGTTCGACTCGTTCGACTCGTTCGACTCGTTCGACTCGTTCGACTCGTTCGACTCGTTCGACTCGTTCGACTCGTTCGACTCGTTCGACTCGTTCGACTCGTTCGACTCGTTCGACTCGTTCGACTCGTTCGACTCGTTCGACTCGTTCGACTCGTTCGACTCGTTCGACTCGTTCGACTCGTTCGACTCGTTCGACTCGTTCGACTCGTTCGACTCGTTCGACTCGTTCGACTCGTTCGACTCGTTCGACTCGTTCGACTCGTTCGACTCGTTCGACTCGTTCGACTCGTTCGACTCGTTCGACTCGTTCGACTCGTTCGACTCGTTCGACTCGTTCGACTCGTTCGACTCGTTCGACTCGTTCGACTCGTTCGACTCGTTCGACTCGTTCGACTCGTTCGACTCGTTCGACTCGTTCGACTCGTTCGACTCGTTCGACTCGTTCGACTCGTTCGACTCGTTCGACTCGTTCGACTCGTTCGACTCGTTCGACTCGTTCGACTCGTTCGACTCGTTCGACTCGTTCGACTCGTTCGACTCGTTCGACTCGTTCGACTCGTTCGACTCGTTCGACTCGTTCGACTCGTTCGACTCGTTCGACTCGTTCGACTCGTTCGACTCGTTCGACTCGTTCGACTCGTTCGACTCGTTCGACTCGTTCGACTCGTTCGACTCGTTCGACTCGTTCGACTCGTTCGACTCGTTCGACTCGTTCGACTCGTTCGACTCGTTCGACTCGTTCGACTCGTTCGACTCGTTCGACTCGTTCGACTCGTTCGACTCGTTCGACTCGTTCGACTCGTTCGACTCGTTCGACTCGTTCGACTCGTTCGACTCGTTCGACTCGTTCGACTCGTTCGACTCGTTCGACTCGTTCGACTCGTTCGACTCGTTCGACTCGTTCGACTCGTTCGACTCGTTCGACTCGTTCGACTCGTTCGACTCGTTCGACTCGTTCGACTCGTTCGACTCGTTCGACTCGTTCGACTCGTTCGACTCGTTCGACTCGTTCGACTCGTTCGACTCGTTCGACTCGTTCGACTCGTTCGACTCGTTCGACTCGTTCGACTCGTTCGACTCGTTCGACTCGTTCGACTCGTTCGACTCGTTCGACTCGTTCGACTCGTTCGACTCGTTCGACTCGTTCGACTCGTTCGACTCGTTCGACTCGTTCGACTCGTTCGACTCGTTCGACTCGTTCGACTCGTTCGACTCGTTCGACTCGTTCGACTCGTTCGACTCGTTCGACTCGTTCGACTCGTTCGACTCGTTCGACTCGTTCGACTCGTTCGACTCGTTCGACTCGTTCGACTCGTTCGACTCGTTCGACTCGTTCGACTCGTTCGACTCGTTCGACTCGTTCGACTCGTTCGACTCGTTCGACTCGTTCGACTCGTTCGACTCGTTCGACTCGTTCGACTCGTTCGACTCGTTCGACTCGTTCGACTCGTTCGACTCGTTCGACTCGTTCGACTCGTTCGACTCGTTCGACTCGTTCGACTCGTTCGACTCGTTCGACTCGTTCGACTCGTTCGACTCGTTCGACTCGTTCGACTCGTTCGACTCGTTCGACTCGTTCGACTCGTTCGACTCGTTCGACTCGTTCGACTCGTTCGACTCGTTCGACTCGTTCGACTCGTTCGACTCGTTCGACTCGTTCGACTCGTTCGACTCGTTCGACTCGTTCGACTCGTTCGACTCGTTCGACTCGTTCGACTCGTTCGACTCGTTCGACTCGTTCGACTCGTTCGACTCGTTCGACTCGTTCGACTCGTTCGACTCGTTCGACTCGTTCGACTCGTTCGACTCGTTCGACTCGTTCGACTCGTTCGACTCGTTCGACTCGTTCGACTCGTTCGACTCGTTCGACTCGTTCGACTCGTTCGACTCGTTCGACTCGTTCGACTCGTTCGACTCGTTCGACTCGTTCGACTCGTTCGACTCGTTCGACTCGTTCGACTCGTTCGACTCGTTCGACTCGTTCGACTCGTTCGACTCGTTCGACTCGTTCGACTCGTTCGACTCGTTCGACTCGTTCGACTCGTTCGACTCGTTCGACTCGTTCGACTCGTTCGACTCGTTCGACTCGTTCGACTCGTTTGACTCGTTTGACTCGTATGGCTCGTTTAACTCGCTTGACTCGATTGTCCTGTTCGACCCGTTTGACTCGTTTGACTCCTTTGACTCGATTGTCCTGTTCGACCCGTTTGACTCTTTCGACTCGTTTGACTCGTTCGACTCGTTCGACTCGTTCGACTCGTTCGACTCGTTCGACTCGTTTGACTCGTTTGACTCGTTCGACTGGTTCGACTCGTTTGACTCGTTCGACCCGTTCGACTCGTTCGACTCGTTCGACTCGTTCGACTCGTTCGACTCGTTCGACTCGTTCGACTCGTTCGACTCATTCGACTAGTTTGACTCGTTTGAGTCGTTTGACTCGTTTGACTCGTTTGACTCGTTTGACTCGTTTGACTCGTTTGACTCGTTTGACTCGTTTGACTCGTTCGACTCGTTCGACTCGTTCGACTCGTTCGACTCGTTCGACTCGATCGACTCGTTCGACTCGTTCGACTCGTTCGACTCGTTCGACTCGTTCGACTCGTTCGACTCGTTCGACTCGTTCGACTCGTTCGACTCGTTCGACTCGTTCGACTCGTTCGACTCGTTCGACTCGTTCGACTCGTTCGACTCGTTCGACTCGTTCGACTCGTTCGACTCGTTCGACTCGTTCGACTCGTTCGACTCGTTCGACTCGTTCGACTCGTTCGACTCGTTCGACTCGGTCGACCCGTTCGACCCGTTTGACCCGTTTGACTCGTTTGACTCGTTTGACACGTTTGACTCGTTTGACTCGTTTGACTCGTTTGACTCGTTTGACTCGATTGACTCGTTTGACTCGTTTGACTCGTTTGACTCGATTGACTCGTTTGACTCGTTTGAATCGTTTGACTCGTTTGACTCGTTTGACTCGTTTGACCCGTTTGACCCGTTTGACCCGTTTGACCCGTTTGACTCGTTTGACTCATTTGACTCGTTTGACTCGTTTGACTCGTTTGACTCGTTTGACTCGTTTGACTCGTTTGACTCGTTTGACTCGTTTGACTCGTTTGACTCGTATGACTCGTTTGACTCGTTTGACTCGTTTGACTCGATTGACTCGTTTGACTCGTTTGACTCGTTTTACTCGTTTGACTCGTATGACTCGTTTGACTCTTTTGACTCGTTTGACTCGTTTGACTCGAATGTCCTGTTCGACCCGTTTGACTCGTTTGACTCGTTTGACTCGTTTGACTCGTTTGACTCGATTGTCCTGTTCGACCCGTTTATCCCGTTTGACTCGTTTGACTCGTTTGACTCGTTGGACTCGTTGGACTCGTTTGACTCGTTTGACTCGTTTGACTCGACTGTCCTGTTCGACCCGTTTGACTCGTTTGACTCGTTTGACTCTTTGGACTCGTTTGACTCGTTTGACTCGATTGTCCTGTTCGACCCGTTTGACTCGTTTGACTCGTTTGACTCGTTTGACTCGTTTGACTCGTTTGACTCGTTTGACTCGTTTGACTCGTTTGACTCGTTTGACTCGTTTGACTCGTTTGACTCGTTTGACTCGTTTGACTCGTTTGACTCGTTTGACTCGTTTGACTCGTTTGACTCGTTTGACTCGTTTGACTCGTTTGACTCGTTTGACTCGTTTGACTCGTTTGACTCGTTTGACTCGTTTGACTCGTTTGACTCGATTGTACTGTTCGACTCGTTCGACTAGATTGACTCGTTCGACTCGTTTGACTCGTTCGACTCGTTCGACTCGTTCGACTCGTTCGACTCATTCGACTAGTTTGACTCGTTTGAGTCGTTCGACTCGTTCGACTCGTTCGACTCGTTCGACTCGTTCGACTCGTTCGACTCGTTCGACTCGTTCGACTCGTTCGACTCGTTCGACTCGTTCGACTCGTTCGACTCGTTCGACTCGTTCGACTCGTTCGACTCGTTCGACTCGTTCGACTCGTTCGACTCGTTCGACTCGTTCGACTCGTTCGACTCGTTCGACTCGTTCGACTCGTTCGACTCGTTCGACTCGTTCGACTCGTTCGACTCGTTCGACTCGTTCGACTCGTTCGACTCGTTCGACTCGTTCGACTCGTTCGACTCGTTCGACTCGTTCGACTCGTTCGACTCGTTCGACTCGTTCGACTCGTTCGACTCGTTCGACTCGTTCGACTCGTTCGACTCGTTCGACTCGTTCGACTCGTTCGACTCGTTCGACTCGTTCGACTCGTTCGACTCGTTCGACTCGTTCGACTCGTTCGACTCGTTCGACTCGTTCGACTCGTTCGACTCGTTCGACTCGTTCGACTCGTTCGACTCGTTCGACTCGTTCGACTCGTTCGACTCGTTCGACTCGTTCGACTCGTTCGACTCGTTCGACTCGTTCGACTCGTTCGACTCGTTCGACTCGTTCGACTCGTTCGACTCGTTCGACTCGTTCGACTCGTTCGACTCGTTCGACTCGTTCGACTCGTTCGACTCGTTCGACTCGTTCGACTCGTTCGACTCGTTCGACTCGTTCGACTCGTTCGACTCGTTCGACTCGTTCGACTCGTTCGACTCGTTCGACTCGTTCGACTCGTTCGACTCGTTCGACTCGTTCGACTCGTTCGACTCGTTCGACTCGTTCGACTCGTTCGACTCGTTCGACTCGTTCGACTCGTTCGACTCGTTCGACTCGTTCGACTCGTTCGACTCGTTCGACTCGTTCGACTCGTTCGACTCGTTCGACTCGTTCGACTCGTTCGACTCGTTCGACTCGTTCGACTCGTTCGACTCGTTCGACTCGTTCGACTCGTTCGACTCGTTCGACTCGTTCGACTCGTTCGACTCGTTCGACTCGTTCGACTCGTTCGACTCGTTCGACTCGTTCGACTCGTTCGACTCGTTCGACTCGTTCGACTCGTTCGACTCGTTCGACTCGTTCGACTCGTTCGACTCGTTCGACTCGTTCGACTCGTTCGACTCGTTCGACTCGTTCGACTCGTTTGACTCGTTTGACTCGTTTGACTCGTATGGCTCGTTTAACTCGCTTGACTCGATTGTCCTGTTCGACCCGTTTGACTCGTTTGACTCCTTTGACTCGATTGTCCTGTTCGACCCGTTTGACTCTTTCGACTCGTTTGACTCGTTCGACTCGTTCGACTCGTTCGACTCGTTCGACTCGTTCGACTCGTTCGACTCGTTTGACTCGTTTGACTCGTTCGACTGGTTCGACTCGTTTGACTCGTTCGACCCGTTCGACTCGTTCGACTCGTTCGACTCGTTCGACTCGTTCGACTCGTTCGACTCGTTCGACTCGTTCGACTCGTTCGACTCATTCGACTAGTTTGACTCGTTTGAGTCGTTTGACTCGTTTGACTCGTTTGACTCGTTTGACTCGTTTGACTCGTTTGACTCGTTTGACTCGTTTGACTCGTTTGACTCGTTTGACTCGTTTGACTCGTTCGACTCGTTCGACTCGTTCGACTCGTTCGACTCGTTCGACTCGTTCGACTCGTTCGACTCGTTCGACTCGTTCGACTCGTTCGACTCGTTCGACTCGTTCGACTCGTTCGACTCGTTCGAC
The DNA here is from genome assembly GCA_910592295.1 of Andrena haemorrhoa. Lineage (NCBI taxonomy): Eukaryota > Metazoa > Arthropoda > Insecta > Hymenoptera > Andrenidae > Andrena > Andrena haemorrhoa. The sequence goes on from CAJUZA010000173.1 coordinate 689,088, forward strand.
TCGTATGGCTCGTTCGACTCGTTTGACTCGTTTGGCTCGTTTGGCTCGTTTGACTCGATTGACTCGTTTGACTCGTTTGACTCGTTTGACTCGTTTGACTCGTTTGACTCGTTTGACTCGTTTGACTCGTTTGACTCGTTTGACTCGTTTGACTCGTTTGACTCGTTTGACTCGTTTGACTCGTTGGACTCGTTTGACTCGATTGTACTGTTCGACTCGTTTGACTAGATTGACTCGTTCGACTCGTTTGACTCGTTCGACTCGTTCGACTCGTTTGATTCGTTCGACTCGTTCGACTCGTTTGACTCGTTCGACTCGTTTGACTCGTTTGACTCGTATGACTCGATTGACTCGTTTGACTCGTTTGACTCGTTTGACTCGTTTGACTCGTTTGACTCGTTTGACTCGATTGACTCGTTTGACTCGTTTGACTCGTGTGACTCGATTGACTCGTTTGACTCGTTTGACTCGTTTGACTCGTTTGACTCGTTCGACTCGTTTGACTCGTTCGACTCGTTTGACCCGTTTGACTCGTTTGACCCGTTTGACTCGTTTGACTCGTTTGACTCGATTGACTCGTTCGACTCGTTTGACTTGTTCGACTCGTTCGACTCGTTCGACTCGTTCGACTCGTTCGATTCGTTCGACTCGTTCGACTCGTTCGACTCGTTCGACCCGTTTGACCCGTTTGACTCGTTTGACACGTTTGACACGTTTGACTCGTTTGACTCGTTTGACTCGTTTGACTCGTTTGACTCGATTGACTCGTTTGACTCGTTTGACTCGTTTGACTCGATTGACTCGTTTGACTCGTTTGAATCGTTTGACTCGTTTGACTCGTTTGACTCGTTTGACCCGTTTGACCCGTTTGACCCGTTTGACCCGTTTGACTCGTTTGACTCGTTTGACTCGTTTGACTCGTTTGACTCGTTTGACTCGTTTGACTCGTATGACTCGTTTGACTCGTATGACTCGTTTGACTCGTTTGACTCGTTTGACTCGTTTGACTCGTTTGACTCGTTCGACTCGTTCGACTCGTTTGACTCGTTCGACTCGTTCGACTCGTTCGACTCGTTCGACTCGTTTGACTCGTTTGACTCGTTTGACTCGTATGGCTCGTTTAACTCGCTTGACTCGATTGTCCTGTTCGACCCGTTTGACTCGTTTGACTCCTTTGACTCGATTGTCCTGTTCGACCCGTTTGACTCTTTCGACTCGTTTGACTCGTTCGACTCGTTCGACTCGTTTGACTCGTTCGACTCGTTCGACTCGTTTGACTCGTTTGACTCGTTCGACTCGTTCGACTCGTTTGACTCGTTCGACCCGTTTGACTCGTTCGACTCGTTTGACTCGTTGGACTCGTTCGACTCGTTCGACTCGTTTGACTCGTTTGACTCATTTGACTAGTTTGACTCGTTTGAGTCGTTTGACTCGTTTGACTCGTTTGACTCGTTTGACTCGTTTGACTCGTTTGACTCGTTTGACTCGTTTGACTCGTTTGACTCGTATGACTCGTTTGACTCGTTCGACTCGTTTGACTCGATTGACTCGATTGTACTGTTCGACCCGTTTGACCCGTTTGACTCGTTTGACTCGTCCGACTCGTTTCACTCGTTCGACTCGTTTGACTCGTTCGACTCGTTTGACTCGATTGACTCGTTTGACTCGATTGACTCGTTTGACTCGTTTGACTCGTTTGACTCTTTTGACTCGTTTGACTCGTTTGACTCGATTGTCCTGTTCGACCCGTTTGACTCGTTTGACTCGTTTGACTCGTTTGACTCGTTTGACACCGTTTGACTCGTTTGACTCGTTTGACTCGTTTGACTCGTTTGACTCTTTTGACTCGTTTCACTCGTTTGACTCGATTGTCCTGTTCGACCCGTTTGACTCGTTGGACTCGTTTGACTCTTTGGACTCGTTTGACTCGTTTGACTCGATTGTCCTGTTCGACCCGTTTGACTCGTTTGACTCGATTGTCCTGTTCGACCCGTTTGACTCGTTTGACTCGTTTGACTCGTTTGACTCGTTCGACTCGTTCGACACGTTCGACTCGTTCGACTCGTTCGACTCGTTCGACTCGTTCGACTCGTTCGACTCGTTCGACTCGTTCGACTCGTTCGACTCGTTCGACTCGTTCGACTCGTTCGACTCGTTCGACTCGTTCGACTCGTTCGACTCGTTCGACTCGTTCGACTCGTTCGACTCGTTCGACTCGTTCGACTCGTTCGACTCGTTCGACTCGTTCGACTCGTTCGACTCGTTCGACTCGTTCGACTCGTTCGACTCGTTCGACTCGTTCGACTCGTTCGACTCGTTCGACTCGTTCGACTCGTTCGACTCGTTCGACTCGTTCGACTCGTTCGACTCGTTCGACTCGTTCGACTCGTTCGACTCGTTCGACTCGTTCGACTCGTTCGACTCGTTCGACTCGTTCGACTCGTTCGACTCGTTCGACTCGTTCGACTCGTTCGACTCGTTCGACTCGTTCGACTCGTTCGACTCGTTCGACTCGTTCGACTCGTTCGACTCGTTCGACTCGTTCGACTCGTTCGACTCGTTCGACTCGTTCGACTCGTTCGACTCGTTCGACTCGTTCGACTCGTTCGACTCGTTCGACTCGTTCGACTCGTTCGACTCGTTCGACTCGTTCGACTCGTTCGACTCGTTCGACTCGTTCGACTCGTTCGACTCGTTCGACTCGTTCGACTCGTTCGACTCGTTCGACTCGTTCGACTCGTTCGACTCGTTCGACTCGTTCGACTCGTTCGACTCGTTCGACTCGTTCGACTCGTTCGACTCGTTCGACTCGTTCGACTCGTTCGACTCGTTCGACTCGTTCGACTCGTTCGACTCGTTCGACTCGTTCGACTCGTTCGACTCGTTCGACTCGTTCGACTCGTTCGACTCGTTCGACTCGTTCGACTCGTTCGACTCGTTCGACTCGTTCGACTCGTTCGACTCGTTCGACTCGTTCGACTCGTTCGACTCGTTCGACTCGTTCGACTCGTTCGACTCGTTCGACTCGTTCGACTCGTTCGACTCGTTCGACTCGTTCGACTCGTTCGACTCGTTCGACTCGTTCGACTCGTTCGACTCGTTCGACTCGTTCGACTCGTTCGACTCGTTCGACTCGTTCGACTCGTTCGACTCGTTCGACTCGTTCGACTCGTTCGACTCGTTCGACTCGTTCGACTCGTTCGACTCGTTCGACTCGTTCGACTCGTTCGACTCGTTCGACTCGTTCGACTCGTTCGACTCGTTCGACTCGTTCGACTCGTTCGACTCGTTCGACTCGTTCGACTCGTTCGACTCGTTCGACTCGTTCGACTCGTTCGACTCGTTCGACTCGTTCGACTCGTTCGACTCGTTCGACTCGTTCGACTCGTTCGACTCGTTCGACTCGTTCGACTCGTTCGACTCGTTCGACTCGTTCGACTCGTTCGACTCGTTCGACTCGTTCGACTCGTTCGACTCGTTCGACTCGTTCGACTCGTTCGACTCGTTCGACTCGTTCGACTCGTTCGACTCGTTCGACTCGTTCGACTCGTTCGACTCGTTCGACTCGTTCGACTCGTTCGACTCGTTCGACTCGTTCGACTCGTTCGACTCGTTCGACTCGTTCGACTCGTTCGACTCGTTCGACTCGTTCGACTCGTTCGACTCGTTCGACTCGTTCGACTCGTTCGACTCGTTCGACTCGTTCGACTCGTTCGACTCGTTCGACTCGTTCGACTCGTTCGACTCGTTCGACTCGTTCGACTCGTTCGACTCGTTCGACTCGTTCGACTCGTTCGACTCGTTCGACTCGTTCGACTCGTTCGACTCGTTCGACTCGTTCGACTCGTTCGACTCGTTCGACTCGTTCGACTCGTTCGACTCGTTCGACTCGTTCGACTCGTTCGACTCGTTCGACTCGTTCGACTCGTTCGACTCGTTCGACTCGTTCGACTCGTTCGACTCGTTCGACCCGTTCGACTCGTTCGACCCGTTCGACTCGTTCGACTCGTTCGACTCGTTCGACTCGTTTGACTCGTTTGACTAGTTTGACTCGTTTGACTCGTCTGGCTCGTTTGGCTCGTTCAACTCGCTTGACTCGAATATCCTGTTCGACCCGTTTGACTCGTTTGACTCGCTTGACTCGTTTGACTCGTTTGACTCGATTGTCCAGTTCGACCCGTTTGACCCTTTTGACACGTTTGACTCGTTTGACTCGTTTGACTTGTTACGTGAGGGCGTTGAATTTAAAGTGACCGAGCGGTAGTAGTATGTCTAGGCGGGTTCTAACCCTAGGGGCAATGAGGGGGGGTGCGGGGACGGAGGAAGTGAGGGCGCGCGGGGGAGCGCGGCGGAGGGAAACATGGGCACGGGGCTTGCGGGGAGAGGAAGACCGATTGCGCGCGCACGAATCGCGGAGTGGGGGAAGCCGCGATGATGGAGGGGATCAGTCCGGGCCGAGCTGCCGCGGAGACCTCTCCACATCGGACCTACGTATTCGAAGGAGGGAAAGAGACAGAGCATGCTAAACGTATTTGGAGGAGGGAAAGAGATGGAGCATTATTTTAAAGCTAGAGAGATGGAAGATGATAGGAAAATGAAATGGACAAATAATATATGTTTAAGATATATATATTGTTACAAATATAAAAATGAATATAAATATAAAAATTGAATATAAAAATTGAATATAAAAATAGGAATATAAGATATTGAATATAAAATAGAAATATAAAAATAAATATAAAAATGAATATAAATATAAAAATGAATATAAAAAATGAATATAAATGTAAAAATGAATATAAATGTAAAAACTGAATATAAAAATGAATATAAATATATAAAAATGAATATAAATGTAAAAACTGAATATAAAAATTAATATAAATATATAAAAATGAATATAAATATATATATAAAAAAATGCATATAAATATATAATAATAAATATAAAGAATATAAATAGAATATAAAATAAAAAAATAAAAAATAAAAAACTATTGGGATTATGGCGACGATGGTGGCGGTGAGGGCGACGATGGTGGCGGTGTGAGCGACGATGGTGGCGGTGTGAGCGACGGTGCCTAGAACATACAAACATCAATATAATAATAACACATTAAACGTATTAAACATGAAACATACAAAACAATGTAGTGTATTATATACCTGTGGTGGTGGTGGTGGCGATGGTGGTGACGGCGACGACGCCCACAACACCACCATCTCATCAAAAACCCGCTCGGGATGTGGGGATGGCGGCGGTGATGGATCCAACCCCCGCTGATTGATCAAGGGTAGCGCCCACAAGTCAATCAGCGGTAGCCCCTGAATGTTGATTTGGGGTGGCGACCGCGACGATGGTGGTGGCGACGGCGACGACGCCGATGACGCCGACTACACCATCACCTCATCAAAACACCACTCGGGGGACGGCTGCAACGGCGGCGGTGACGGATTCCGCGCTGTCGAATTTATCGACTGCCGCCACCGCCGCACGTCGACCCACGGTGGTGATGGTGGTGATGGGGTCCGCGGTCGCCTCAGGGGCCCAAGGTGATCGTACGGCACCCATGGGTGCCGTAACCGCGCAGCCATCCTCGGACCAAACACCAGTCCCGACCGCCGCATATGCACTTCTAGAGGTGCAGGTTCTCGAATGGTATCAACCTGCACCCACGCCGCAAGCGCCGCTACTATCATCTGATGATCCTAGAACACATATACGAACGTCGATATAATAATGACACATTAAACATATTAAACATGAAACACACAAAACAGCACCATGTATTACATACCGGTAGCTGTGGCGAAGGCGGTGAAGGCGGCGACGGTGGCGGCGAGTCCTAAAAGATAGAAACCCATGATATTGACACTTTAAACGCGATAAATGTAAAAAAGTATTGTTATGTACATACCTCCTCATCCCAATTGGGCGCAATCCGTTCACATACCATTTTTTTCACTGTACTTTGAAATACACAATATTATCAAAACTGTCAAAGGGCTACACATCGGCCACGATTTGAATGCAACTGATCTCGTAGCATCTCCAGGCTTTCACCTGTAGGCCCATGCCTAAAGTTGCAAAGCTTTGCAAAAGTAGGATACCTTTTGTTCTTCACCTGCATTTTCGCTGACACTCATTTCCTCCCATACATCTTCTCCGAATTATACACTACCCATCCTCAATGCATTTATCATCTTCATCGCACTCATCATTTGCTTGAATCAAACCCAATAGAATTCGGAAACGTCAAATCTTATAATTAGGTGGCGAGGAGAGAAGGAGGAAGACGGGTAAATAAAATTGACAAATAATATACGTTTAAGAAATTTTATTTAAAATTAAAAGAATATAATTTAACATTTTTTCCTACGAGCATGAGCTAGAATATCATTGATTGCACATGCTAACAGTTCGCAATCTACAAGATAATCCTCACAGTAATGTTCGCTATCACATATGATTCTAGCAGCACGATACGTATCTAATGTTTCACAGGCAACATCGCTCTGTTGCAACACATTAACAAAAATTTCAAATTTTACTCTCGCATCTTCCGCAGTTTGATACATCCGTGGATACAAATAGTCTATACATGGTTGAAGATTAAATAAAAATGTTACTGTGTCCAGTGTGAAGTACAGTGTATTATCACAATGTGTCATCTTTATAATCGGCGAATCAAAGATCCGAAAAAATTCCACCGTTAAATTATAAATCCGCATTGCGTCTGGTTCAGGTAATCGTGCACATTCTTCGATGGTTTCACGGCTGTCGAATAGCACACCCCATGTATGCCATGGTAATATGAGATGATTTCCATGATTGTAGCCGAGAAGAACTTCTACATCAACCGTAGGCCCTACATCGATTCCAATTTCCAAATATTTGCTGCCCATGGTTGTTAATGCGTATCTTCTGACCATGATACGCGATCCTCCGCGCGGACTAAGAGAACAATCAAAGCTATGAAATTATCCGCTCGTATTAGGAATAAACATAAAAAAAATTTTGAGAAGATGTGAAAATTACCCCTCACCGGTCAAAATATATATTCTCCCCACATGGAGCTACACCATCATCTCGCACGATTGGAACGAAACAATCCTCACACCTAGCGAGTATTTCATCAATAGTACTGTACATTTTCAGAGCACTATTTGTTCCACCGAAAGTCACTGAGGCTACTAAGCGATTGATTGAATAGCATTCCAGAGATTGGTTTAAATAGGGACACAATTGTTTTCCCCCACCACCACATTTTATTCTAAAACTACCAATTTTCCATAATGTTTCTTCAATCTTAACGTCGCAGCATATCGCGCAATCGCATATAATTTGACTCCTGTAGAGCAGCCGCGCAGGGTGACGTCATTTGGCAGCGCGAATCATAGAAAGAATTATGCAGCGTCAGCCGAAATGTTTTCCCACAACGCAGAGAAATAATAAATTTGAAACGTTGAATCTTAGAATTAGGTGGCGAGGAGAGAAGGAGGAAGGGTAAATAAAATTGACAAATAATATACGTTCGAGAAATTATATATATATTGTTACAGAGAAATAATATACGTTTAAGATATATATATAGATATTGTTACAAAGAATAATAATTGTAAAATATAATTTAACATTTTTTCCTACGAGCATCAGCTAAAATATCATTGATTGCACATGCTAACAATTCGCAATCTACATAATAATCCTCACAGTAATGTTCGCTATCACATATGATTTTAGCTGCACATCGCACATCTAATGTTTCACAGGGAACATCGCTCTGTTGCAACACATTAACAAAAGTTTCAAATTTTGTCCTTACATCGTATACAGTTTGATGCAGCCGCGAATACACATAGCTGACACACGGCTCAAGATTAAATAAAAATGTGACTGTATCTGGTTTGAAATACAGTGGCTTATCATGTGGCGTCATCCTTACAATCGGAGAATTATAGATCTCACAAAAATCCACCGTTAATTTATCTATCTGCATTGAAGGTGATCCAGGTAATCGTGCACGTTCTTCAATGGTCGTACGACTGTTGCATAGCGCATGCCATGTATATGATGGTAATGTGAGATACATCCCACGATTGTCGCCGAGAACAATTTCTACATCGATCGTAGGCCGTACGCTGATTCCAATTTCCAAATATTTGCTGCCCATGGATGTTAATGCGTATCTTCTGACCATGATACGCGATGTTCGACGTGGGCTAAGAGAACAATCAAAGCTATGAAATTGTCCACTCGTATTAGGTATAAACATAAAAAAATTTTGAGAAGATGTGAAAATTAAGCCTTACCAATAAACTGTATTCTCCCCACACTGAGCCACGCCATCATCTCGCACGATCGGAACGTAATAATTCATACGTCCAACGTTTGCTTTAGCACTGGTACTGCACATTTTTTCAGAGCACTATTTGTTCCGCCGAAAGTCACTGAGGCTACTGAGCGATTGATTGAATAGCATTCCAGAGATTGGCTTAAATAGAGGTGCAATTGCTTCCCCCACCACCACATTTTATTCCAAAGCTATCAATTTTCCATAATGTTTCTTCAATCTTAACGTCGCAGCATGTAACTTGAGCCCCATCCTCAAGGATAAAAGTCTCGACACGTGTTGAATGTAATATGATACTTCTGGGAACGTCGAATCTTCGATTTATGCAGAATCAGCAAAAACCATGTCATATGATGTTGCGCGCCAATTCGTCATACGCGTGAATCACAGAAAGAATTATGCTGTATCGATAGAAACTAAACTGTATAGAACCATGTCGGAACGGATCACCGTTTTTTGCATGCAATGCATCCGAAGGAGAAGGTATACCGAAAGAGTTAGACAGAGATACCAAATCGTGGTATCAGTCATAAAAGCATGGTCTAAACCATACGAAGCCTCATATCATTGCAACGTGTTGCGAGGAAAAGATATTACATTCCATTTACTATCATGGATAAATTCGCACAAGTAGAACGTCAATTATTAAATCAATCTACACGATTGATTTCACCGGAAGAGTACCTAGCGTGGGAAGAACGGTGCAACGAGTGTATCGAATCGTTAGAAGAACACAGCCGCGTAAAACGTCCTCGATTATCGATTGGTGTTCGGCAATCGCTGGTTGCGCGAATCGCGCAGCTCGAAGGACTGAAATATTCACTGCGCGGTCGTTTCGTGCATGAAGGTGCTGGACATTCGAGCACGGGACTTTTGTGGCGTGAAATAGACACTGCGTTCGATACCCGCGTGTTAACTGGTGCCGTGCTTAATTCGAACTATATCGAGCCGCGGAACTTTCTACAAGATGCGGGGACCATTGTGTTGGAGCATGTGCGGGGTGCTTTGAGGAAACATCGGAACCTCAAAGTGAACACTATATTTAACGGTGAATTTGTGGCAGGTGACAAGCATGCTTGTAAAAGCATAAATACCCGAAACTGTGAACTCTTCCGCACATCCGATCTACAGGAGTGGTACCAGCGATGCATCATCGAACCCACCCTGGCATCGCTGGAAGAGTTCCAGGAACGCGACAGTGGATGGGCATTGACGAGAATCATGAATCTGACCGTCAAAGCCAACAAGTACAATCCACTGCGCGCGGGATGTCACATCAAGTTGCCGCAGAAATTATCACTAAAAAAGGCGACAATTAGTGTTAAATCCCCGGACAATGCATGTTTCGCGTGGGCAGTGGTCGCCGCTCTCCATCCTGCGGAAAGATACACCGATCGCCCAAGTTCATACCCCGACTATACTTCCGTATTAAATCTCCAGGGCATTGATTTTCCAATGTCCCTGGAGCAAATTGGGAAGTTTGAGGGGTTGAACGACATCTCCGTCAACGTCTACAGCTTCGAGGCGGAGAAATGGTCGACGGTCTTTCCGCTGCGTCTCACCAGCCACAAGAGGGAACAACATGTCAACATGCTCTACACGCCGAATCATGAGCACGGCGATGTAGGGCACTTTGTGTGGATCAAGGACTTGTCCCGGCTGGTGAGCGCACAGCTGAGCAGGAAGAAGGCAAAGAAATTCATCTGTGATCGGTACGTATATAAACTTGTGAAATATTGAAATGTCTCGTGAAACATATTAAATAAAAAAATTTTTTTTGTTTTTACAGATGCATGCACTATTTCGGATCTGTCGAGAAGTTGGAGGCCCATGCCGTGGATTGCGGGAGGATGAACGACTGCGCCATCCTGCTGCCCAGCGATGGCGACAATCTCCTGAACTTCAACAACCACGGTAGGAAGGAGCGGCTCCCCTTCGTGGTTTACGCAGATCTGGAATGTATCATCGCAAAAACAGAGGACAACCGAATGGGTGACAATAAATTACACATGTACCAGCACCATAAAGTGCACAGCATTGCATATTATATGCATTGTTCGTATGATACATCGCTATCGATGTATCGATGTCGCCGCGACGCGGATTGTGTTTCTTGGTTCGTAGACGAACTTAAAAATTTTGCAAATTTTGCCAAACCCATCCTCACAAGTAATGTTCCAATGCATGATTTAACTGCCGAACAGTGGGCGACATTTCACAATGCGACACATTGTCATATTTGCGAAGAACCATTCGAAGCTGTCGATATACGAGTTCGCGATCACTGTCATCTATCAGGACGGTTTAGAGGTCCAGCACATTCGGAGTGCAATTTAAATTATAAAAATTCATTTTACATCCCCATAGTTTTCCATAATTTATCCGGCTATGATTCCCATTTTATTATCGAGGAATTAGCTACCGCTTTTGAAGGTCACGTTGATGTGTTGCCTATAACCAAAGAAAAATATATTTCTTTCACCAAAAATGTTGAAGATACGGCTGAATCAGACTCGCGAAATTATATTAAATTACGTTTCATCGATTCATACAAATTTCTCAATACTAGTCTCGACAAATTAGCATCTTTTCTTAGCATAGATCAATTAAAAATTTTAAAATCCAAATTTGAAACATTATCCGCCGAGGATTTCAATTTATTGACGCGAAAGGGTGTCTTTCCATATGAATACCTCGATTACGTGAACAAGTTGCAGGATCAATGCTTACCACCGCGCGAGTCATTCTACAGTTCCTTAACGGGTGAGACTGTATCCGAGACCGATTACGCACATGCCGAGACAGTCTGGCAGCGTTTCGGGATTAAAACCTTGGGCGAATACAGCGACTTGTATTTGAAAACAGATGTCTTGTTATTGGCAGATATTTTTGAAAATTTTCGCGAAAGTTGTATCAAGAGTTATGGATTAGATTCAGCACATTATTATACTTTACCTGGTTTCACGTGGGATGCCATGCTAAAACACACCAAAATTACATTCGAATTGCTCACAGACATCGATATGGTTATGTTTATTGAACGCGGTATACGTGGAGGTTTAAGTCAATGTTCTGGAAGATATGCTGAGGCCAATAACAAGTACATGTCATCTTACGACGCATCGAAAGAGTCATCGTACTTGATGTACTTTGACGTAAACAATTTGTATGGATGGGCAATGTGTCAGCCCCTTCCATACGCTGATTTTCAATGGGTCGAAGATGTAGCAAATTTTGATGTGTCTAAAATCGATGTCGATTCGCCCACGGGATACATTCTCGAGGTAGATCTAGAATATCCGCAACGTCTGCATGACGCTCATACCGATCTACCGTTCTGCCCGACGCGTGCCAAACCACCTGGCAGCAGACAGGATAAGTTACTCGCGACGGTATATGATAAGCAGCGTTACGTCATCCATTATCGCAACCTGCAACAGTGCACGCGTCACGGTCTTCATATTACAAAGATACACCGCGTGCTTCAATTCGCTCAATCCCCCTGGCTCCGCGATTACATCGAATTAAATACGCGGTTTAGAACAAGCGCGACAAACGATTTTGAAAAAAATGTGTACAAATTGATGAACAACGCGGTATTTGGTAAAACTATGGAAAATGTACGAAATCATGTGGATGTAAAACTTTTGACACATTGGGAAGGGCGATATGGCGCAGAGGCAATGATCGCGAAACCGAATTTCCACAGCAGAAGTGTTTTTTCGGAAAATTTAATATCTGTTGAATTGCGAAAACTCGAGGTGAAATTCAACAAACCGATATACGTGGGTATGTGCATCCTGGACATATCAAAAATTTGTTTGTACGAATTTCATCACGAGTACATGTCTCCACTGCACGGTCAAAATTGTAAAATTCTATACACCGACACAGACAGCCTAATTTATCACATTAAATGCGACGATATCTATGAAACCATGAAACGCAATATTGATAGATTCGACACAAGCGATTATCCTACCGACAATGCATATAATATGCCACATGTAAATAAGAAGGTCCCAGGGCTGATGAAGGACGAAAATAACGGTGCGATAATGACCGAATTCGTAGGTCTTAGAGCGAAAATGTATGCACTTCGCGTAGACGGCAAAAAAGATACGAAAAAGGCGAAAGGCGTCAAGACCAACGTCATAGCCCGAACGATAACTTTCGACGACTACGCGCAGTGTTTGCATAGGGAGATCGAAATGGTTCGCAGACAATCATGCATACGGTCTAAATTGCATAAAGTGTACACCATTTCGGAATCCAAAGTCGCTCTAAGTCCATACGATGATAAGCGGCATATCGTACCCGATTCGACCGACACTCTGCCCTGGGGTCATTATAAAATACCCTTGTAAAAATATCATTGTATCAAATTGTTCACTCATGTATATATATATATCATTGTATTTATTTTGAACCATACTATTGTATTTATTGTAAAATGTATGGAAATTGTTTGCATATGTATCATTGTATTTATTTTGAACCATGTATTATTATTATTTTACAATATATTATTGTATTTATTATAAAATGTATGGAAATTGTTTGCATATGTATCATTATATATAATAACTGAATTATAAATGGTTGAAATAATGTGTAAAAATAAAAAAAATGTTTGCACATTTACATATATGTATCATTGTATTTATTGAACCATGTATTTATTTTACAATACATTATTTTTATTTATCCATGAATTGTGTGATTTATCAAACCCCAGCCACTTGACATACACCTTATCCCCCTTCCTACGCAAAACTTTTTCCACTAGATATACATCAGGATCGATGACGCGTTGCAGCTCGTGTTCATAGAATCCTCCGGCAACAGGTTTTCCACAGGAATCGACGAGCAGATACGTCGCGGGATTAGTTGTCTGTACTTTGACTATCTTGAACACCTCCGTTGTCCAATTCGGTGTATAGCCTTTATCGAATATGGTTTTAAATTTGCTCACGCGCACAAACTCGCCCAATTTGAATCTCGCGGGAGCAGCGATCTTTATGTTGCTATATACGGTGGCTAGCAGCTTCTCGGCGATCGCAGGGGTAACATCGCATGGACGCATTCCGATGGTTCTATGTTTTCGTGCGTTATAGTCTACAAGTAGACTTGGTAGCGTATCAGTCCATCAATAGGTTCCATTCAGCGTAAACAGTTTCCACATATTGTTCTTCAAAGTTCGATTGAAACGTTCTACGACGGAGGCCTTCATCACCGAATACGTCGAATAATGATTAATGTCATACTTCGTCAAGAGTTTCTGCACATCGACGTTGTAAAATTCTTTTCCTTGATCGGTTTGCAAATTTTTTGGATATCGATCTCTAAATATCTTTGCAAACGCTTTAGTCACCTCAGCACCACTTTTAGTCTTGAGCGGTACCGCCCATGCATATTTGCTCAGCACATCGATGATGGTGAGTATGTAGTGGTGACCCTGGTTGAATCGCGAGTATGGACGCATTTCTACAATGTCAGCTTGCCACAGATCATCGTATCCATGCACTATGACGCGCCTCCGTGGGAAATGTCTTCGGGCTGGAGCGTGCAATTCCTCAACGAGTTGTAGCTTCTTGCGACCATGGTTTTCTTTACTCTTGGATTTCGATAATGGCTGCATGTTTGGTCGTAGAGGTGTCTTTGACACGAATGATGTGATAATTATCGTGTATGTGCATTATGTGCTGAGGAAATTCTGGACAAGTTTAATCGTCTCGCATGATTCTCCTTCGCAGTGCTGCTGTGGGATAGAATTCGACGCCTGCGATATCTTTTGAACGCTGTTTTGCAGCGTCATCATATCTCTCTGAAACACGACCAGCTTCCTCTCTAATTCTTCCTGCTGCTCTCTCAAAAGTTTAATGCTCTTTTCCATGTATAGTTTATTGACGGCATCGCTGTCAGCCGTGGGTTGCGCTACGCGTCGTATCTTGCGTGATTTTGCATCAAAGTCCGCACCAGCCACGCAAAGAGCGTTATCCCGCATGTAATTTCGAAGCATACCGTTCCATTTGTAATAGTCCATTCTAGCTGCTCCACTCTTCTCGAGCGATACCCCAAATTTGTTGATCGACATCTCGATGCATACAGTGCAAATCATCGGCGCGCGGTTTAATTTATAATGAGGCCTTCCTCGCGGAGTTCCTCGATAATCGATAGAATCTCGTTGTCATGCGAGTTGTTACCCGCCTGACGCGACGCTTCCAGCAAACGGAATCGGTCCACCAGCTCGTTGGGATCATCCCAATGCACGTAATCGATCTTGCTATCGTTTATCACCATGGCTCGCGGTGTTGTTAGACCTTTCCCAGCCTTACTGGTTGATACACGGGGGAGTAGTGGTGCAATTACATTTTTATACTTGTATCCCTTATTGCCCAATATGGGATTTTGAGCGTTATGACCACGTCTGTAGGCATTCGTCGTCAGCAGTATGCTTTTGTATTTTTGTTTATCGGCATCGGTGTATATAGCATCATCGGGAATTCTCTTGAAAATCAGTTCGTAAAGGCCGGGTGTTCCTCTGTATTTTACACCATCTATGATTATATTATCAGCCTTGTCTATATCGAAAGCCTTATCCCCAAGCATCGTTCCACTATTGTCAAAGTATACACCGTACACATAGTCCATTGCTGTATCCCTATCACCACTTAGGATTGCACTCATGTATTTTTGCCCCAGCGGACCGAAATGGCTGCGAAACGTTTTTTGTCCCTCGGAAGTCTGGAGTTGCTGTCTAATAGATGTTGCAAACGATTCATTGGGACTAGATTCGAAAACGTCTTCATCATCATTGGTTGTGAGCGATTGTACATCGAGAAATGTATTTATTGGTGTGGGAGGAACGGGTGAATCGTTTGATGCGACATTCTGTCGTTTCCGCTTCGGTTGAATTGGTGTGGAGGATACAAGTGATTTTTCCAATGACATGTATGGTTTCCTCTTTCTCTTGCGCGATGTGTTCCCTTTCGACTCGATTTTTGATTTAGGCGTTAATGTTTCATTCCCTTCGATGTCTGTGTTCATCAGCGGTGACGTGTCAGCATCCACCGCTGCGGTATTTTCAACAATATGTTTTAAGGGTTCAACAACAGGTTTAAAGTATCTCTCCAACGCGATATCTTCCTCCATCTTGCCAGTTTTCAAAGCCTGATGTTTCTTGCGAATGGCTTCACTGGTTTTTGCAATTTCCTTCGCTATTCTCTCGCGATCCTTAATCTTCAGAGTATCGATGTCGATCATCGTCATTGTACCGTAGACGTTGCTTTCCCGCCGACGTGTTGATGACAATTGACCATCTCACGGTATCGCAAACTCGTTAAATCCCTTTCTATAACGTCCATTGGACATCGCGCTATCCTTGTCTATTACCACGAAACCATACTCCCGCTGCCAACAATTACGACACAAAGCACTGAAATCCTCGTAAGACATGTCGGTGTTTACATGATCGTTGTACACATGTTTCAAGTTGGTACCATCCTGCTTAAACAGAATCAGCAGATTCGCATTGTCGCGTATAAGATGTTTGGGAATCTTTGCATACGTCTGACAGAGATAGAAGCAGTCGACGTTCGAGTGGCGCCCCATTGCAAAGTATTCCCTTATCGTATCTTGCTTGTCGCATGCCACATCATCAAAGATAAAAATGGAATTCGGAAGCGATTCGCTCGGTGGGATGACGTCACTGTTATTCGAAAACGTAAAGTAGCCAATTTCATCTATCGGAGTCAATAAATTCTCCAAATATTGATATTTCGGCTGTTGCAACGACTTGGAATACACGTACACGTTCTCGAAGCGGACGCCGTGAGGACTTTCCAACAAGCTCACCAGCACGTTGGTCTTTCCACAATTTGATGGACCGCAAATGAGGGAACGGATAGTGTTTGGCAGCATGTTACCATGTTTGCGACTTTTTTTGTTCGAGGACATCATTTGTGATTTATCATCAAAATTTGTCACGCGTATCGTCGCAGGTTGTCGCACGAATCGCATCCTCTCCGCGAACCATGAAAAATTATTTTGATACGTCGAAGCGGTGACGCGCTCTATTTATAGGCCCACACCGAAGCAAACCAGCTCAGTATTCAAAATGCTTCTGATCCTGTCGGATAATTGCGATATTCGAGACCTAACCTTTGAGCAGTTGCAATATATACCAAAGATTATTCTACTCCACGAGTTTGGCAGACACATTGATCAGTTGTGGGACAGACTCCCCGAGCATATAAAAGCTGATTCTGAGGTTCAACAGTATCGTCGGTGCTTGGAACATTATAATCGCCCTTGGCAGCGAACGCATATCGACGGTCCAGCACCACTGATTAAAAACTGTGGTGAATGTCGCTGACAAGTGTAAAGAAAGGTTGTGGTTTGTTAAATCGGGCAATAAACGCGCTACCTATAGAATTACATATCCCAGGATACCAGTTTTGCGGTCCAGGAACTCATCTGGCAAAACGATTGGCTAGAGGTGATCAAGGTATAAAACCGTTGGACGCAGCGTGTCGCGAACACGATATTGCGTATTCCCGCAGCAACGATCTCAGTGAAAGACACGCGGCAGATAACGTACTCGCTGACAAAGCGCGAAAACGCATCGTTGCGCGAGACTCGACTCTGGGTGAAAGAGGCGCTGCTACAGCTGTTTGGGCGGCTATGAAGGCCAAGACGAAAATCGGAATGGGGATGAAAACAAAAACCCGTAAAAGGACTCCAAAGAGAGCGTCGCAAAAGCGGATTCTTCCGGTGGCAAAACGGGGTGGTATATTACCACTTCTCCCGCTGCTAGGTGTTCTCGGATCATTGGCTGGCGGAGCGGCGGGGATCGCCAAGGCTGTAAATGATAATAAGGCGGCGCAACGTCAGCTACAGGAAATGCAACGTCATAATCGCTCCATGGAAGGTCGCGGACTTTATCTCACACCATACAAGCGCGGACAGGGAATATCGAAACGAAAAAAAAAAACGTCGAAAAGACATTAAAAATGCCTGTGTGCGTAACTACCGACAAGCAATTGGAGGATTTGGCAACACATATGCGTATTCCATTCTTTAGAGGTGTTTTTATGCGCAACGCGCTACCAGCTGGAGGAGTGCGTCGAAACGAGGGCGGTATCGTGAATTTGGACAATGTCGAGGGGTCGGGGACTCATTGGGTGGCATATGCGAAGAGAGGGTGTCGAGCTGTATATTTCGACAGCTTTGGCAATCTTCGACCACCCAAGGAATTGGTGCAATATCTGGATAAAGATGCTGTAAAAATCGAATACAATCGAACGTCTTATCAGAAGTATGATCAGAGCAATTGTGGACAACTATGTCTACGCTTTCTACAAACGATCGACACCAAATTTAAGGGTTGACTTCCAACCGCTATGATTCAGTACTAGTCGAGTCGTACAGCTTGGAATATGTCGTTAACATTCACTCTAACCGGCAAGAGTAGCACCCTCGCGGTGAGCTATTTTCCACCCATAGATTTGAGTGATGATGATTACGAGCTTGGTCTAACAACCTTTGAAACTTATCATACAATACCGAACATCGGCTCGAGCAATGATAAATTCTACTTCGTCATAAACTATGACACCAACAGCAGCGTTGACGCCGACCATGAATACATTACGATTCCCCACGGCTCCTACGAACTAGACGCCATTGCCAAGTATTTGAAGCAGCGATTACTCGAGCGGTATCCTCAAAATCTCGGTGGTACCGATGCCCACGATGTTGGCGACAACGATGTGTATCCAATAGTGTTGCGCCCCAACAACAACACCATGAAAAGCGAGCTGTATTGTCGGTTCGCCGTAGACTTTACAAAGCCTAATAACATTGGATCGCTCCTGGGATTCTCGATGAATCGGGTATTAGAACCGGGACAGTGGCATGAATCGGACAATCCAATTAATATCATGAATGTGAACATTATTCGCATAGAATGTAGCGTGACCGCTGGCGCGTACAATAATGGAAAGCGCGTACATACGATACATGAATTTTCTCCGAGAGTCCCGCCAGGATATAAGATATCGGAAACGCCCGCACAGATCATTTACCTTCCAATCACCGCACGGGTCATTACGGATCTAACGATACGCGTTGTGGATCAAGACGGACAGTTGCTTGATTTTCGAGGTGAAGAGATTACCATCAGACTGCACGTACGACGACGACGACGATAATACATGTGGTGTGAACGAATGAGATGCTTGTTTTGAACGACTTCAGAAACACGTTTCTTCCAAGCAGAATTGTTTGTAACAACAACAACAACAACAACAACAACAACAGCAGCAGCTCTGATTACGCTAAAAAGAAGAGGCTCAGTGCTGTGAACATTGCTTTTTTGAAATCGCTGGGATTCATTGTACGCATTTAAGTTGGAAAATGGCTGACATTCTAAGCATTGAAGGGAAGCCAACGTTTGATGATCGCATCGTCAAGCTTGAGACACATACATACAACCCATACGTCAACACAACGTTTGGACACAGCGATGAGATAAGAATACCTATACAGCAGCAGGATTTATACACATTACCGTGTGAAAGTTTCCTCTACATGGAGGGGAAATTGACGATAAATAAGCCAAATGATGCATTAACGGTGATGTTGGGAAATTATTGCATGGCGTTCATATTTGATGAGATTCGATATGAGCTGAATGGCGTGGAGATTGACCGTAACAGAAACGTTGGAATAACTAGCACGCTTAAAAACTATGTATCGCTGACATCTGATGAAGACAAGAATATGGAGAATGCTGGATGGGGCTTGAAACGACACGATGAGCTAATAGTGAAAAATCATTTCAATTTTTGCATCCCGCTCAAATATTTGCTGGGATTTTGCGAGGACTACAAACACATGGTTATTAATGCGCGTCACGAATTGATTTTAATACGATCGCGCAACGATAACAATTCTCTAATAGGATCACCAACGTTGGAACCAGAAATTGAATTACTTAAAGTACAATGGCGGATGCCTCATGTGACGCTGAACGATGTTAATAAGCTATCGTTGCTACATGCTTTGGAAAGTGGACAAAACCTGAGCATTAGTTTTCGCTCCTGGGATCTGTATGAGTATCCTCTCTTACAGAGCACAACCAAGCACTCCTGGGCCGTGAAGGCAGCTGCACAGCTGGAGAAGCCGCGATACATTATCTTTGCTCTACAGACTGCTCGAAAGAATGTGATGACCGAAGATGTTACTCGGTTCGACCACTGCAAATTAACCAATGTAAAACTTTTTCTCAATTCGGAATTTTACCCGTACGATGACATGAACTTGGACTTTGACAAGAATAGACATGCCATCTTGTTTAACATGTATACACATTTCCGTAAATCGTATTATGGACATAGTTGCAACGAGGCATTATTCACCGTGGCCCAATTTTTGCAATTTGGTCCCCTCGTGGTGATTGATTGCTCGCGACAAAATGAGTCGATCAAGAATAGCACCGTGGACGTGCGCATAGAATTCGATTGCAAAGAGAATGTGCCTGCAAATACTACAGCCTACTGCCTGATTCTACACGATCGGGTGGTTGAATACAATCCTCTGACAAACGTGGTGCGCAAAATCAATTAAATTGCCACGCTACTTGCCCGCCCTCTCCTGTGTCAAATTCGTACAAAATTTCATCGTGAAAATCGAGATGCTTTACAAGAAAGATTGCATTCTCCTGTCTGTCTTGGAAGCGAACGGACCTTTACATTGTACCGATAATGGCTGTACCAACATTTGTTGACCTGCAAGGGTTCATCGTTGATGGAAGATTTATCGTGAAGGAAGTGGCAGTCCTACGAAAGGGAACAATTCTCTCGCACTATATTTTTGGGAGTTCGATGCCACAATTTCTTCTCACGAAATCTGACAAATCGAGCATCCGGTGGTTGGTGGCAAAACATCATGGACTACGGTGGGAAGATGGGGACGTTCCATACAGTATGGCTAAACAGCTAATTACGAAAGCTGTAGCTGATGCTATCGACGAAGAAGATGACACATCCCATATCATATACGTTAAAGGGCTGCAGAAACGCGACTGGCTTGTGGAATTCCTCGATGAAAATACGAGAGCGGACGTGGTCATTGAGACACTCGACATTGACTACGAGGATATCAAATCTCTAAATAAGCTAAATGTAGTTAATACTCTGCGATGTGGTAGACACGCAAAGCATTGTGCTTTGCAAAATGTATTTAAAATATTTAACTGGTGGTCTAAACACCAGAGAGAAATGCGTAAATAAATATAATCAATTTTTTAATGCATAAATGTTTTTTTCTTCACTCTCCCCAACCCAACCTCCTAAATATAATGTACGCTAGATTAAGTCGATGGTTATAATTATGTAGAAGTGGTTCAATACACATTCGATACACGTTAAAAGTGGTATGATTGATGTTCAATACATGTTCAAAGTGGATTGATAGATGATCAATATATGTTCAAAGTGGTACGATTGATGTTCAATACACGTTCAAAGTGGATTGATAGATGATCAATATATGTTCAAAGTGGTACGATTGATGTTCAATACACGCTCGATACACGTTCAAAGTGGATCGATAGATGATCGATACACGTTCAAAGTGGTTCGTTAGATGTTCGATACACGTTCAAAGTGGATTGATAGATGTTCGATAGATGTGTCCAAGAAAGAATGGGAAGCGGTTTGGCTCAAGCAAATGATGAGTGTGATGAAGATAATAAATGCACCGAGGATAGGCAGCGTATAATTCGGAGAAGATGCACTGAGGATGGGCAGCGAATAATTCGAAGAAGATGCATGTGAAGAACAAAGGCATCCTACTTTTGCAAAGCTTTGCAACTTTAGACATGGGCCTACAGGCGAGAGCCTGGAGATGCTACGAGACCAGTTGCTCTTCAATTGTGGCCGATGTGTAGCCCTTTGACAGTTTTGTTCCTTTTGATAAAGTAGAGTGAAAAATATGGGCTTAAAACGGATTGCGCCAGAGTGCGATGACGAGGTATGTACTTATCAATATTTTTTTACATTTATCACGGTTTTAAATATGTTAATATTATATCGTGGGTGTATATGTCTAGGGCGCCTCACCACCACTATCACCGGTGTGGTCGGAGGATTGGGGCTCACCACCACCGTCGCCACCTTCATCGGCGCCTTCGCCGCCGCCGCAATCAACATCGCCGCCTCCAGTGGTATGTAATACTCTCTCTCTCTCTCTCTCTCTCTCGCGCGCGCGCGTGTGTGTGTGTGTTTGCTTTTGCTGTATTAGTGTTATATTGATGTTTGTATGTTCTAGGCACCGTCGCTCACACCGCCACCATCGTCGCTCACACCGCCACCATCGTCGCTCACACCGCCACCATCGTCGCCCTCACCGCCACCATCGTCGCCATAATCCCAATAGTTTTTTATTTTTTATTTTTTTATTTTATATTCTATTTATTTTCTTTATATTTATTATTATATATTTATATGCATTTTTTTATATATATATTTATATTCATTTTTATATATTTATATTCATTTTTTTTATATATTTATATTCATTTTTTATATATTTATATTAATTTTTATATTCAGTTTTTACATTTATATTCATTTTTATATATTTATATTCAGTTTTATATTCAGTTTTTACATTTATATTCATTTTTACATTTATATTCATTTTTACATTTATATTCATTTTTACATTTATATTCATTTTTTATATTCATTTTTATATTTATATTCATTTTTATATTCATTTTTATATTTCTATTTTATATTCAATATTTTATATTCCTATTTTTATATTCAATTTTTATATTCAATTTTTATATTTATATTCATTTTTATATTTGTAACAATATATATATCTTAAACATATATTATTTGTCCATTTCATTTTCCTATCATCTTCCATCTCTCTAGCTTTAAAATAATGCTCCATCTCTTTCCCTCCTCCAAATACGTTTAGCATGCTCTGTCTCTTTCCCTCCTTCGAATACGTAGGTCCGATGTGGAGAGGTCTCCGCGGCAGCTCGGCCCGGACTGATCCCCTCCATCATCGCGGCTTCCCCCACTCCGCGGTTCGTGCGCGCGCAATCGGTCTTCCTCTCCCCGCAAGCCCCGTGCCCATGTTTCCCTCCGCCGCGCTCCCCCGCGCGCCCTCACTTCCTCCGTCCCCGCACCCCCCCTCATTGCCCCATGGGTTAGAACCCGCCTAGACATACTACTAGCGGTTGAGTCTAATTTTTCTCACGCAACGCTTAACAAATTAAAGATTTTAGTAATTTATACGTATTACGCGAAAATTCAGGATTGTTTTGGGAGTAGGGCTTTTGTCTACAACCAATACAGGTTGTCCCGTCTGGTTGTGGTACTTTGAGACTGGTTCGAAACAAAATGAGACAATATTTAAGTAAATATTACCATGTATTACAAAATAAGCAAAAGGAAATGTTTAAAGGTGGTACAATTTGAGGAATTTACATGGGTTTTTCGGAGAGTCGTAGATGACTCACGAAAATAAACACGCGGGGTGAACAATATTGATCGGGTGTACAATTTAACGCGAATACTTTACGGACGATAATTGATCGAGGAAAACCCCGCAACTCGTTATGTGAGTTGGATCAATGTTCGCGCAATCGTACGATAATACAGATTTCGAATAAATCGTTTTGAAGAAAATTGAATGATCGGCGCTTTATAGTAATCGGATGCGATACAATTCACAAATGCGGTACGCGTGAAAAAGGAATTAGGCAGTTATCGAGGGAGAATTCCCATAACACGTACTGGTTGGATTAACTGTCGCTTCCGTACATTGAAACAAAAGAAAATCAATTTCGAAAAGAAACGACGTGACAGAACGATAAATGCATAAACGATACACGCCACACAATGACCATTTGATTATAGAAGAAGTACTTCAAGACACTCACCGACTTGGTAGTAGAGGGTTTAAATTTTTGAACGTCTTACTCTCTCTCTCTCTGTCTCTCTCTCTCTCTCTCTCTCTCTCTCCGATGTACTGGAGCGGTTCTCTCTCTCTCTCTCTCCGATGTACTGGAGCGGTTCTCTCTCTCTGCGTGACCTGGGGCGCTGGGCGCCGGTACAAGATGTTGAAGCGCGGCACAGGCGTGAAGCACAAATCACGCCGAACAGTTCACTAACGTTATAATGTTTTGAGAGTTTTGAATATCACAATTTAAATAGAACGGGAAAATCACTAATACTGATTTAAAATAATGGTTAACGTAATTATTGAGTTCGATACGGGGACTGAGTCTTTCCACGTTAAGTATTAACTATTCACGATGGAACTCTAGCTCACACACCTAATGTAATAGGGCAATACGTCCCTCGGGCAGAACGACCACGCTCAATGCGATTTAACAGGCGACTGCTACGAACGAACACAAGGGCCCAAGCACTTGGGACTTTGAACAAAGAGCGCCAAAATTGCTGACTCCGCACCTTGTGCACACGGGCCCAGCGCGTAGTCGCTTCGGAGCGTTCCCAGCATCTCAGTGCTTAGGTTTTCAAAATGCTTATCGCATCCGGCGTTCTAAGAACATCGCACGGCGTTGCAAGATTGTTGTCGACAACTTGCATGGGAAAAATTTACTGTGGCGCATCAGAATTCTAGGAATTAATTATTACCATAGAATTTCAATTTGTAGATCATTGACAATTGAGCGAGGGATATCCCGTAACACGCTGTGGTTGGGTCAATTGTCAATGTCTTAAAAATCAAGAAGGAAAAATTTTAAAAAGTGGTCGGCACGTAACACCCCTCCCCCCTTGAAATCATCGTCCTCGATGATAACTAGGTATAAGGACACTTGGAGTGCCGAGTATAATTTATAAAAGCGTGGAGTAGCTGCCTGTCACGCCTACGACGCACCGCGCTTGTTCCGCTGACAAAGATCGTAATTCGGTGGTTATGAGGGTCGCCGCGCAGCGCGGAGTATACGCATTCTATAAAAGGGCGTCCTATATGTACGCAGCCCTACAGCAGGTCGCTCTATTGATATTTCTGAACATTTTCTAATCAGACCACAAACATACACCCTGGTTATCCCCACAAGTCAATTCCTCGAGTGACGACACGTCCTTAAGGAGTCGAGCACCGACGTCCGAGTAGAAGTTCGTTTGTCAGCTTGAACTCCTCGCACGTTGGTACAACTGCTGATGTTAGGTATGATGATGGGACTTATGCGTTGATCTCCTCGATGAATTCGTTATTCGTCATATTGAGGTTGGAGTGTTTCGGATGTAGGAAAGTCGGTGCTCTTAATGCCAAAACTCCGTAGGCTCGGACTGGTCTCCAAAAATGTCTCCAGTTTGGCGCTGCCACAGTTCGCGCAGCGATCATCTGAGAGGTCCCTCAAGGAATTGACCCGCAGGTACTGCCAGCTCCTGAAAGGCTGATGGTCGGGCGTGAAAGCTGTCACATTCTATCCTTCCAGCGCTGTACAGTTTTTCGCAACCAGGGTGAACAGCCATGGCCATTTGCAGCAACCAATTTGTCATCTAAAACAGTGAATCATATACAATAACGGCGCATCGCATACAAAGTATCCAATAGAAAGCGGTGGTTAATACTATCCTGCATCCTCGAATCCCTGGTTATCTCCCATCACCGAGGCTGAGGTGATTCAGACCCCGAAGTGACTCATGGACTTCCGTCCTGCAGAACTCGGCAATCCGTGCGATGCAGTCCACAATCCATCTCCATAGGCTATACTCTGGCAGGATATAAGTTGCCTGAGCGGTGTTCGGCCTCATGACAACTGAAGAGCGACTCGGTAGATTCCGCCAGTCGGTGGTTGTCAGTGGAAGATGGTAGTAGGTTGATCCAATGTACGAACAAGCGTGATTGTATATAAGTCGCATTCTCCTCCTCCAAATTACGAGTATCGAGAGTATCGTCATCTGTGATGTTATCAGTCTTGTAATGAGCAATTTTTCGAAATATAATCCCAGAACGAATGAACTCTTGATGTTTCATGTGTTCTCCGATGGTTTGCGGAGGTTAGCGTGATCCAGGTCATCACAGAGAGAAGAGTTACCAATTTTCTTAATTTAATTTAACTCTATTCGTGGAGACAATACCGATTTTACATTTTTCGATACATTTAAGTCTTTTATATGTTCCTATAATATATGCATATTTTAATTTCTAGAAAGTGTTAAGTGTCATTTTGGAATTTTTGTTCCGGTTCAATGTACTGAGCACCCTGGTGGTGTAACAATAGCTTATCGGCGTGTTTTACAAATCGTTCGCCAGACTTCTTTTGCAAAATAATATTATTCTTTTCGAGAATTCCAACAATTTTGTAGGGACCTTGATATCGACTACCAAATTTTCCTTTTCTGACTTCTACCAAAACGCGTGCCATGTCGCCAATTTTACCTTGAAATGGTCGCGCTTTTTCATCGTAGTGTAATTTTGATTTGTGTTTAGCCGATATCAAATTTTGTGCAGCCAAGGTCTGCATTTCAGTTAATCGCGTTAACAAATCTCGGAGATATCCATTATACGTCGATAAGGATTCGTCTGTAGGGAATGCACTAGGACAGCGTGCTATTTCGCCAAACACCAATTCGTGTGGGGTAAAATTTGTTGCTTCGTGAACAGACGTGTTATATGAAAATATTGCAAATGGTACTATTTTATCCCAATCATCAAAGTCATTTAGATAATGTTTTATGTATTCAGTCAAGACTATATGGCTACGTTCTAGAGCACCATTTGTTTGTGGACGGTACCCAGAAGTAGTTACGTGATTAATTTTGAATACTTTTGCCAATTCTTTGGTCAATGGAAGAGGTCCCACAGTATCTAAAGATATTTTATCAAATGGCCTTAATGGTGTATCAGTTATAAGCATTGGTTCACGAGTTTTTGTCCTAACAAGTTTGTTTTCCTGACAATTATTGCATGTTCTGATAAAATTTTGAATGTCGTTACGCATCGATGGCCAATAAAATCTTTCGCGAATTCTTTGATATGTTTTTGTTACGCCCTTATGCCCTCCTATTAAACTTTCGTGTAATTCCGAAATGATTTTCGGACGGAGTTCTTCGGGCGGTACCTGTACGTTTCCGGTACACAGAGTTACTTTGATTTCACTATCCGCAAAAACATTTAATAAGATACCAGCTAGTGTACCTTGCGGAAGTGTATCCGTAAATTCACCGGATTTCGAAATTCTAAAGGTTTTTATACCTGATTGTAAAAGTGTATTTCTTAAATTTTTCAAAGCATTACCTAATTTTGCGATGGAAGTATCATCATAATGCTTTTCTTTGATTACTACACTAAAAATTTTGTATTTACCTCGCGGCGTAACGAGTACCTGGCCTTCTTTTGGCTTTGCATTCTGCAGATTTTCAATGCTTATGGCCCCTATATCTGCGAGCAATTTACTTATTGGGGTTACCAATTCTACATCGGAAGAAATGAAGTGAACGTAGATTTCGCGAATGTTTGTTAAATTGTTTCGAGTGAAATTAATATTTCCTCCGCGTGTGCTTCGGGAGAAAGTCGGTGACGTTAATATGTCCGGAAGTATACTTTCTGTTATTTGAATTCCTGGCCGATACTGATCAATTTTCCTGTGGTTCCTCGATTCAGGAATAAATGAACGTTTGGGAGTGGAAAATGGGTCGGAAGATATGGTTTCTGGTTTTGAATAAGGTGTGGATAATGCAAGCGGTCTGTTTGATGGTAATGGGGTTGGTATCATGGATCGGCGCGGTGAACGATGAATTAGTGTATTATCAAATCCTGAGGCAGTGTTTGGTTCTTCTTCTTCTTGAATGGATTCTAAAGGTGGTTTCCCTATTTCATCTTTTGAAGGTCCTGTATCAGTAGCCGTTGCTTCTACACTATCTTGTCCTCGCGATTTATATATATTGCGTCCACAAGTCTTCTGCGCGTTTATCCAATTCTTCCCGGAATGAATTTTCTGTATCCGGTTCTAGTTCATCGGATGATTTTTGAAGAATCTCGCTATGCTCCTGCAGCGATTGGTCAAAACGGTTAAAAGATTCCTGAAGTTCCTGTAGCCCAATGGGTTGAGTAGTGTCGAGGTGGATCTCGTTATCGTCGCTATCATTGGATGGAGGTTCAACCTCTATTGTTATGCCTTCGGCAGGTGTTGGAGCCGCGGCAGCTTCATCCTCTGTAGTGTCCACAACCTCGGACTGGTCTTCAGATTGTACTTCTTTAGAAAGGGCGCGTTGAAATTCTTGAACCAATGTTGGTGATTTGAGATTAGGTAACACGCTTTTTCGACCTCGGAGTACCGGTGGGTCGGTAGGCGGTTCATCTTCGGAATTTTGTGAAGACTCTGTAGTAGTTAATTCCGCGTAATTAATGGGAGGTTTTGGATCGACAGTTGGAACTGTGGAACGCGTTCTTGTTGAAACAGCATTTTTATCTAATGGACAGGTACGTTTACCTCTCTTGATGATTGGTTTAACTATAGGTTTTGGTTCTGCAGGTACGGATCTAGAAGTGCTCGGAGCTGGTAGCTTTTTATTCGCGGGTGGTCTTTTAATAGGCAGAATTTTTGGAATATTACATTCCGAATCACTTTCGGATGTGTCTTTGGAACTGGATTCTGAACTAGTATTAAATTTTGTTACTGGGTTTCGAGATAATGCATCTGCGTTGGAATTCAGACGTCCAGGTTTATGTACAAATTCGTATTCGTAATCATGCAATTTTAATCTCCAACGTACTAATCGTTGTCCCGGATCTTTTATTGAGTCTATCCATTTTAAAGGCTCATGGTCACTAACCAAAGTAAATTTTCTTCCGTAAAGGTATGGTCGAAAATGTAGTATTGCAAAAAGAACTGCTAGGCATTCCTTTTCAGTGGTAAAATAATTTTGTTCTGGATTCGTTAAATTTCTCGAAAGGTAAGCTACAGGCAAATCATGTCCGTCCACATTTTGACTGAGTACGGCGCCTATTGCGTAATCGGATGCATCGGTAGTTAACGTAAATGGTTTATTGAAATCGGGATATTGCAATATGGGACTCCTGCACAAAGCTTTACGTAAAATTTTGAAACTATTTTTGTGTTCTTTCTTCCACACGAAAGTGGCGTTCTTTTTTAATAATTCGGTTAATGGTTTGGCTTTGGCTGCAAAATCTTTGATAAATCGGCGATAATAACCGGCTAGTCCAAGAAATTGTCGTACATTTTTTGATTTTTAGGACGAGGAAAATGTTTCACTGCCATTAATTTCTTAGGGTCAGGTCTTACTCCTGATCGACTGATAATGTGGCCTAAATATGTGACTTCGGTTTTTAAAAATTCACACTTGTCTGGCTGAAGGGTTAATTTAGCATCATTTAATCGTGTGAATAACCGTCGGACTTTCTTTCCGTGATCTTCCAAATTTTTCGCGTAAACGACGATGTCATCAAGGTAGACAAATACTTCCACACCCTGTAATCCGCGCAATACCTGATCCATCAGCCGTTGAAACGTCGCGGGAGCATTCTTAAGCCCTTCAGGCATACGAATATATTCGTAATGACCGTTAGGTGTAGTAAAGGCTGTTTTAGCGCGATCTCGTGGATCCATTTCGATTTGTTGGAATCCACTGGCGAGATCAAAGGTTGAAAAGTATCTCGCTTCGCCTAAATGATCTAGAATCTCCGTGATGTTAGGCAGGGGGTATGCGTCACCTATTGTTTTTTCATTAAGGTTCCGAAAATCAATGACTAATCTCCACCTTAGATTTCCCTCGGAATCAGGTTTCTTTGGTACTATCCAGAGTGGTGAATTGTATGGAGAATTTGAAAGTCCAATAATTTCCTCTGTTAATTTACTAGAAATTTGGCGAGCTATTTCTTTTTGGTGAACTCGCGGAAATCGATATTGCCTAGTGTTAATGGGCAAATCGTCTATTGTAGGTATTCGATGTTGTATTAAAGGAGTGGATTCTAATTTGTCACCTGGTAGACGAAATCGTTCCGGAAATTCTTCGATTATTCTAATTACGTGATCTCTTTCCTCGTCATTTAAATGGTCTAAACGTAATTTTGATAAAATTTGAGTTACACGGTCCGGTGATACCGGTGACTCCTGCTGTTCAGAGTCAGAATCGAAGTATTCGCGTTCTTCCGGAAAATTATGGTATTCGAACGGTAAAATTTCTTGAGGCGGTATTTCTATTTGAATGTCCTTGTCCAAGGTATTAATTGCGAGAACATGGCACACGTTATTTTTAATTTTTACTATTGCTTCTCCAATATAAATTCCATCTATTGTTTTGAGTAATGGTAAATATCCTTCTTTCAAATCACTGTTGATGGTGTCTATGGCGATTGCTTGTCGGGTACGACTGCTAATACGATAAACACGCGGCGTACTATTTTTCTGAGGTGCTTCCTCTGGAGGAGCCTCACCAATAAAATGGATCGGTCGAATTGGTTGACTTTGTGTAACTATAGTATTATGTGCAAAAGAAATTTCGGCTTTTTCTTGTCTCAAATAGGCTTTTCCTAAAATACCGTCACTATGTATCGGAAAATTTGATCTTACTACATGAAATAGGATTGGTTGATCCAAAATTGATACTATTGTGGTTCCTAATGTTTCCATTCTTTCGTCTGTAATTCCTCTCATTTCGATAGAATCACGTACATCGACGGTTACATCCTCGTGCAATGCGTTTAATTTTATTACATTTGTGTCTGCACCCGTATCAATCAAAAACGTTGTAGTTTTATATCGTAATTGTTCCGCGGTTAATTTTACAACAGGCGATTCGTCGTTACAACCCAAATTTAATATTGTTGATCCCTTTCCAGAAATCTTACCGTCGGACGACGCTCGGAATTTTGATTGTTCAACGGGCGACGCTCGGAATTTTGGTAACTCGTCGTCGCGTCTGTTCGAGGAGTTACTCGGGAGTTTAAATCTGAATTATTACGTGGTTCTGACGAATTTTGATTTGGTGAATATGAACGATTCTGATTCGGTGAGTACGGCCTAGACTCGCGAAATCCTACGGAATTTCGTGAATCGGGATTCAAATTTCGTGAGCTAGATTGAAAATTTGAATTTTGATGTGCGACTTGAGGCGCCTGAGGAGTTGGACTCGTACTTCGTGCCAATTGTAGAGCCGTCGGAGATTGTGCGTATGGCAAATTTGATGGAAAACGCGGATCCTGTGGTTACGGTGAATAGTATGGTGGATAAGGCATTTGGTAAAAAGGTGGATAAGGCATGTAAGGATACAGAGAATAAGCGGGATACCCATGTTGTTCTGGATATCTACTCGATTCCGTGTTACTACGCGGTGGTTTAAGAATACTTGTCGGAAATTTTGAATAATCCGAATTTCCAGTCGCGTTTGGACTTGGGCTTCGTGAGCGAGAGTCTCCGAAATTTTGGTTTCGCGAATCGCGATAAGTGAATAAGCTTTGACGCGAATTACTTTGATTAGGCGAATCTGGACGGGGATTTAGACGAGAATCGTCCTGTCTTGAAAGAAATAATCTATTCGGATCTCCGGTTGGTATTACTCCAGACCTCATTCGCGTTTCGACTCGCGTCGCATGTTTTACCGCGTCATCTAGAGTTTTGGGATCCCGCGCGTCTACGGCCCTGACAATCTCGTCGGGCAAGCCGCGAATAAATGCTTCTAACGCGCATTCTTTAATCGGGCGCATCATCTTATCCGCGTCCGCGCCATACGAATCCTCCAGCGCAAGTCGAGCCCCGCTAACCAAAATATTAAGCCGATCATGAAAGTCATTTACTGTTTCACTTCTACGCATGCGGATGTTTTCAATCTCATGATGGTAGTATGGATAATCTTTCCCGGCAGCGAATCTGTTTTTCAAATGTTTAATTAATTCGTTTACGGTATTAAAGGTTTTCCCAAAAGTGCTATCGCGTGCAGCTCCTTGTAATTTTCCAAGGACTGCTTTAACGAACGGGCCTTCCGACGCAGGAGGTACAAAAACTGCGCCGTTTTGCACATCTTGTAAGAAATCTTTCAAAGGTATATTTCTCCCGTTGAAGAAAGGAATATTCAACGTCCCGTGCTGTAAAGCAAAGCATTTCGCCATAGACGTCATCATCGCGTTTGTGACGAATAGATTCACGGATGACGCGCTAGCGTCAGCGGTTTCATTGGGATTAACCATTTTGTTAAAATTTTTAATTTACAAATATATAAATAAGCTGAATATATAAACTGAAAATAAATTAGAAGGCGATATCACGGATTTTCCTAAAACTTTCAAGAAACAAAAATGCAAACATGCCAAACAAATTACATATGCCAATGATGCACTCTTCTATCTCAAACGTCTCAGAAAAATACCACAATGGACGGAGTTTCGACAAAAGCAGTAAAATATCCCACCGCTGTCACCAGTTTAGCTGTTACGTGAGGGCGTTGAATTTAAACTGACCGAGCGGTTGAGTCTAATTTTTCTCACGCAACGCTTAACAAATTAAAGATTTTAGTAATTTATACGTATTACGCGAAAATTCAGGATTGTTTTGGGAGTAGGGCTTTTGTCTACAACCAATACAGGTTGTCCCGTCTGGATGTGGTACTTTGAGACTGGTTCGAAACAAAATGAGACAATATTTAAGTAAATATTACCATGTATTACAAAATAAGCAAAAGGAAATGTTTAAAGGTGGTACAATTTGAGGAATTTACATGGGTTTTTCGGAGAGTCGTAGATGACTCACGAAAATAAACACGCGGGGTGAACAATATTGATCGGGTGTACAATTTAACGCGAATACTTTACGGACGACAATTGATCGAGGAAAACCCCGCAACTCGTTATGTGAGTTGGATCAATGTTCGCGCAATCGTACGATAATACAGATTTCGAATAAATCGTTTTGAAGAAAATTGAATGATCGGCGCTTTATAGTAATCGGATGCGATACAATTCACAAATGCGGTACGCGTGAAAAAGGAATTAGGCAGTTATCGAGGGAGAATTCCCATAACACGTACTGGTTGGATTAACTGTCGCTTCCGTACATTGAAACAAAAGAAAATCAATTTCGAAAAGAAACGACGTGACAGAACGATAAATGCATAAACGATACACGCCACACAATGACCATTTGATTATAGAAGAAGTACTTCAAGACACTCACCGACTTGGTAGTAGAGGGTTTAAATTTTTGAACGTCTTACTCTCTCTCTCTCTGTCTCTCTCTCTCTCTCTCCGATGTACTGGAGCGGTTCTCTCTCTCTCTCTCTCTCCGATGTACTGGAGCGGTTCTCTCTCTCTCTCTCTCTCTCCGATGTACTGGAGCGGTTCTCTCTCTCTCTCTCTCTCCGATGTACTGGAGCGGTTCTCTCTCTCTCTCTCTCTCCGATGTACTGGAGCGGTTCTCTCTCTCTCTCTCTCTCTCTCCGATGTACTGGAGCGGTTCTCTCTCTCTGCGTGACCTGGGGCGCTGGGCGCCGGTACAAGATGTTGAAGCGCGGCACAGGCGTGAAGCACAAATCACGCCGAACAGTTCACTAACGTTATAATGTTTTCAGAGTTTTGAATATCACAATTTAAATAGAACGGGAAAAACACAAATACTGATTTAAAATAATGGTTAACGTAATTATTGAGTTCGATACGGGGACTGAGTCTTTCCACGTTAAGTATTAACTATTCACGATGGAACTCTAGCTCACACACCTAATGTAATAGGGCAATACGTCCCTCGGGCAGAACGACCACGCTCAATGCGATTTAACAGGCGACTGCGACGAACGAACGCAAGGGCCCAAGCACTTGGGACTTTGAACAAAGAGCGCCAAAATTGCTGACTCCGCACCTTGTGCACACGGGCCCAGCGCGTAGTCGCTTCGGAGCGTTCCCACCATCTCAGTGCTTAGGTTTTCAAAATGCTTATCGCATCCGGCGTTCTAAGAACATCGCACGGCGTTGCAAGATTGTTGTCGACAACTTGCATGGGAAAAATTTACTGTGGCGCATCAGAATTCTAGGAATTAATTATTACCATAGAATTTCAATTTGTAGATCATTGACAATTGAGCGAGGGATATCCCGTAACACGCTGTGGTTGGGTCAATTGTCAATGTCTTAAAAATCAAGAAGGAAAAATTTTAAAAAGTGGTCGGCACGTAACAGACTCGTTTGACACGTTTGACTCGTTTGACTCGTTTGACTCGTTTGACTCGTTTGACTCGTTTGGCTCGTTTGACTCGTTTGACTCGTTTGACTCGTTTGACTCGTTTGACTCGTTTGACTCGATTGACTCGTTTGACTCGTTTGACTCGTTTGACTCGTTTGACTCGTTTGACTCGTTTGACTCGTTTGACTCGTTTGACACGTTTGGCTCGATTGACTCGCTTGACTCGATTGACTCGATTGACTCGTTTGACTCGTTTGACTCGTTTGACTCGTTTGACACGTTTGACTCGTTTGACTCGATTGACTCGTTTGACTCGTTTGACTCGTTTGGCTCATTTAAGTCGCTTGACTCGATTGTCCTGTTCGACCCGTTTGACCCGTTTCACTCGTTCGACTCGTTCGACCCGTTCGACCCGTTCGACCCGTTCGACCCGTTCGACCCGTTCGACCCGTTCGACCCGTTCGACCCGTTCGACCCGTTCGACCCGTTCGACCCGTTCGACCCGTTCGACCCGTTCGACCCGTTCGACCCGTTCGACCCGTTCGACCCGTTCGACTCGTTCGACTCGTTCGACTCGTTCGACTCGTTCGACTCGTTCGACTCGTTTCACTCGTTTGACTCGATTGTCCTGTTTGACCCGTTTGACCCGATTGACTCGTTTGACTTGTTTGGCTAGTTTAACTCGCTGGTCTCGATTGTCCTGTTCGACCCGTTTGACTCGTTTGACTCGTTTGACTCGATTGTCCTGTTCGACCCGTTTGAACCGTTTGACTCGTTTGACTCGTTTGACTCGTTTGACTCGTTTGACTCGTTTGACACGTTTGACTCGTTTGACTCGTTTGGCTCGTTCAACTCGCTTGACTCGAATGTCCTGTTCGACCCGTTTGACTCGTTCGGCTCGTTCAACTCGCTTGACTCGATTGACTCGATTGACTCGTTTGACTCGTTTGACTCGTTTGACTCGATTGTCCTGTTCGACCCGTTCGACTCGTTCGACTCGTTCGACTCGTTCGACTCGTTCGACTCGTTTCACTCGTTTGACTCGTTTGACTCGTTTGACTCGTTTGACTCGTTTGACTCGATTGACTCGTATGACTCGTTTGACTCGTTTGGCTCGTTTAACTCGCTTGACTCGATTGTCCTGTTCGACCCGTTTGACTCGTTTGACTCGTTTGACTCGTTTGCCTCTTTTTACTCATTCGACTCGTTCGACTCGTTCGACTCGTTCGACTCGTTTGACTCGTTTGACTCGTTTAACTCGCTTGACTCGATTGTCCTGTTCGACCCGTTTGACTCGTTTGACTCGATTGTCCTGTTCGACCCGTTTGACCCGTTTGACACGTTTGACTCGTTTGACTCGTTTGACTCGATTGACTCGTTTGACTCGTTTCACTCGTTTGACTCGTTTGACTCGTTCGACTCGTTTGACTCGTTTGACTCGTTCGACTCGTTTGACTCGTTTGACTCGATTGTCCTGTTCGACCCGTTTGACCCATTTGACTCGTTCGACTCGTTTGACCCATTTGACTCGTTCGACTCGTTTGACTCGATTGTCCTGTTCGATCCGTTTGACCCATTTGACACGTTTGACTCGTTTGACTCGTTTGACTCGTTTGACTCGATTGAGTCGTTTGACTCGATTGAGTCGTTTGACTCGATTGACTCGTATGACTCCTTTGACTCGTTTGACTCGATTGTCCTGTTCGACCCGTTTGACCCGTTTGACACGTTTGACTCGTTTGACTCGTTTGACTCGATTGACTCGTTTGACTCGTTTCACTCGTTTCACTCGTTTGACTCGTTTGACTCGTTTGACTCGTTCGACTCGATTGACTCGTTTGACTCGTTTAACTCGCTTGACTCGATTGTCCTGTTCGACCCGTTTGACTCGTTTGACTCGATTGTCCTGTTCGACCCGTTTGACCCGTTTGACACGTTTGACTCGTTTGACTCGTTTGACTCGATTGACTCGTTTCACTCGTTTCACTCGTTTGACTCGTTTGACTCGTTTGACTCGTTTGACTCGTTTGACTCGTTTGACTCGTTTGACTCGATTGTCCTGTTCGACCCGTTTGACCCATTTGACTCGTTCGACTCGTTTGACCCATTTGACTCGTTTGACCCATTTGACTCGTTCGACTCGTTTGACTCGATTGTCCTGTTCGACCCGTTTGACCCATTTGACTCGTTCGACTCGTTTGACCCATTTGACTCGTTCGACTCGTTTGACTCGTTTGGCTCGTTCAACTCGCTTGACTCGATTGTCCTGTTCGACCCGTTTGACTCGATTGTCCTGTTCGACCCGTTTGACTCGTTTGACTCGATTGTCCTGTTCGACCCGTTTGACTCGTTTGACTCGTTTGACTCGTTTGACTCGTTTGACTCGTTTCACTCGTTTGACTCGTTTGAGTCGTTTCACTCGTTTCACTCGTTTGATTCGTTTGACTCGTTTGACTCGTTTGACTCGATTGTCCTGTTCGACCCGTTTGACCCGTTTGACACGTTTGACTCGTTTGACTCGTTTGACTCGTTTGACTGGTTTGACCCGTTTGACTCGTTTGTCTCGATTGTCCTGTTCGACCCGTTTGACCTGTTCGACCCGTTTGACCCGTTTGACACGTTTGACTCGTTTGACTCGTTTCACTCGTTTGACTCGTTTCACTCGTTTGACTCGTTTCACTCGTTTGACTCGTTTCACTCGTTTGACTCGTTTCACTCGTTTGACTCGTTTCACTCGTTTGACTCGTTTCACTCGTTTGACTCGTTTCACTCGTTTCACTCGTTTCACTCGTTTGACTCGTTTGACTCGTTTCCCTCGCTTGACTCGTTTCACTCGCTTGACTCGTTTCACTCGCTTGACTCGCTTGACTCGCTTGACTCGCTTGACTCGCTTGACTCGCTTGACTCGCTTGACTCGCTTGACTCGTTCGACTCGCTTGACTCGTTCGACTCGTTTGACTCGTTCGACTCGTTTGACTCGTTTGACTCGTTTGCCTCGTTTGACTCGTTTGACTCGTTTGTCTCGTTTGACTCGTTTGACTCGTTTGACTCGTTTGACTCGTTTGACTCGTTTGACTCGATTGACTCGTTTGACTCGTTTGACTGGTTTGACTCGTTTGACCGGTTTGACCCGTTTGACTCGTTTGACTCGTTTGACTCGATTGTCCTGTTCGACCCGTTTGACCCGTTTGACACGTTTGACTCGTTTGACTCGTTTAAATCGTTTCACTCGTTTGACTCGTTTGACTCGTTTGACTCGTTTCCCTCGCTTGACTCGTTTCACTCGCTTGCCTCGTTTCACTCGCTTGACTCGCTTGACTCGCTTGACTCGCTTGACTCGCTTGACTCGCTTGACTCGCTTGACTCGCTTGACACGCTTGACTCGTTTGACTCGTTTGACTCGTTTGACTCGTTTGACTCGTTTGACTCGTTTGATTCGTTTGACTCGTTTTACTCGTTTGACTGGATTGACTCGTTTGACCCGTTTGACCCGTTTGACTCGTTTGACTCGATTGTCCTGTTCGACCCGTTTGACCCGTTTGACACGTTTGACTCGTTTGACTCGTTTGACTCGTTTCACTCGTTTGACTCGTTTCACTAGTTTGACTCGTTTGACTCGTTTGACTCGTTTCACTCGTTTGACTCGTTTGACTCGTTTGACTCGTTTGACTCGATTGACTCGTTTGACTCGTTTCCCTCGCTTGACTCGTTTCCCTCGCTTGACTCGTTTCACTCGCTTGACTCGTTTCACTCGCTTGACTCGCTTGACTCGCTTGACTCGCTTGACTCGCTTGACTCGCTTGACTCGCTTGACTCGCTTGACTCGCTTGACTCGCTTGACTCGCTTGACTCGTTCGACTCGCTTGACTCGTTCGACTCGTTTGACTCTTTTGACTCGTTTGACTCGTTTGACTCGTTTGACTCGTTTGACTCGTATGACTCGTTTGACTCGTTTGACTCGATTGACTCGTTTGACTCGTTTGACTCGATTGACTCGTTTGACTCGTTTGACTGGTTTGACCCGTTTGACTCGATTGTCCTGTTCGACCCGTTTGACCTGTTCGACCCGTTTGACCTGTTCGACCCGTTTGACCCGTTTGACACGTTTGACTCGTTTGACTCGTTTGACTCGTTTGACTCGTTTCACTCGTTTGACTCGTTTGACTCGTTTCACTCGCTTGACTCGTTTCAATCGCTTGACTCGCTTGACTCGCTTGACTCGCTTGACTCGCTTGACTCGCTTGACTCGCTTGACTCGCTTGACTCGCTTGACTCGTTTGACTCGCTTGACTCGTTCGACTCGCTTGACTCGTTCGACTCGTTTGACTCGTTTGACTCGTTTGACTCGTTTGACTCGTTTGACTCGTTTGACTCGTTTGCCTCGATTGACTCGTTTGACTCGTTTGTCTCGTTTGACTCATTTGACTCGTTTGACTCGTTTGACTCGTTTGACTCGTTTGACTCGATTGACTCGTTTGACTCGTTTGACTGGTTTGACTCGTTTGACCGGTTTGACCCGTTTGACTCGTTTGACTCGTTTGACTCGATTGTCCTGTTCGACCCGTTTGACCCGTTTGACACGTTTGACTCGTTTCACTCGTTTAAATCGTTTCACTCGTTTGACTCGTTTGACTCGTTTGACTCGTTTCACTCGTTTGACTCGTTTCACTCGTTTGACTCGTTTCACTCGTTTCACTCGTTTCACTCGTTTCACTCGTTTGACTCGTTTGAGTCGTTTCACTCGTTTGACTCGTTTGATTCTTTTGACTCGTTTGACTCGTTTGACTCGATTGTCCTGTTCGACCCGTTTGACCCATTTGACTCGTTTGACTCGTTTGACTCGTTTGGCTCGTTCAAATCTCTTGACTCGATTGTCCTGTTCGACCCGTTTGACTCGTTCGACTCGTTTGACTCGTTTGACTCGTTTGGCTCGTTCACCTCGCTAGACTCGATTGTCCTGTTCCACCCGATTGACTCGTTTGACTCGTTTGACTCGTTTGACTCGTTTGACTCGTTTGACTCGTTTGACTCGTTTGACCCGTTTGACCCGTTTGACTCGTTTGACCCGTTTGACTCGTTTGACTCGTTTGACTCGTTTGACTCGATTGACTCGTTTGACTCGTTTCACTCGTTTGACTCGTTTCACTCGTTTGACTCGTTTCACTCGTTTGACTCGTTTCACTCGTTTGACTCGTTTCACTCGTTTCACTCGTTTGACCCGTTTCACTCGCTTGACTCGTTTCACTCGCTTGACTCGCTTGACTCGCTTGACTCGTTTCACTCGTTTCACTCGTTTGACTCGTTTGACTCGTTTGACTCGTTTGACTCGTTTGACTCGTTTGACTCGTTTGACTCGTTTGACTCGTTTGACTCGTTTGACTCGTTTCACTCGTTTCACTCGTTTCACTCGTTTCACTCGTTTGACCCGTTTCACTCGTTTGACCCGTTTCACTCGCTTGACTCGTTTCACTCGCTTGACTCGTTTCACTCGTTTCTCTCGTTTGACTCGATTCACTCGTTTGACTCGATTCACTCGTTTCACTCGTTTCACTCGATTGTCCTGTTCGACCCGTTTGACCCGTTTCACTCGTTTGACTCGTTTCACTCGTTTGACTCGTTTC
This sequence comes from Andrena haemorrhoa, assembly GCA_910592295.1. NCBI lineage: Eukaryota > Metazoa > Arthropoda > Insecta > Hymenoptera > Andrenidae > Andrena > Andrena haemorrhoa. The sequence goes on from CAJUZA010000173.1 coordinate 728,261, forward strand.
ACTCGTTTGACTCGTTTGACTCGTTTCACTCGTTTCACTCGCTTGACTCGTTTCACTCGCTTGACTCGTTTCACTCGTTTCACTCGATTGTCCTGTTCGACCCGTTTCACTCGCTTGACTCGCTTGACTCGCTTGACTCGTTTCACTCGTTTGACTCGTTTGACTCGTTAGACTCGCTTGACTCGTTTGTCCTGTTTGACTCGATTGACTCGTTTGACTCGTTTGACACGTTGGACTCGTTTGACTCGTTTGACTCGTTTAACTCGCTTGACTCGATTGTCCTGTTCGACCCATTTGAATCGTTTGACTCGTTTGACTCGTTTGACTCGTTTGTCCTGTTCGACCCGTTCGACCCGTTTGACTCGTTTGAGTCGTTTGACTCGTTTTACTCGTTTGACTCGATTGACTCGTTTTACTCGTTTGACTCGCTTGACTCGATGGTCCAGTTCGAACAGTTTGACTCGTTTGACTCGTTTGACTCGTTTGACTCGATTGACTCGTTTGACTCGTTTGACTCGTTTGACTCGTTTGACTCGTTTGACTCGTTTGACTCGTTTGACTCGTTTGACTCGTTTGACTCGTTTGACTCGTTTGACTCGTTTGACTCGTTTGACTCGATTGTCCTGTTCGACCCGTTTGACCCGTTTGACACGTTTGACTCGTTTGACTCGTTCGACCCGTTTGACCCATTGGACTCGTTTGACTCGTTTGACTCGTTTGGCTCGTTCAAATCGCTTGACTCGATTGTCCTGTTCGACCCGTTTGACCCGTTTGACACGATTGACTGGTTTGACTCGTTTGACTCGATTGACTCGTTTCACTCGTTTCACTCGTTTGACTCGTTTGACTCGTTTGACTCGTTTGACTCGTTTGACTCGTTTCACTCGTTTGACTCGTTTCACTCGTTTCACTCGTTTCACTCGTTTCACTCGTTTCACTCGTTTCACTCGTTTCACTCGTTTGACCCGTTTCACTCGTTTCACTCGATTGTCCTGTTCGACCCGTTTGACCTATTTGGCACATTTGACTCGTTTGACTCGTTTTACTCGTTTGACTCGCTTGACTCGCTTGACTCGTTCGACTCGCTTGACTCGTTCGACTCGTTTGACTCGTTCGATTCGTTTGACTCGTTTGACTCGTTTGACTCGTTTGACTCGTTTGACTCGTTTGTCTCGTTTGACTCGTTTGTCTCGTTTGACTCGTTTGACTCGTTTGAATCGTTTCACTCGTTTCACTCGTTTGACTCTTTTGACTCGTTTGACTCGTTTGCCTCGTTTGACTCGTTTGACTCGTTTGTCTCGTTTGACTCGTTTGACTCGTTTCACTCGTTTGACTCGTTTGACTCGTTTGACTCGTTTGACTCGTTTGACTCGTTTGACTCGTTTGACTCGTTTGACTCGTTTGACTCGTTTGACTCGTTTCACTCGTTTGACCGGTTTGACCCGTTTGACTCGTTTGACTCGTTTGACTCGATTGTCCTGTTCGACCCGTTTGACCCGTTTGACACGTTTGACACGTTTGACTCGTTTCACTCGTTTAAATCGTTTCACTCGCTTGACTCGCTTGACTCGCTTGACTCGCTTGACTCGCTTGACTCGCTTGACTCGCTTGACTCGTTTGACTCGCTTGACTCGTTCGACTCGCTTGACTCGTTCGACTCGTTTGACTCGTTTGACTCGTATGACTCGAATGACTCGTTTGACTCGTTTGACTCTTTTGACTCGTTTGACTCGTTTGGATCGTTTAACTCGCTTGACTCAATTGTCCTGTTCGACCCGTTTGACTCGTTTAACTCGTTTGACTCGTTTGACTCGTTTGACTTGATTGTCCTGTTCGACCCGTTTGACCCGTTTGACCCGTTTGACTCGTTTCACTCGTTTGACTCGTTTCACTCGTTTGACTCGTTTCACTCGTTTGACTCGTTTCACTCGTTTGACTCGTTTCACTCGTTTGACTCGTTTCACTCGTTTGACTCGTTTCACTCGTTTGACTCGTTTCACTCGTTTGACTCGTTTCACTCGCTTGACTCGTTTCACTCGTTTGACTCGTTTCACTCGTTTGACTCGGTTCACTCGTTTGACTCGTTTGACTCGTTTGACTCGTTTGACTCGTTTCCCTCGCTTGACTCGTTTCACACGCTTGACTCGTTTGACTCGTTTCACACGCTTGACTCGTTTGACTCGTTTGACTCGTTTGACTCGTTTGACTCGTTTGACTCGTTTTACTCGTTTGACTCGTTTGACTCGTTTGACTCGTTTGACTCGTTTGACTCGTTTGACTCGTTTGACTCGTTTGACTCGTTTGACTCGTTTGACTCGTTTGACTCGTTTGACTCGTTTGACTCGTTTGACTCGTTTGACTCGTTTTACTCGCTTGACTCGTTTGACTCGTTCGACTCGTTTGACTCGTTTGACCCGTTTGACCCGTTTGACTAGTTAGACTCGTTTGACTCGTTTGACTCGTTTGACTCGTTTGACTCGTTTGACTCGTTTGACTCGATTGACTCGTTTGACTCGTTTGACTCGTTTGACTCGTTTGACTCGTTTGACTCGTTTGACCCGTTTGAGCCGTTTGACTCGTTAGACTCGTTTGACTCGTTTGACTCGTTTGACCCGTTTGAGCCGTTTGACTCGTTAGACTCGTTTGACTCGTTTGACTCGTTTGACGCGTTTGACTCGATTGACTCGTTTGACTCGATTGACTCGTTTGACTCGTTTGACTCGTTTGGATCGTTTAACTCGCTTGACTCAATTGTCCTGTTCGACCCGTTTGACTCGTTTAACTCGTTTGACTCGTTTGACTCGTTTGACTTGATTGTCCTGTTCGACCCGTTTGACCCGTTTGACTCGTTTGACTCGTTTGACTCGTTTGACTCGTTTGACTCGTTTGACTCGTTTGACTCGTTTGACTCGTTTGACTCGTTTGACTCGTTTGACTCGTTTGACTCGTTTGACTCGTTTGACTCGTTTGACTCGTTTGACTCGTTTGACTCGTTTGACTCGTTTGACTCGTTTGACACGTTTGACTCGTTTGACTCGTTTGACTCGTTTGACTCGTTTGACTCGTTTGACTCGTTTGACTCGTTTGACTCGTTTGACTCGTTTGACTCGTTTGACTCGTTTGACTCGTTTGACTCGTTTGACTCGTTTGACTCGTTTGACTCGTTTGACTCGTTTGACTCGTTTGACTCGTTTGACTCGTTTGACTCGTTTCCCTCGCTTGACTCGTTTCCCTCGCTTGACTCGTTTCCCTCGCTTGACTCGTTTCCCTCGCTTGACTCGTTTCACTCGCTTGACTCGTTTCAATCGCTTGACTCGCTTGACTCGCTTGACTCGCTTGACTCGCTTGACTCGCTTGACTCGCTTGACTCGCTTGACTCGCTTGACACGCTTGACTCGTTTGACTCGTTTGACTCGTTTGACTCGTTTGACTCGTTTGACTCGTTTGACTCGTTTGACTCGTTTGACTCGTTTGACTCGTTTGACTCGTTTGACTCGTTTGACTCGTTTGACACGTTTGACTCGTTTGACTCGTTTGACTCGTTTGACTCGTTTGACTCGTTTGACTCGTTTGACTCGTTTGACTCGTTTGACTCGTTTGACTCGTTTGACTCGTTTGACTCGTTTGACTCGTTTGACTCGTTTGACTCGTTTGACTCGTTTGACTCGTTTGACTCGTTTGACTCGTTTGACTCGTTTGACTCGTTTGACTCGTTTGACTCGTTTGACTCGTTTGACTCGTTTGACTCGTTTGACTCGTTTCCCTCGCTTGACTCGTTTCCCTCGCTTGACTCGTTTCCCTCGCTTGACTCGTTTCCCTCGCTTGACTCGTTTCCCTCGCTTGACTCGTTTCCCTCGCTTGACTCGTTTCCCTCGCTTGACTCGTTTCCCTCGCTTGACTCGTTTCCCTCGCTTGACTCGTTTCCCTCGCTTGACTCGTTTCCCTCGCTTGACTCGTTTCCCTCGCTTGACTCGTTTCCCTCGCTTGACTCGTTTCCCTCGCTTGACTCGTTTCCCTCGCTTGACTCGTTTCCCTCGCTTGACTCGTTTCACTCGCTTGACTCGTTTCAATCGCTTGACTCGCTTGACTCGCTTGACTCGCTTGACTCGCTTGACTCGTTTGACTCGCTTGACTCGTTCGACTCGCTTGACTCGTTCGACTCGCTTGACTCGTTCGACTCGTTTGACTCGTTTCCCTCGCTTGACTCGTTTCACTCGCTTGACTCGTTTCACTCGCTTGACTCGCTTGACACGCTTGACTCGTTTGACTCGTTTGACTCGTTTGACCCGTTTGACTCGTTTGACTCGATTGACTCGTTTGACTCGTTTCACTCGTTTGACTCGTTTCACTCGTTTGACTCGTTTCACTCGTTTCACTCGTTTCACTCGTTTCACTCGTTTCACTCGTTTCACTCGTTTCACTCGTTTCACTCGTTTCACTCGTTTCACTCGTTTCACTCGTTTCACTCGTTTGACCCGTTTCACTCGTTTGACTCGTTTCACTCGCTTGACTCGCTTGACTCGCTTGACTCGTTTCACTCGTTTCACTCGTTTGACTCGTTTCACTCGTTTCACTTGATTGTCCTGTTCGACCCGTTTGACCCGTTAAACACGTTTGACTCGTTTCACTCGTTTGACTCGTTTCACTCGTTTGTCTCGTTTCACTCGTTTCACTCGTTTCCCTCGCTTGACTCGTTTCACTCGCTTGACTCGCTTGACTCGCTTGACTCGTTTGACTCGCTTGACTCGCTTGACTCGCTTGACTCGCTTGACACGCTTGACTCGTTTGACTCGTTTGACCCGTTTGACTCGTTTGACTCGTTTGACTCGTTTGATTCGTTTGACTGGTTTGACTCGTTTGACCCGTTTGACCCGTTTGACTTGTTTGACTCGATTGTCCTGTTCGACCCGTTTGACCCGTTTGACACGTTTGACTCGTTTCATTCGTTTGACTCGTTTCACTCGTTTGACTCGTTTCACTCGTTTGACTCGTTTCACTCTTTTGACTCGTTTGACTCGTTTGACTCGTTTCCCTCGCTTGACTCGTTTCCCTCGCTTGACTCGTTTCCCTCGCTTGACTCGTTTCACTCGCTTGACTCGTTTCACTCGCTTGATTCGCTTGACTCGCTTGACTCGTTTGACTCGTTTGACTCGTTTGACTCGATTGACTCGTTTGACTCGTTTCACTCGTTTGACTCGTTTGACTCGTTTGACTCGTTTCACTCGTTTGACTCGTTTCACTCGCTTGACTCGATTGTCCTGTTCGACCCGTTTGACCCGTTTGACACGTTTGATTCGTTTCACTCGTTTAAATCGTTTCACTCGTTTGACTCGTTTGACTCGTTTGACTCGTTTCACTCGTTTGACTCGTTTGACTCGTTTGAGTCGTTTCACTCGTTTGACTCGTTTGATTCGTTTGACTCGATTGTCCTGTTCGACCCGTTTGACCCGTTTGACACGTTTGACCCGTTTGACCCGTTTGACACGTTTGACTCGTTTGACTCGTTTGACTCGATTGACTCGTTTGACTCGTTTGACTCGTTTGACTCGTTTGACTCGTTTGACTCGTTTGACTCGTTTGACTCGTTTGACTCGTTTGACTCGTTTTACTCGCTTGACTCGTTTGACTCGTTCGACTCGTTTGACTCGTTTGACCCGTTTGACCCGTTTGACTAGTTAGACTCGTTTGACTCGTTTGACTCGTTTGACTCGTTTGACTCGTTTGACTCGTTTGACTCGATTGACTCGTTTGACTCGTTTGACTCGTTTGACTCGTTTGACTCGTTTGACTCGTTTGACCCGTTTGAGCCGTTTGACTCGTTAGACTCGTTTCACTCGTTTGACTCGTTTCACTCGCTTGACTCGTTTCACTCGTTTGACTCGTTTCACTCGTTTGACTCGGTTCACTCGTTTGACTCGTTTGACTCGTTTGACTCGTTTGACTCGTTTCCCTCGCTTGACTCGTTTCACACGCTTGACTCGTTTGACTCGTTTCACACGCTTGACTCGTTTGACTCGTTTGACTCGTTTGACTCGTTTGACTCGTTTGACTCGTTTTACTCGTTTGACTCGTTTGACTCGTTTGACTCGTTTGACTCGTTTGACTCGTTTGACTCGTTTGACTCGTTTGACTCGTTTGACTCGTTTGACTCGTTTGACTCGTTTGACTCGTTTGACTCGTTTTACTCGCTTGACTCGTTTGACTCGTTCGACTCGTTTGACTCGTTTGACCCGTTTGACCCGTTTGACTAGTTAGACTCGTTTGACTCGTTTGACTCGTTTGACTCGTTTGACTCGTTTGACTCGTTTGACTCGATTGACTCGTTTGACTCGTTTGACTCGTTTGACTCGTTTGACTCGTTTGACTCGTTTGACCCGTTTGAGCCGTTTGACTCGTTAGACTCGTTTGACTCGTTTGACTCGTTTGACCCGTTTGAGCCGTTTGACTCGTTAGACTCGTTTGACTCGTTTGACTCGTTTGACGCGTTTGACTCGATTGACTCGTTTGACTCGATTGACTCGTTTGACTCGTTTGACTCGTTTGGATCGTTTAACTCGCTTGACTCAATTGTCCTGTTCGACCCGTTTGACTCGTTTAACTCGTTTGCCTCGTTTGACTCGTTTGACTTGATTGTCCTGTTCGACCCGTTTGACCCGTTTGACCCGTTTGACACGTTTGACTCGTTTGACTCGTTTCACTCGTTTGACTCGTTTCACTCGTTTGACTCGTTTCACTCGTTTGACTCGTTTCACTCGTTTGACTCGTTTCACTCGTTTGACTCGTTTCACTCGTTTGACTCGTTTCACTCGTTTGACTCGTTTCACTCGTTTGACTCGTTTCACTCGTTTGACTCGGTTCACTCGTTTGACTCGTTTGACTCGTTTGACTCGTTTGACTCGTTTGACTCGTTTGACTCGTTTGACTCGTTTGACCCGTTTGACCCGTTTGACTCGTTTGACCCGTTTGACTCGTTTGACTCGTTTGACTCGTTTGACTCGATTGACTCGTTTGACTCGTTTCACTCGTTTGACTCGTTTCACTCGTTTGACTCGTTTCACTCGTTTGACTCGTTTCACTCGTTTGACTCGTTTCACTCGTTTCACTCGTTTGACCCGTTTCACTCGCTTGACTCGTTTCACTCGCTTGACTCGCTTGACTCGCTTGACTCGTTTCACTCGTTTCACTCGTTTGACTCGTTTCACTCGTTTCACTTGATTGTCCTGTTCGACCCGTTTGACCCGTTAAACACGTTTGACTCGTTTCACTCGTTTGACTCGTTTCACTCGTTTGTCTCGTTTGACTCGTTTCACTCGTTTGACTCGTTTCACTCGTTTGACTCGTTTGACTCGTTTGACTCGTTTGACTCGATTGACTCGTTTGACTCGTTTCACTCGTTTGACTCGTTTCACTCGTTTGACTCGTTTCACTCGTTCGACTCGTATGACTCGTTTGACTCGTTTGACTCGTTTGACTCGTTTGACTCGTTTGACTCGTTTGCCTCGTTTGACTCGTTTGACTCGTTTGGCTCGTTCACCTCGCTAGACTCGATTGACCTGTTCCACCCGATTGACTCGTTTGACTCGTTTGACTCGATTGACTCGTTTGACTCGTTTGACTCGTTTGACTCGTTTGACCTGTTTGACCCGTTTGACTCGTTTGACCCGTTTGACTCGTTTGACTCGTTTGACTCGTTTGACTCGATTGACTCGTTTGACTCGTTTCACTCGTTTCACTCGTTTGACTCGTTTCACTCGTTTGACCCGTTTCTCTCGCTTGACTCGTTTCACTCGCTTGACTCGCTTGACTCGCTTGACTCGTTTGACTCGATTCACTCGTTTGACTCGTTTCACTCGTTTCACTCGATTGTCCTGTTCGACCCGTTTGACCCGTTAAACACGTTTGACTCGTTTCACTCGTTTGACTCGTTTCACTCGTTTGACTCGTTTGACTCGATTGACTCGTTTGACTCGTTTGACTCGTTTTACTCGTTTGACTCGTTTGACTCGTTTGACTGGTTTGACCCGTTTGACTCGATTGTCCTGTTCGACCCGTTTGACCTGTTCGACCCGTTTGACCTGTTCGACCCGTTTGACCCGTTTGACACGTTTGACTCGTTTGACTCGTTTCACTCGTTTGACTCGTTTCACTCGTTTGACTCGTTTCACTCGTTTGACTCGTTTGACTCGTTTCACTCGCTTGACTCGTTTCACTCGCTTGACTCGTTTCAATCGCTTGACTCGCTTGACTCGCTTGACTCGCTTGACTCGCTTGACTCGCTTGACTCGCTTGACTCGCTTGACTCGCTTGACTCGTTTGACTCGCTTGACTCGTTCGACTCGCTTGACTCGTTCGACTCGTTTGACTCGTTTGACTCGTTTGCCTCGATTGACTCGTTTGACTCGTTTGTCTCGTTTGACTCGTTTGACTCGTTTGACTCGTTTGACTCGTTTGACTCGTTTGACTCGATTGACTCGTTTGACTCGTTTGACTGGTTTGACTCGTTTGACCGGTTTGACCCGTTTGACTCGTTTGACTCGTTTGACTCGATTGTCCTGTTCGACCCGTTTGACCCGTTTGACACGTTTGACTCGTTTCACTCGTTTAAATCGTTTCACTCGTTTGACTCGTTTGACTCGTTTGACTCGTTTCACTCGTTTGACTCGTTTCACTCGTTTGACTCGTTTCACTCGTTTCACTCGTTTGACTCGTTTCACTCGTTTGACTCGTTTGAGTCGTTTCACTCGTTTGACTCGTTTGATTCTTTTGACTCGTTTGACTCGTTTGACTCGATTGTCCTGTTCGACCCGTTTGACCCGTTTGACACGTTTGACTCGTTTGACTCGTTTGACTCGATTGACTCGTTTGACTCATTTGACTCGTTTGACTCGTTTGACTCGTTTGACTCGATTGTCCTGTTCGACCCGTTTGACCCATTTGACTCGTTTGACTCGTTTGACTCGTTTGGCTCGTTCAAATCTCTTGACTCGATTGTCCTGTTCGACCCGTTTGACTCGTTCGACTCGTTTGACTCGTTTGACTCGTTTGGCTCGTTCACCTCGCTAGACTCGATTGTCCTGTTCCACCCGATTGACTCGTTTGACTCGTTTGACTCGTTTGACTCGTTTGACTCGTTTGACTCGTTTGAATCGTTTGACCCGTTTGACCCGTTTGACTCGTTTGACCCGTTTGACTCGTTTGACTCGTTTGACTCGTTTGACTCGATTGACTCGTTTGACTCGTTTCACTCGTTTGACTCGTTTCACTCGTTTGACTCGTTTCACTCGTTTGACTCGTTTTACTCGTTTCACTCGTTTGACCCGTTTCACTCGCTTGACTCGTTTCACTCGCTTGACTCGCTTGACTCGCTTGACTCGTTTGACTCGTTTGACTCGTTTGACTCGTTTGACTCGTTTGACTCGTTTGACTCGTTTGACTCGTTTGACTCGTTTGACTCGTTTGACTCGTTTGACTCGTTTGACTCGTTTGACTCGTTTGACTCGTATGACTCGAATGACTCGTTTGACTCGTTTGACTCTTTTGACTCGTTTGACTCGTTTGGATCGTTTAACTCGCTTGACTCAATTGTCCTGTTCGACCCGTTTGACTCGTTTAACTCGTTTGACTCGTTTGACTCGTTTGACTTGATTGTCCTGTTCGACCCGTTTGACCCGTTTGACCCGTTTGACTCGTTTCACTCGTTTGACTCGTTTCACTCGTTTGACTCGTTTCACTCGTTTGACTCGTTTCACTCGTTTGACTCGTTTCACTCGTTTGACTCGTTTCACTCGTTTGACTCGTTTGACTCGTTTCACTCGTTTGACTCGTTTCACTCGCTTGACTCGTTTCACTCGTTTGACTCGTTTCACTCATTTGACTCGGTTCACTCGTTTGACTCGTTTGACTCGTTTGACTCGTTTGACTCGTTTCCCTCGCTTGACTCGTTTCACACGCTTGACTCGTTTGACTCGTTTCACACGCTTGACTCGTTTGACTCGTTTGACTCGTTTGACTCGTTTGACTCGTTTGACTCGTTTGACTCGTTTTACTCGTTTGACTCGTTTGACTCGTTTGACTCGTTTGACTCGTTTGACTCGTTTGACTCGTTTGACTCGTTTGACTCGTTTGACTCGTTTGACTCGTTTGACTCGTTTGACTCGTTTGACTCGTTTGACTCGTTTTACTCGCTTGACTCGTTTGACTCGTTTGACTCGTTTGACTCGTTTGACTCGATTGACTCGTTAGACTCGCTTGACTCGTTTGTCCTGTTTGACTCGATTGACCCGTTTGACTCGTTTGACTCGTATGACTCGTTTGACTCGTTTGACTCGTTTGACTCGTTTGACACGTTTGATTGGATCGACACGATTGACTCGATTGACTCGTCTGACACGTTTGACTCGTTTGACTCGTTTGACTCGTTTGATTCGATTGTCCTGTTCGACACGTTTGACCATTTTGACTCGTTTCACTCGTTTCACTTTTTTCACTCGTTTCACTCGTATGACTCGTTTGACTCGTTTGATTCGTTTCACTCGTTTGACTCGTATGACTCGTTTGACTCGTTTGACTCGTTTGACTCGTTTGACTCGTTTGACTCGTTTGACTCGTTTGACTCGTTTGACTCGTTTGACTCGTTTGACTCGTTTGACTCGTTTGACTCGTTTGACTCGTTAGACTCGCTTGACTCGTTTGTCCTGTTTGACTCGATTGACCCGTTTGACTCGTTTGACTCGTTTGACTCGTTTGACTCGTTTGACCCGTTTGACTCGTTTGACTCGTTTGACTTGATTGACTCGTTTGACTCGATTGACCCGTTTGACTCGTTTGACTCGTTTGACTCGTTTGACTCGTTTGACTCGCTTGACTCGATTGTCCAGTTCGATCAGTTTGACACGCTTCACTCGTTTGACTCGTTTGACTCGTTTGACTCGTTTGACTCGCTTGACTCGATTGTCCTGTTCGACCCGTTTGACTCGTTAGACTCGTTTGACTCGTTTGATTCGTTTGACTCGTTTGACTCGATTGACTCGTTTCACTCGATTGTCCTGTTCGACCCGTTTGACCCATTTGACACATTTAACTCGTTTGACTCGTTTGACTCGTTTGACTCGTTTGACTCGTTTGACTCGTTTGACTCGTTTGACTCGTTTGAGTCGTTTGACTCGTTTGACTCGTTTGACTCGTTGACTCGTTTGACTCGATTGTCCTGTTCGACCCGTTTGACCCGTTTGACACGTTTGACTCGTTTGACTCGTTTGACTCGATTGACGCGTTTCACTCGTTTCACTCGTTTCACTCGACTGTCCTGTTCGACCCGTTTGACCCATTTGACACATTTGAGTCGTTTGACTCGTTTGACTCGTTTGACTCGTTTGACTCGTTTGACTCGTTTGACTCGTTTGACTCGTTTGACTCGTTTGACTCGTTTGACTCGGTTGACTCGTTTGACTCGTTTGACTCGTTTGACTCGTTTGACTCGTTTGACTCGTTTGACTCGTTTGACTCGTTTGACTCGTTTGACTCGTTTGACTCGTTTGACTCGTTTGACTCGTTTGACTCGTTTGACTCGTTTGACTCGTTTGACTCGTTTGACTCGTTTGACTCGTTTGACTCGTTTGACTCGTTTGACTCGTTTGACTCGTTTGACTCGTTTGACTCGTTTGACTCGTTTGACTCGTTTGACTCGTTTGACTCGTTTGACTCGTTTGACTCGTTTGACTCGTTTGACTCGTTTGACTCGTTTGACTCGTTTGACTCGTTTCCCTCGCTTGACTCGTTTCCCTCGCTTGACTCGTTTCCCTCGCTTGACTCGTTTCCCTCGCTTGACTCGTTTCCCTCGCTTGACTCGTTTCCCTCGCTTGACTCGTTTCCCTCGCTTGACTCGTTTCCCTCGCTTGACTCGTTTCCCTCGCTTGACTCGTTTCCCTCGCTTGACTCGTTTCCCTCGCTTGACTCGTTTCCCTCGCTTGACTCGTTTCCCTCGCTTGACTCGTTTCCCTCGCTTGACTCGTTTCACTCGCTTGACTCGTTTCAATCGCTTGACTCGCTTGACTCGCTTGACTCGCTTGACTCGCTTGACTCGTTTGACTCGCTTGACTCGTTCGACTCGCTTGACTCGTTCGACTCGCTTGACTCGTTCGACTCGTTTGACTCGTTTCCCTCGCTTGACTCGTTTCACTCGCTTGACTCGTTTCACTCGCTTGACTCGCTTGACACGCTTGACTCGTTTGACTCGTTTGACTCGTTTGACCCGTTTGACTCGTTTGACTCGATTGACTCGTTTGACTCGTTTCACTCGTTTGACTCGTTTCACTCGTTTCACTCGTTTCACTCGTTTCACTCGTTTCACTCGTTTCACTCGTTTCACTCGTTTCACTCGTTTCACTCGTTTCACTCGTTTCACTCGTTTCACTCGTTTCACTCGTTTCACTCGTTTCACTCGTTTCACTCGTTTGACCCGTTTCACTCGTTTGACTCGTTTCACTCGCTTGACTCGCTTGACTCGCTTGACTCGTTTCACTCGTTTCACTCGTTTGACTCGTTTCACTCGTTTCACTTGATTGTCCTGTTCGACCCGTTTGACCCGTTAAACACGTTTGACTCGTTTCACTCGTTTGACTCGTTTCACTCGTTTGTCTCGTTTCACTCGTTTCACTCGTTTCCCTCGCTTGACTCGTTTCACTCGCTTGACTCGCTTGACTCGCTTGACTCGTTTGACTCGCTTGACTCGCTTGACTCGCTTGACTCGCTTGACACGCTTGACTCGTTTGACTCGTTTGACCCGTTTGACTCGTTTGACTCGTTTGACTCGTTTGATTCGTTTGACTGGTTTGACTCGTTTGACCCGTTTGACCCGTTTGACTTGTTTGACTCGATTGTCCTGTTCGACCCGTTTGACCCGTTTGACACGTTTGACTCGTTTCATTCGTTTGACTCGTTTCACTCGTTTGACTCGTTTCACTCGTTTGACTCGTTTCACTCTTTTGACTCGTTTGACTCGTTTGACTCGTTTCCCTCGCTTGACTCGTTTCCCTCGCTTGACTCGTTTCCCTCGCTTGACTCGTTTCACTCGCTTGACTCGTTTCACTCGCTTGATTCGCTTGACTCGCTTGACTCGTTTGACTCGTTTGACTCGTTTGACTCGTTTGACTCGTTTGACTCGTTTCACTCGTTTGACTCGTTTGACTCGTTTGACTCGTTTCACTCGTTTGACTCGTTTCACTCGCTTGACTCGATTGTCCTGTTCGACCCGTTTGACCCGTTTGACACGTTTGATTCGTTTCACTCGTTTAAATCGTTTCACTCGTTTGACTCGTTTGACTCGTTTGACTCGTTTCACTCGTTTGACTCGTTTGACTCGTTTGAGTCGTTTCACTCGTTTGACTCGTTTGATTCGTTTGACTCGATTGTCCTGTTCGACCCGTTTGACCCGTTTGACACGTTTGACCCGTTTGACCCGTTTGACACGTTTGACTCGTTTGACTCGTTTGACTCGATTGACTCGTTTGACTCATTTGAATCGTTTGACTCGTTTGACTCGTTTCACTCGTTTGACTCGTTTCACTCGTTTGACTCGTTTCACTCGTTTGACTCGTTTCACTCGTTTGACTCGTTTCACTCGTTTGACTCGTTTCACTCGTTTGACTCGTTTCACTCGCTTGACTCGTTTCACTCGTTTGACTCGTTTCACTCGTTTGACTCGGTTCACTCGTTTGACTCGTTTGACTCGTTTGACTCGTTTGACTCGTTTCCCTCGCTTGACTCGTTTCACACGCTTGACTCGTTTGACTCGTTTCACACGCTTGACTCGTTTGACTCGTTTGACTCGTTTGACTCGTTTGACTCGTTTGACTCGTTTTACTCGTTTGACTCGTTTGACTCGTTTGACTCGTTTGACTCGTTTGACTCGTTTGACTCGTTTGACTCGTTTGACTCGTTTGACTCGTTTGACTCGTTTGACTCGTTTGACTCGTTTGACTCGTTTTACTCGCTTGACTCGTTTGACTCGTTCGACTCGTTTGACTCGTTTGACCCGTTTGACCCGTTTGACTAGTTAGACTCGTTTGACTCGTTTGACTCGTTTGACTCGTTTGACTCGTTTGACTCGTTTGACTCGATTGACTCGTTTGACTCGTTTGACTCGTTTGACTCGTTTGACTCGTTTGACTCGTTTGACCCGTTTGAGCCGTTTGACTCGTTAGACTCGTTTGACTCGTTTGACTCGTTTGACCCGTTTGAGCCGTTTGACTCGTTAGACTCGTTTGACTCGTTTGACTCGTTTGACGCGTTTGACTCGATTGACTCGTTTGACTCGATTGACTCGTTTGACTCGTTTGACTCGTTTGGATCGTTTAACTCGCTTGACTCAATTGTCCTGTTCGACCCGTTTGACTCGTTTAACTCGTTTGCCTCGTTTGACTCGTTTGACTTGATTGTCCTGTTCGACCCGTTTGACCCGTTTGACCCGTTTGACACGTTTGACTCGTTTGACTCGTTTCACTCGTTTGACTCGTTTCACTCGTTTGACTCGTTTCACTCGTTTGACTCGTTTCACTCGTTTGACTCGTTTCACTCGTTTGACTCGTTTCACTCGTTTGACTCGTTTCACTCGTTTGACTCGTTTCACTCGTTTGACTCGTTTCACTCGTTTGACTCGGTTCACTCGTTTGACTCGTTTGACTCGTTTGACTCGTTTGACTCGTTTGACTCGTTTGACTCGTTTGACTCGTTTGACCCGTTTGACCCGTTTGACTCGTTTGACCCGTTTGACTCGTTTGACTCGTTTGACTCGTTTGACTCGATTGACTCGTTTGACTCGTTTCACTCGTTTGACTCGTTTCACTCGTTTGACTCGTTTCACTCGTTTGACTCGTTTCACTCGTTTGACTCGTTTCACTCGTTTCACTCGTTTGACCCGTTTCACTCGCTTGACTCGTTTCACTCGCTTGACTCGCTTGACTCGCTTGACTCGTTTCACTCGTTTCACTCGTTTGACTCGTTTCACTCGTTTCACTTGATTGTCCTGTTCGACCCGTTTGACCCGTTAAACACGTTTGACTCGTTTCACTCGTTTGACTCGTTTCACTCGTTTGTCTCGTTTGACTCGTTTCACTCGTTTGACTCGTTTCACTCGTTTGACTCGTTTGACTCGTTTGACTCGTTTGACTCGATTGACTCGTTTGACTCGTTTCACTCGTTTGACTCGTTTCACTCGTTTGACTCGTTTCACTCGTTCGACTCGTTTGACTCGTTTGACTCGTTTGACTCGTTTGACTCGTTTGACTCGTTTGACTCGTTTGCCTCGTTTGACTCGTTTGACTCGTTTGGCTCGTTCACCTCGCTAGACTCGATTGACCTGTTCCACCCGATTGACTCGTTTGACTCGTTTGACTCGATTGACTCGTTTGACTCGTTTGACTCGTTTGACTCGTTTGACCTGTTTGACCCGTTTGACTCGTTTGACCCGTTTGACTCGTTTGACTCGTTTGACTCGTTTGACTCGATTGACTCGTTTCACTCGTTTCACTCGTTTCACTCGTTTGACTCGTTTCACTCGTTTGACCCGTTTCTCTCGCTTGACTCGTTTCACTCGCTTGACTCGCTTGACTCGCTTGACTCGTTTGACTCGATTCACTCGTTTGACTCGTTTCACTCGTTTCACTCGATTGTCCTGTTCGACCCGTTTGACCCGTTAAACACGTTTGACTCGTTTCACTCGTTTGACTCGTTTCACTCGTTTGACTCGTTTGACTCGTTTGACTCGTTTGACTCGTTTGACTCGTTTGACTCGTTTGACTCGTTTGACTCGTTTGACTGGTTTGACCCGTTTGACTCGATTGTCCTGTTCGACCCGTTTGACCTGTTCGACCCGTTTGACCTGTTCGACCCGTTTGACCCGTTTGACACGTTTGACTCGTTTGACTCGTTTCACTCGTTTGACTCGTTTCACTCGTTTGACTCGTTTCACTCGTTTGACTCGTTTGACTCGTTTCACTCGCTTGACTCGTTTCACTCGCTTGACTCGTTTCAATCGCTTGACTCGCTTGACTCGCTTGACTCGCTTGACTCGCTTGACTCGCTTGACTCGCTTGACTCGCTTGACTCGCTTGACTCGTTTGACTCGCTTGACTCGTTCGACTCGCTTGACTCGTTCGACTCGTTTGACTCGTTTGACTCGTTTGCCTCGATTGACTCGTTTGACTCGTTTGTCTCGTTTGACTCGTTTGACTCGTTTGACTCGTTTGACTCGTTTGACTCGTTTGACTCGATTGACTCGTTTGACTCGTTTGACTGGTTTGACTCGTTTGACCGGTTTGACCCGTTTGACTCGTTTGACTCGTTTGACTCGATTGTCCTGTTCGACCCGTTTGACCCGTTTGACACGTTTGACTCGTTTCACTCGTTTAAATCGTTTCACTCGTTTGACTCGTTTGACTCGTTTGACTCGTTTCACTCGTTTGACTCGTTTCACTCGTTTGACTCGTTTCACTCGTTTCACTCGTTTGACTCGTTTCACTCGTTTGACTCGTTTGAGTCGTTTCACTCGTTTGACTCGTTTGATTCTTTTGACTCGTTTGACTCGTTTGACTCGATTGTCCTGTTCGACCCGTTTGACCCGTTTGACACGTTTGACTCGTTTGACTCGTTTGACTCGATTGACTCGTTTGACTCGTTTGACTCGTTTGACTCGTTTGACTCGTTTGACTCGATTGTCCTGTTCGACCCGTTTGACCCATTTGACTCGTTTGACTCGTTTGACTCGTTTGGCTCGTTCAAATCTCTTGACTCGATTGTCCTGTTCGACCCGTTTGACTCGTTCGACTCGTTTGACTCGTTTGACTCGTTTGGCTCGTTCACCTCGCTAGACTCGATTGTCCTGTTCCACCCGATTGACTCGTTTGACTCGTTTGACTCGTTTGACTCGTTTGACTCGTTTGACTCGTTTGAATCGTTTGACCCGTTTGACCCGTTTGACTCGTTTGACCCGTTTGACTCGTTTGACTCGTTTGACTCGTTTGACTCGATTGACTCGTTTGACTCGTTTCACTCGTTTGACTCGTTTCACTCGTTTGACTCGTTTCACTCGTTTGACTCGTTTTACTCGTTTCACTCGTTTGACCCGTTTCACTCGCTTGACTCGTTTCACTCGCTTGACTCGCTTGACTCGCTTGACTCGTTTGACTCGTTTGACTCGTTTGACTCGTTTGACTCGTTTGACTCGTTTGACTCGTTTGACTCGTTTGACTCGTTTGACTCGTTTGACTCGTTTGACTCGTTTGACTCGTTTGACTCGTTTGACTCGTATGACTCGAATGACTCGTTTGACTCGTTTGACTCTTTTGACTCGTTTGACTCGTTTGGATCGTTTAACTCGCTTGACTCAATTGTCCTGTTCGACCCGTTTGACTCGTTTAACTCGTTTGACTCGTTTGACTCGTTTGACTTGATTGTCCTGTTCGACCCGTTTGACCCGTTTGACCCGTTTGACTCGTTTCACTCGTTTGACTCGTTTCACTCGTTTGACTCGTTTCACTCGTTTGACTCGTTTCACTCGTTTGACTCGTTTCACTCGTTTGACTCGTTTCACTCGTTTGACTCGTTTGACTCGTTTCACTCGTTTGACTCGTTTCACTCGCTTGACTCGTTTCACTCGTTTGACTCGTTTCACTCATTTGACTCGGTTCACTCGTTTGACTCGTTTGACTCGTTTGACTCGTTTGACTCGTTTCCCTCGCTTGACTCGTTTCACACGCTTGACTCGTTTGACTCGTTTCACACGCTTGACTCGTTTGACTCGTTTGACTCGTTTGACTCGTTTGACTCGTTTGACTCGTTTGACTCGTTTTACTCGTTTGACTCGTTTGACTCGTTTGACTCGTTTGACTCGTTTGACTCGTTTGACTCGTTTGACTCGTTTGACTCGTTTGACTCGTTTGACTCGTTTGACTCGTTTGACTCGTTTGACTCGTTTGACTCGTTTTACTCGCTTGACTCGTTTGACTCGTTTGACTCGTTTGACTCGTTTGACTCGATTGACTCGTTAGACTCGCTTGACTCGTTTGTCCTGTTTGACTCGATTGACCCGTTTGACTCGTTTGACTCGTATGACTCGTTTGACTCGTTTGACTCGTTTGACTCGTTTGACTCGTTTGATTGGATCGACACGATTGACTCGATTGACTCGTCTGACACGTTTGACTCGTTTGACTCGTTTGACTCGTTTGATTCGATTGTCCTGTTCGACACGTTTGACCATTTTGACTCGTTTCACTCGTTTCACTTTTTTCACTCGTTTCACTCGTATGACTCGTTTGACTCGTTTGATTCGTTTCACTCGTTTGACTCGTATGACTCGTTTGACTCGTTTGACTCGTTTGACTCGTTTGACTCGTTTGACTCGTTTGACTCGTTTGACTCGTTTGACTCGTTTGACTCGTTTGACTCGTTTGACTCGTTTGACTCGTTTGACTCGTTAGACTCGCTTGACTCGTTTGTCCTGTTTGACTCGATTGACCCGTTTGACTCGTTTGACTCGTTTGACTCGTTTGACTCGATTGACCCGTTTGACTCGTTTGACTCGTTTGACTTGATTGACTCGTTTGACTCGATTGACCCGTTTGACTCGTTTGACTCGTTTGACTCGTTTGACTCGTTTGACTCGCTTGACTCGATTGTCCAGTTCGATCAGTTTGACACGCTTCACTCGTTTGACTCGTTTGACTCGTTTGACTCGTTTGACTCGCTTGACTCGATTGTCCTGTTCGACCCGTTTGACTCGTTAGACTCGTTTGACTCGTTTGATTCGTTTGACTCGTTTGACTCGATTGACTCGTTTCACTCGATTGTCCTGTTCGACCCGTTTGACCCATTTGACACATTTAACTCGTTTGACTCGTTTGACTCGTTTGACTCGTTTGACTCGTTTGACTCGTTTGACTCGTTTGACTCGTTTGAGTCGTTTGACTCGTTTGACTCGTTTGACTCGTTGACTCGTTTGACTCGATTGTCCTGTTCGACCCGTTTGACCCGTTTGACACGTTTGACTCGTTTGACTCGTTTGACTCGATTGACGCGTTTCACTCGTTTCACTCGTTTCACTCGACTGTCCTGTTCGACCCGTTTGACCCATTTGACACATTTGAGTCGTTTGACTCGTTTGACTCGTTTGACTCGTTTGACTCGTTTGACTCGTTTGACTCGTTTGACTCGTTTGACTCGTTTGACTCGTTTGACTCGGTTGACTCGTTTGACTCGTTTGACTCGTTTGACTCGTTTGACTCGTTTGACTCGTTTGACTCGTTTGACTCGTTTGACTCGTTTGACTCGTTTGACTCGTTTGACTCGTTTGACTCGTTTGACTCGTTTGACTCGTTTGACTCGTTTGACCCATTAGACACATTTGAGTCGTTTGACTCGTTTGACTCGTTTGACTCGTTTGACTCGTTTGACTCGTTTGACTCGTTTGACTCGTTTGACTCGTTTGACTCGTTTGACTCGTTTGACTCGTTTGACTCGTTTGACTCGTTTGACTCGTTTGACTCGTTTGACTCGTTTGACTCGTTTGACTCGTTTGACTCGTTTGACTCGTTTGACTCGTTTGACTCGTTTGACTCGTTTGACTCGTTTGACTCGTTTGACTCGTTTGACTCGTTTGACTCGTTTGACTCGTTTGACTCGTTTGACTCGTTTGACTCGTTTGACTCGTTTGACTCGTTTGACTCGTTTGACTCGTTTGACTCGTTTGACTCGTTTGACTCGTTTGACTCGTTTGACTCGTTTGACTCGTTTGAATCGTTTGACTCGTTTGACTCGTTTGACTCGTTTGACTCGTTTGACTCGTTTGACTCGTTTGACTCGTTTGACTCGTTTGACTCGTTTGAGTCGTTTGACTCGTTTGACTCGTTTGACTCGTTGACTCGTTTGACTCGATTGTCCTGTTCGACCCGTTTGACCCGTTTGACTCGTTTGACTCGTTTGACTCGTTTGACTCGTTTGAGTCGTTTGACTCGTTTGACTCGTTTGACTCGTTGACTCGTTTGACTCGTTTGACTCGTTTGACTCGTTTGACTCGTTTGACTCGTTTGACTCGTTTGACTCGTTTGACTCGTTTGACTCGTTTGACTCGTTTGACTCGTTTGACTCGATTGACGCGTTTCACTCGTTTAACTCGACTGTCCTGTTCGACCCGTTTGACCCATTAGACACATTTGAGTCGTTTGACTCGTTTGACTCGTTTGACTCGTTTGACTCGTTTGACTCGTTTGACTCGTTTGACTCGTTTGACTCGTTTGACTCGTTTGACTCGTTTGACTCGTTTGACTCGTTTGACTCGTTTGACTCGTTTGACTCGTTTGACTCGTTTGACTCGTTTGACTCGTTTGACTCGTTTGACTCGTTTGACTCGTTTGACTCGTTTGACTCGTTTGACTCGTTTGACTCGTTTGACTCGTTTGACTCGTTTGACTCGTTTGACTCGTTTGACTCGTTTGACTCGTTTGACTCGTTTGACTCGTTTGACTCGTTTGACTCGTTTGACTCGTTTGAATCGTTTGACTCGTTTGACTCGTTTGACTCGTTTGACTCGTTTGACTCGTTTGACTCGTTTGACTCGTTTGACTCGTTTGACTCGTTTGAGTCGTTTGACTCGTTTGACTCGTTTGACTCGTTGACTCGTTTGACTCGATTGTCCTGTTCGACCCGTTTGACCCGTTTGACTCGTTTGACTCGTTTGACTCGATTGACGCGTTTCACTCGTTTCACTCGACTGTCCTGTTCGACCCGTTTGACCCATTAGACACATTTGAGTCGTTTGACTCGTTTGACTCGTTTGACTCGTTTGACTCGTTTGACTCGTTTGAGTCGTTTGACTCGTTTGACTCGTTTGACTCGTTGACTCGTTTGACTCGTTTGACTCGTTTGACTCGTTTGACTCGTTTGACTCGTTTGACTCGTTTGACTCGTTTGACTCGTTTGACTCGTTTGACTCGTTTGACTCGTTTGACTCGTTTGACTCGTTTGACTCGTTTGACTCGTTTGACTCGTTTGACTCGTTTGACTCGTTTGACTCGTTTGACTCGTTTGACTCGTTTGACTCGTTTGACCCATTAGACACATTTGAGTCGTTTGACTCGTTTGACTCGTTTGACTCGTTTGACTCGTTTGACTCGTTTGACTCGTTTGACTCGTTTGACTCGTTTGACTCGTTTGACTCGTTTGACTCGTTTGACTCGTTTGACTCGTTTGACTCGTTTGACTCGTTTGACTCGTTTGACTCGTTTGAGTCGTTTGACTCGTTTGACTCGTTTGACTCGTTGACTCGTTTGACTCGATTGTCCTGTTCGACCCGTTTGACCCGTTTGACTCGTTTGACTCGTTTGACTCGTTTGACTCGTTTGAGTCGTTTGACTCGTTTGACTCGTTTGACTCGTTGACTCGTTTGACTCGTTTGACTCGTTTGACTCGTTTGACTCGTTTGACTCGTTTGACTCGTTTGACTCGTTTGACTCGTTTGACTCGTTTGACTCGTTTGACTCGTTTGACTCGTTTGACTCGTTTGACTCGTTTGACTCGTTTGACTCGTTTGACTCGTTTGAGTCGTTTGACTCGTTTGACTCGTTTGACTCGTTGACTCGTTTGACTCGATTGTCCTGTTCGACCCGTTTGACCCGTTTGACTCGTTTGACTCGTTTGACTCGTTTGACTCGTTTGAGTCGTTTGACTCGTTTGACTCGTTTGACTCGTTGACTCGTTTGACTCGTTTGACTCGTTTGACTCGTTTGACTCGTTTGACTCGTTTGACTCGTTTGACTCGTTTGACTCGTTTGACTCGTTTGACTCGTTTGACTCGTTTGACTCGTTTGACTCGTTTGACTCGATTGACGCGTTTCACTCGTTTAACTCGACTGTCCTGTTCGACCCGTTTGACCCATTAGACACATTTGAGTCGTTTGACTCGTTTGACTCGTTTGACTCGTTTGACTCGTTTGACTCGTTTGACTCGTTTGACTCGCTTGACTCGATTGTCCTGTTCGACCCGTTTGACTCGTTTGACTCGTTTGACACATTTGACTCGTTTGACTCGTTTGACTCGTTTGACTCGTTTGACTCGTTTGACTCGTTTGACTCGTTTGACTCGTTAGACTCGTTTGACTCGTTTGATTCGTTTGACTCGTTTGACTCGATTGACTCGTTTCACTCGATTGTCCTGTTCGACCCGTTTGACCCATTTGACACATTTAACTCGTTTGACTCGTTTGACTCGTTTGACTCGTTTGACTCGTTTGACTCGTTTGACTCGTTTGACTCGTTTGAGTCGTTTGACTCGTTTGACTCGTTTGACTCGTTGACTCGTTTGACTCGATTGTCCTGTTCGACCCGTTTGACCCGTTTGACACGTTTGACTCGTTTGACTCGTTTGACTCGATTGACGCGTTTCACTCGTTTCACTCGTTTCACTCGACTGTCCTGTTCGACCCGTTTGACCCATTTGACACATTTGAGTCGTTTGACTCGTTTGACTCGTTTGACTCGTTTGACTCGTTTGACTCGTTTGACTCGTTTGACTCGTTTGACTCGTTTGACTCGTTTGACTCGGTTGACTCGTTTGACTCGTTTGACTCGTTTGACTCGTTTGACTCGTTTGACTCGTTTGACTCGTTTGACTCGTTTGACTCGTTTGAGTCGTTTGACTCGTTTGACTCGTTTGACTCGATTGTCCTGTTCGACCCGTTTGACCCGTTTGACTCGTTTGACTCGTTTGACTCGATTGACGCGTTTCACTCGTTTAACTCGACTGTCCTGTTCGACCCGTTTGACCCATTAGACACATTTGAGTCGTTTGACTCGTTTGACTCGTTTGACTCGTTTGACTCGTTTGACTCGTTTGACTCGTTTGACTCGTTTGACTCGTTTGACTCGTTTGACTCGTTTGACTCGTTTGACTCGTTTGACTCGTTTGACTCGTTTGACTCGTTTGACTCGTTTGACTCGTTTGACTCGTTTGACTCGTTTGACTCGTTTGACTCGTTTGACTCGTTTGACTCGTTTGACTCGTTTGACTCGTTTGACTCGTTTGACTCGTTTGACTCGTTTGACTCGTTTGACTCGTTTGACTCGTTTGACTCGTTTGACTCGTTTGACTCGTTTGACTCGTTTGACTCGTTTGACTCGTTTGACTCGTTTGACTCGTTTGACTCGTTTGAATCGTTTGACTCGTTTGACTCGTTTGACTCGTTTGACTCGTTTGACTCGTTTGACTCGTTTGACTCGTTTGACTCGTTTGACTCGTTTGAGTCGTTTGACTCGTTTGACTCGTTTGACTCGTTGACTCGTTTGACTCGATTGTCCTGTTCGACCCGTTTGACCCGTTTGACTCGTTTGACTCGTTTGACTCGATTGACGCGTTTCACTCGTTTCACTCGACTGTCCTGTTCGACCCGTTTGACCCATTAGACACATTTGAGTCGTTTGACTCGTTTGACTCGTTTGACTCGTTTGACTCGTTTGACTCGTTTGACTCGTTTGAGTCGTTTGACTCGTTTGACTCGTTTGACTCGTTGACTCGTTTGACTCGTTTGACTCGTTTGACTCGTTTGACTCGTTTGACTCGTTTGACTCGTTTGACTCGTTTGACTCGTTTGACTCGTTTGACTCGTTTGACTCGTTTGACTCGTTTGACTCGTTTGACTCGTTTGACTCGTTTGACTCGTTTGACTCGTTTGACTCGTTTGACTCGTTTGACTCGTTTGACTCGTTTGACCCATTAGACACATTTGAGTCGTTTGACTCGTTTGACTCGTTTGACTCGTTTGACTCGTTTGACTCGTTTGACTCGTTTGACTCGTTTGACTCGTTTGACTCGTTTGACTCGTTTGACTCGTTTGACTCGTTTGACTCGTTTGACTCGTTTGACTCGTTTGACTCGTTTGACTCGTTTGACTCGTTTGACTCGTTTGACTCGTTTGACTCGTTTGACTCGTTTGACTCGTTTGACTCGTTTGACTCGTTTGACTCGTTTGACTCGTTTGACTCGTTTGACTCGTTTGACTCGTTTGACTCGTTTGACTCGTTTGACTCGTTTGACTCGTTTGACTCGTTTGACTCGTTTGACTCGTTTGACTCGTTTGACTCGTTTGACTCGTTTGACTCGTTTGACTCGTTTGACTCGTTTGACTCGTTTGACTCGTTTGACTCGTTTGACTCGTTTGAATCGTTTGACTCGTTTGACTCGTTTGACTCGTTTGACTCGTTTGACTCGTTTGACTCGTTTGACTCGTTTGACTCGTTTGACTCGTTTGAGTCGTTTGACTCGTTTGACTCGTTTGACTCGTTGACTCGTTTGACTCGATTGTCCTGTTCGACCCGTTTGACCCGTTTGACTCGTTTGACTCGTTTGACTCGTTTGACTCGTTTGAGTCGTTTGACTCGTTTGACTCGTTTGACTCGTTGACTCGTTTGACTCGTTTGACTCGTTTGACTCGTTTGACTCGTTTGACTCGTTTGACTCGTTTGACTCGTTTGACTCGTTTGACTCGTTTGACTCGTTTGACTCGTTTGACTCGTTTGACTCGTTTGACTCGTTTGACTCGATTGACGCGTTTCACTCGTTTCACTCGACTGTCCTGTTCGACCCGTTTGACCCATTAGACACATTTGAGTCGTTTGACTCGTTTGACTCGTTTGACTCGTTTGACTCGTTTGACTCGTTTGACTCGTTTGACTCGTTTGACTCGTTTGACTCGTTTGACTCGTTTGACTCGTTTGACTCGTTTGACTCGTTTGACTCGTTTGACTCGTTTGACTCGTTTGACTCGTTTGACTCGTTTGACTCGTTTGACTCGTTTGACTCGTTTGACTCGTTTGACTCGTTTGACTCGTTTGACTCGTTTGACTCGTTTGACTCGTTTGACTCGTTTGACTCGTTTGACTCGTTTGACTCGTTTGACTCGTTTGACTCGTTTGACTCGTTTGACTCGTTTGACTCGTTTGACTCGTTTGACTCGTTTGACTCGTTTGACTCGTTTGACTCGTTTGACTCGTTTGACTCGTTTGACTCGTTTGACTCGTTTGACTCGTTTGACTCGTTTGACTCGTTTGACTCGTTTGACTCGTTTGACTCGTTTGACTCGTTTGACTCGTTTGACTCGTTTGACTCGTTTGACTCGTTTGACTCGTTTGACTCGTTTGACTCGTTTGACTCGTTTGACTCGTTTGACTCGTTTGACTCGTTTGACTCGTTTGACTCGTTTGACTCGTTTGACTCGTTTGACTCGTTTGACTCGTTTGACTCGTTTGACTCGTTTGACTCGTTTGACTCGTTTGACTCGTTTGACTCGTTTGACTCGTTTGACTCGTTTGACTCGTTTGACTCGTTTGACTCGTTTGACTCGTTTGACTCGTTTGACTCGTTTGACTCGTTTGACTCGTTTGACTCGTTTGACTCGTTGGACTCGTTGGACTCGTTGGACTCGTTGGACTCGTTCGACTCGTTCGACTCGTTCGACTCGTTCGACTCGTTCGACTCGTTCGACTCGTTCGACTCGTTCGACTCGTTCGACTCGTTCGACTCGTTCGACTCGTTCGACTCGTTCGACTCGTTCGACTCGTTCGACTCGTTCGACTCGTTCGACTCGTTCGACTCGTTCGACTCGTTCGACTCGTTCGACTCGTTCGACTCGTTCGACTCGTTCGACTCGTTCGACTCGTTTGACTCGTTTGACTCGTTTGACTCGTTTGACTCGTTTGACTCGTTTGACTCGTTTGACTCGATTGACTCGTTTCACTCGATTGTCCTGTTCGACCCGTTTGACCCATTTGACACATTTAACTCGTTTGACTCGTTTGACTCGTTTGACTCGTTTGACTCGTTTGACTCGTTTGACTCGTTTGACTCGTTTGACTCGTTTGACTCGTTTGACTCGTTTGACTCGTTTGACTCGTTTGACTCGTTTGACTCGTTTGACTCGTTTGACTCGTTTGACTCGTTTGACTCGTTTGACTCGTTTGACTCGTTTAACTCGATTGTCCTGTTCGACCCATTTGACCCGTTTGACACGTTTGACTCGTTTGACTCGATTGACTCGATTGACACGTTTAACTCGTTTGACACGTTTGACTCGTTTGACTCGTTTGACTCGTATGACTCGTTTGACTCGTTTGACTCGTTTGACTCGTTTGACTCGTTTGATTGGTTCGACACGATTGACTCGATTGACTCATCTGAAACGTTTGACTCGATTGACTCATCTGAAACGTTTGACCCGTTTGACTCGTTTGACACATTTGACTCGTTTGACTCGTTTGACTCGTTTGACTCGTTTGACTCGTTTGACTCGTTTGACTCGTTTGACTCGATTGACTCGTTAGACTCGCTTGACTCGTTTGTCCTGTTTGACTCGATTGACCCGTTTGACTCGTTTGACTCGTATGACTCGTTTGACTCGTTTGACTCGTTTGACTCGTTTGACACGTTTGATTGGATCGACACGATTGACTCGATTGACTCGTCTGACACGTTTGACTCGTTTGACTCGTTTGACTCGTTTGATTCGATTGTCCTGTTCGACACGTTTGACCATTTTGACTCGTTTCACTCGTTTCACTTTTTTCACTCGTTTCACTCGTATGACTCGTTTGACTCGTTTGATTCGTTTCACTCGTTTGACTCGTATGACTCGTTTGACTCGTTTGACTCGTTTGACTCGTTTGACTCGTTTGACTCGTTTGACTCGTTTGACTCGTTTGACTCGTTTGACTCGTTTGACTCGTTTGACTCGTTAGACTCGCTTGACTCGTTTGTCCTGTTTGACTCGATTGACCCGTTTGACTCGTTTGACTCGTTTGACTCGTTTGACTCGATTGACCCGTTTGACTCGTTTGACTCGTTTGACTTGATTGACTCGTTTGACTCGATTGACTCGTTTGACTCGTTTGACTCGTTTGACTCGTTTGACTCGTTTGACTCGTTTGACTCGTTTGACTCGTTGACTCGTTTGACTCGATTGTCCTGTTCGACCCGTTTGACCCGTTTGACTCGTTTGACTCGTTTGACTCGTTTGACTCGTTTGACTCGTTTGACTCGTTTGACTCGTTTGACTCGTTTGACTCGTTTGACTCGTTTGACTCGTTTGACTCGATTGTCCTGTTCGACCCGTTTGACCCGTTTGACACGTTTGACTCGTTTGACTCGTTTGACTCGTTTGACTCGTTTGACTCGTTTGACTCGTTTGACTCGTTTGACTCGTTTGACTCGTTTGACTCGTTTGACTCGTTTGACTCGTTTGACTCGTTTGACTCGTTTGACTCGTTTGACTCGTTTGACTCGTTGACTCGTTTGACTCGATTGTCCTGTTCGACCCGTTTGACCCGTTTGACTCGTTTGACTCGTTTGACTCGTTTGACTCGTTTGACTCGTTTGACTCGTTTGACTCGTTTGACTCGTTTGACTCGTTTGACTCGTTTGACTCGTTTGACTCGTTTGACTCGTTTGACTCGTTTGACTCGTTTGACTCGTTTGACTCGTTTGACTCGTTTGACTCGTTTGACTCGTTTGACTCGTTTGACTCGTTTGACTCGTTTGACTCGTTTGACTCGTTTGACTCGTTTGACTCGATTGTCCTGTTCGACCCGTTTGACCCGTTTGACACGTTTGACTCGTTTGACTCGTTTGACTCGTTTGACTCGTTTGACTCGTTTGACTCGTTTGACTCGTTTGACTCGTTTGACTCGTTTGACTCGTTTGACTCGTTTGACTCGTTTGACTCGTTTGACTCGTTTGACTCGTTTGACTCGTTTGACTCGTTGACTCGTTTGACTCGATTGTCCTGTTCGACCCGTTTGACCCGTTTGACTCGTTTGACTCGTTTGACTCGATTGACTCGTTTGACTCGTTTGACTCGTTTGACTCGTTTGACTCGTTTGACTCGTTTGATTCGTTTGACTCGTTTGACTCGTTTGACTCGTTTGACTCGTTTGACTCGTTTGACTCGTTTGACTCGTTTGACTCGTTTGACTCGTTTGACTCGTTTGCCTCGTTTGACTCGTTTGACTCGTTTGACTCGTTTGGCTCGTTTGACTCGTTTGACTCGTTTGACTCGTTTGACTCCTTTGACTCGTTTGACTTGTTTCACCTCGATTGTCCTGTTCGACCCGATTGACCCATTTGACTCGTTTGACTCGTTTGACTCGTTTGGATCGTTCAAATCGCTTGACTCGATTGTCCTGTTCGACCCGTTTGACTCGTTTGACTCGTTCGACTCGTTTGACTCGTTTGACTCGTTTGGCTCGTTCAACTCGCTTTACTCGATTGTCCTGTTCGACCCGTTTGACTCGGTTGACTCGTTTGACTCGGTTGACTCGTTTGACTCGTTTGACTCGTTTGACTCGTTTGACTCGTTTGACTCGATTGATTCGTTTGACTCGTTTGACTCGTTTGACTCGTTTGACTCGTTTGACTCGTTTGACTCGTTTGACTCGTTTGACTCGTTTGACTCGTTTGACTCGTTTGACTCGTTTGACTCGTTTCACTCGTTTGACTCGTTTGACTCGTTTGACTCGTTTGACTCGTTTGACTCGTTTGACTCGTTTGACTCGTTTGACTCGTTTGACTCGTTTGACTCGTTTGACTCGTTTGACTCGTTTGACTCGTTTGACTCGTTTGACTCGTTAGACTCGTTTGACTCGTTTGATTCGTTTGACTCGTTTGACTCGATTGACTCGTTTCACTCGATTGTCCTGTTCGACCCGTTTGACCCATTTGACACATTTAACTCGTTTGACTCGTTTGACTCGTTTGACTCGTTTGACTCGTTTGACTCGTTTGACTCGTTTGAGTCGTTTGACTCGTTTGACTCGTTTGACTCGTTGACTCGTTTGACTCGATTGTCCTGTTCGACCCGTTTGACCCGTTTGACACGTTTGACTCGTTTGACTCGTTTGACTCGATTGACGCGTTTCACTCGTTTCACTCGTTTCACTCGACTGTCCTGTTCGACCCGTTTGACCCATTTGACACATTTGAGTCGTTTGACTCGTTTGACTCGTTTGACTCGTTTGACTCGTTTGACTCGTTTGACTCGTTTGACTCGTTTGACTCGTTTGACTCGTTTGACTCGTTTGACTCGTTTGACTCGGTTGACTCGTTTGACTCGTTTGACTCGTTTGACTCGTTTGACTCGTTTCACTCGTTTGACTCGTTTCACTCGTTTCACTCGTTTCACTCGTTTGACTCGTTTGACTCGTTTGACTCGTTTGACTCGTTTGACTCGTTTGACTCGTTTGACTCGTTTGACTCGTTTGACTCGTTTGACTCGTTTGACTCGTTTGACTCGTTTGACTCGTTTGACTCGTTTGACTCGTTTGACTCGTTTGACTCGTTTGACTCGTTTGACTCGTTTGACTCGTTTGACTCGTTTGACTCGTTTGACTCGTTTGACTCGTTTGACTCGTTTGACTCGTTTGACTCGTTTGACTCGTTTGACTCGTTTGACTCGTTTGACCCGTTTGACTCGTTTGACTCGTTTGTCTCGTTTGACTCGATTGACCCGTTTGACTCGTTTGACTCGTTTGACTTGATTGACTCGTTTGACTCGATTGACCCGTTTGACTCGTTTGACTCGTTTGACTCGTTTGACTCGTTTGACTCGCTTGACTCGATTGTCCAGTTCGATCAGTTTGACACGCTTCACTCGTTTGACTCGTTTGACTCGTTTGACTCGTTTGACTCGCTTGACTCGATTGTCCTGTTCGACCCGTTTGACTCGTTTGACTCGTTTGACACATTTGACTCGTTTGACTCGTTTGACTCGTTTGACTCGTTTGACTCGTTTGACTCGTTTGACTCGTTTGACTCGTTAGACTCGTTTGACTCGTTTGATTCGTTTGACTCGTTTGACTCGATTGACTCGTTTCACTCGATTGTCCTGTTCGACCCGTTTGACCCATTTGACACATTTAACTCGTTTGACTCGTTTGACTCGTTTGACTCGTTTGACTCGTTTGACTCGTTTGACTCGTTTGACTCGTTTGAGTCGTTTGACTCGTTTGACTCGTTTGACTCGTTGACTCGTTTGACTCGATTGTCCTGTTCGACCCGTTTGACCCGTTTGACACGTTTGACTCGTTTGACTCGTTTGACTCGATTGACGCGTTTCACTCGTTTCACTCGTTTCACTCGACTGTCCTGTTCGACCCGTTTGACCCATTTGACACATTTGAGTCGTTTGACTCGTTTGACTCGTTTGACTCGTTTGACTCGTTTGACTCGTTTGACTCGTTTGACTCGTTTGACTCGTTTGACTCGTTTGACTCGGTTGACTCGTTTGACTCGTTTGACTCGTTTGACTCGTTTGACTCGTTTCACTCGTTTCACTCGTTTGACTCGTTTGACTCGTTTGACTCGTTTGACTCGTTTGACTCGTTTGACTCGTTTGACTCGTTTGACTCGTTTGACTCGTTTGACTCGTTTGACTCGTTTGACTCGTTTGACTCGTTTGAGTC
The DNA here is from genome assembly GCA_910592295.1 of Andrena haemorrhoa. Lineage (NCBI taxonomy): Eukaryota > Metazoa > Arthropoda > Insecta > Hymenoptera > Andrenidae > Andrena > Andrena haemorrhoa. The sequence goes on from CAJUZA010000173.1 coordinate 758,756, forward strand.
GTTTGACTCGTTTGACTCGTTTGACTCGATTGTCCTGTTCGACCCGTTTGACCCGTTTGACTCGTTTGACTCGTTTGACTCGATTGACGCGTTTCACTCGTTTAACTCGACTGTCCTGTTCGACCCGTTTGACCCATTAGACACATTTGAGTCGTTTGACTCGTTTGACTCGTTTGACTCGTTTGACTCGTTTGACTCGTTTGACTCGTTTGACTCGTTTGACTCGTTTGACTCGTTTGACTCGTTTGACTCGTTTGACTCGTTTGACTCGTTTGACTCGTTTGACTCGTTTGACTCGTTTGACTCGTTTGACTCGTTTGACTCGTTTGACTCGTTTGACTCGTTTGACTCGTTTGACTCGTTTGACTCGTTTGACTCGTTTGACTCGTTTGACTCGTTTGACTCGTTTGACTCGTTTGACTCGTTTGACTCGTTTGACTCGTTTGACTCGTTTGACTCGTTTGACTCGTTTGACTCGTTTGACTCGTTTGACTCGTTTGAATCGTTTGACTCGTTTGACTCGTTTGACTCGTTTGACTCGTTTGACTCGTTTGACTCGTTTGACTCGTTTGACTCGTTAGACTCGTTTGACTCGATTGACTCGTTTCACTCGATTGTCCTGTTCGACCCGTTTGACCCATTTGACACATTTAACTCGTTTGACTCGTTTGACTCGTTTGACTCGTTTGACTCGTTTGACTCGTTTGACTCGTTTGACTCGTTTGACTCGTTTGACTCGTTTGACTCGTTTGACTCGTTTGACTCGTTTGACTCGTTTGACTCGTTTGACTCGTTTGACTCGTTTGACTCGTTTGACTCGTTTGACTCGTTTGACTCGTTTGACTCGTTTGACTCGTTTGACTCGTTTGACTCGTTTGACTCGTTTGACTCGTTTAACTCGATTGTCCTGTTCGACCCGTTTGACCCGTTTGACACGTTTGACTCGTTTGACTCGATTGACTCGATTGACACGTTTAACTCGTTTGACACGTTTGACTCGTTTGACTCGTTTGACTCGTATGACTCGTTTGACTCGTTTGACTCGTTTGACTCGTTTGACTCGTTTGATTGGTTCGACACGATTGACTCGATTGACTCATCTGAAACGTTTGACTCGATTGACTCATCTGAAACGTTTGACCCGTTTGACTCGTTTGACACATTTGACTCGTTTGACTCGTTTGACTCGTTTGACTCGTTTCACTCGTTTCATTCGTTTGACTCGTTTCACTCGTTTGACTCGTTTCACTCGTGTGACTCGTTTGACTCGTTTGACTCGTTTGACTCGTATGACTCGTTTGACTCGTTTGACTCGTTTGACTGGTTTGGCTCGTTTGACTCGTTAGACTCGCTTGACTCGTTTGTCCTGTTTGACTCGATTGACCCGTTTGACTCGTTTGACTCGTTTGACTCGTTTGACTCGCTTGACTCGATTGTCCTGTTCGACCCGTTTCACTCGTTTGACTCGTTTGACACATTTGACTCGTTTGACTCGTTTCACTCGTTTCACTCGTTTCACTCGTTTCACTCGTTTGACTCGTTTCACTCGTTTGACTCGTATGACTCGTTTGACTCGTTTGACTCGTTTGACTGGTTTGGCTCGTTTAACTCGCTTGACTCGATTGTCCTGTCCGACCCGTTTGATTCGTTTGACTCGTTTGACACGTTTGACTCGTTTGACTCGTTTGACTCGTTTGACTCGTTTGACTCGTTTGACTCGTTTGACTCGTTTGACTCGTTTGACTCGTTTCACTCGTTTGACTCGTTTGACTCGTATGACTCGTTTGACTCGTTTGACTCGTTTGACACGTTTCACTCGTTTGACTCGTTTGACTCGTTGACTCGTTTGACTCGACTGACCCGTTTGACTCGTTTGACTCGTTTGACTCGTTTGACTCGTTTGAATCGTTTGACTCGTTTGACTCGTTTGGCTCGTTTAACTCGCTTGACTCGATTGTCCTGTCCGACCCGTTTGACTCGTTTGACTCGTTTGACTCGTTTGACTCGTTTGACTCGTTTGACCCGTTTGACTCGTTTGAGTCGTTTGACACGTTTGACTCGTTTGACTCGTTTGACTCGTTTGACTCGTTTGACTCGTTTGACTTGATTGACTCGTTTGACTCGTTTGACTCGTTTGACTCGTTTGACTCGTTTGACTCGTTTGACTCGTTTGACTCGTTTGACTCGTTTGACTCGTTTGACTCGTTTGACTCGTTTGACTCGTTTGACTCGTTTGACTCGTTTGACTCGTTTGACTCGTTTGACTCGTTTGACTCGTTTGACTCGTTTGACTCGTTTGACTCGTTTGACTCGTTTGACTCGTTTGACTCGTTTGACTCGTTTGACTCGTTTGACTCGTTTGACTCGTTTGACTCGTTTGACTCGTTTGACTCGTTTGACTCGTTTGACTCGTTGGACTCGTTTGACTCGTTTGACTCGTTTGACTCGTTTGACTCGTTTGACTCGTTTGACTCGTTTGACTCGTTTGACTCGTTTGACTCGTTTGACTCGTTTGACTCGTTTGACTCGTTTGACTCGTTTGACTCGTTTGACTCGTTTGACTCGTTTGACTCGTTTGACTCGTTTGACTCGTTTGACTCGTTTGACTCGTTTGACTCGTTTGACTCGTTTGACTCGTTTGACTCGTTTGACTCGTTTGACTCGTTTGACTCGTTTGACTCGTTTGACTCGTTTGACTCGTTTGACTCGTTTGACTCGTTTGACTCGTTTGACTCGTTTGACTCGTTTGACTCGTTTGACTCGTTTGACTCGTTTGACTCGTTTGACTCGTTTGACTCGTTTGACTCGTTTGACTCGTTTGACTCGTTTGACTCGTTTGACTCGTTTGACTCGTTTGACTCGTTTGACTCGTTTCAATCGACTGTCCTGTTCGACCCGTTTGACCCATTTGACACATTTGAGTCGTTTGACTCGTTTGTCTCGTTTGACTCGTTTGACTCGTTTGACTCGTTTGACTCGTTTGACTCGATTGACTCGTTTGACTCGATTGACTCGTTTGACTCGTTTGACTCGTTTGACTCGTTTGACTCGTTTGACTCGTTTGATTCGTTTGACTCGTTTGACTCGTTTGACTCGTTTGACTCGTTTGACTCGTTTGACTCGTTTGACTCGTTTGACTCGTTTGACTCGTTTGACTCGTTTGCCTCGTTTGACTCGTTTGACTCGTTTGACTCGTTTGGCTCGTTTGACTCGTTTGACTCGTTTGACTCGTTTGACTCCTTTGACTCGTTTGACTTGTTTCACCTCGATTGTCCTGTTCGACCCGATTGACCCATTTGACTCGTTTGACTCGTTTGACTCGTTTGGATCGTTCAAATCGCTTGACTCGATTGTCCTGTTCGACCCGTTTGACTCGTTTGACTCGTTCGACTCGTTTGACTCGTTTGACTCGTTTGGCTCGTTCAACTCGCTTTACTCGATTGTCCTGTTCGACCCGTTTGACTCGGTTGACTCGTTTGACTCGGTTGACTCGTTTGACTCGTTTGACTCGTTTGACTCGTTTGACTCGTTTGACTCGATTGACTCGTTTGACTCGTTTGACTCGTTTGACTCGTTTGACTCGTTTGACTCGTTTGACTCGTTTGACTCGTTTGACTCGTTTGACTCGTTTGACTCGTTTCACTCGTTTCACTCGTTTGACTCGTTTGACTCGTTTGACTCGTTTGACTCGTTTGACTCGTTTGACTCGTTTGACTCGTTTGACTCGTTTGACTCGTTTGACTCGTTTGACTCGTTTGACTCGTTTGACTCGTTTGACTCGTTAGACTCGTTTGACTCGTTTGATTCGTTTGACTCGTTTGACTCGATTGACTCGTTTCACTCGATTGTCCTGTTCGACCCGTTTGACCCATTTGACACATTTAACTCGTTTGACTCGTTTGACTCGTTTGACTCGTTTGACTCGTTTGACTCGTTTGACTCGTTTGAGTCGTTTGACTCGTTTGACTCGTTTGACTCGTTGACTCGTTTGACTCGATTGTCCTGTTCGACCCGTTTGACCCGTTTGACACGTTTGACTCGTTTGACTCGTTTGACTCGATTGACGCGTTTCACTCGTTTCACTCGTTTCACTCGACTGTCCTGTTCGACCCGTTTGACCCATTTGACACATTTGAGTCGTTTGACTCGTTTGACTCGTTTGACTCGTTTGACTCGTTTGACTCGTTTGACTCGTTTGACTCGTTTGACTCGTTTGACTCGTTTGACTCGTTTGACTCGTTTGACTCGGTTGACTCGTTTGACTCGTTTGACTCGTTTGACTCGTTTGACTCGTTTCACTCGTTTGACTCGTTTCACTCGTTTCACTCGTTTCACTCGTTTGACTCGTTTGACTCGTTTGACTCGTTTGACTCGTTTGACTCGTTTGACTCGTTTGACTCGTTTGACTCGTTTGACTCGTTTGACTCGTTTGACTCGTTTGACTCGTTTGACTCGTTTGACTCGTTTGACTCGTTTGACTCGTTTGACTCGTTTGACTCGTTTGACTCGTTTGACTCGTTTGACTCGTTTGACTCGTTTGACTCGTTTGACTCGTTTGACTCGTTTGACTCGTTTGACTCGATTGTCCTGTTCGACCCGTTTGACCCGTTTGACACGTTTGACTCGTTTGACTCGTTTGACTCGTTTGACTCGTTTGACTCGTTTGACTCGTTTGACTCGTTTGACTCGTTTGACTCGTTTGACTCGTTTGACTCGTTTGACTCGTTTGACTCGTTTGACTCGTTTGACTCGTTTGACTCGTTTGACTCGTTGACTCGTTTGACTCGATTGTCCTGTTCGACCCGTTTGACCCGTTTGACTCGTTTGACTCGTTTGACTCGATTGACGCGTTTCACTCGTTTCACTCGACTGTCCTGTTCGACCCGTTTGACCCATTAGACACATTTGAGTCGTTCGACTCGTTCGACTCGTTCGACTCGTTCGACTCGTTCGACTCGTTCGACTCGTTCGACTCGTTCGACTCGTTCGACTCGTTCGACTCGTTCGACTCGTTCGACTCGTTCGACTCGTTCGACTCGTTCGACTCGTTCGACTCGTTCGACTCGTTCGACTCGTTCGACTCGTTCGACTCGTTCGACTCGTTCGACTCGTTCGACTCGTTCGACTCGTTCGACTCGTTCGACTCGTTCGACTCGTTCGACTCGTTCGACTCGTTCGACTCGTTCGACTCGTTCGACTCGTTCGACTCGTTCGACTCGTTCGACTCGTTCGACTCGTTCGACTCGTTCGACTCGTTCGACTCGTTCGACTCGTTCGACTCGTTCGACTCGTTCGACTCGTTCGACTCGTTCGACTCGTTCGACTCGTTCGACTCGTTCGACTCGTTCGACTCGTTCGACTCGTTCGACTCGTTCGACTCGTTCGACTCGTTCGACTCGTTCGACTCGTTCGACTCGTTCGACTCGTTCGACTCGTTCGACTCGTTCGACTCGTTCGACTCGTTCGACTCGTTCGACTCGTTCGACTCGTTCGACTCGTTCGACTCGTTCGACTCGTTCGACTCGTTCGACTCGTTCGACTCGTTCGACTCGTTCGACTCGTTCGACTCGTTCGACTCGTTCGACTCGTTCGACTCGTTCGACTCGTTCGACTCGTTCGACTCGTTCGACTCGTTCGACTCGTTCGACTCGTTCGACTCGTTCGACTCGTTCGACTCGTTCGACTCGTTCGACTCGTTCGACTCGTTCGACTCGTTCGACTCGTTCGACTCGTTCGACTCGTTCGACTCGTTCGACTCGTTCGACTCGTTCGACTCGTTCGACTCGTTCGACTCGTTCGACTCGTTCGACTCGTTCGACTCGTTCGACTCGTTCGACTCGTTCGACTCGTTCGACTCGTTCGACTCGTTCGACTCGTTCGACTCGTTCGACTCGTTCGACTCGTTCGACTCGTTCGACTCGTTCGACTCGTTCGACTCGTTCGACTCGTTCGACTCGTTCGACTCGTTCGACTCGTTCGACTCGTTCGACTCGTTCGACTCGTTCGACTCGTTCGACTCGTTCGACTCGTTCGACTCGTTCGACTCGTTCGACTCGTTCGACTCGTTCGACTCGTTCGACTCGTTCGACTCGTTCGACTCGTTCGACTCGTTCGACTCGTTCGACTCGTTCGACTCGTTCGACTCGTTCGACTCGTTCGACTCGTTCGACTCGTTCGACTCGTTCGACTCGTTCGACTCGTTCGACTCGTTCGACTCGTTCGACTCGTTCGACTCGTTCGACTCGTTCGACTCGTTCGACTCGTTCGACTCGTTCGACTCGTTCGACTCGTTCGACTCGTTCGACTCGTTCGACTCGTTCGACTCGTTCGACTCGTTCGACTCGTTCGACTCGTTCGACTCGTTCGACTCGTTCGACTCGTTCGACTCGTTCGACTCGTTCGACTCGTTCGACTCGTTCGACTCGTTCGACTCGTTCGACTCGTTCGACTCGTTCGACTCGTTCGACTCGTTCGACTCGTTCGACTCGTTCGACTCGTTCGACTCGTTCGACTCGTTCGACTCGTTCGACTCGTTCGACTCGTTCGACTCGTTCGACTCGTTCGACTCGTTCGACTCGTTCGACTCGTTCGACTCGTTCGACTCGTTCGACTCGTTCGACTCGTTCGACTCGTTCGACTCGTTCGACTCGTTCGACTCGTTCGACTCGTTCGACTCGTTCGACTCGTTCGACTCGTTCGACTCGTTCGACTCGTTCGACTCGTTCGACTCGTTCGACTCGTTCGACTCGTTCGACTCGTTCGACTCGTTCGACTCGTTCGACTCGTTCGACTCGTTCGACTCGTTCGACTCGTTCGACTCGTTCGACTCGTTCGACTCGTTCGACTCGTTCGACTCGTTCGACTCGTTCGACTCGTTCGACTCGTTCGACTCGTTCGACTCGTTCGACTCGTTCGACTCGTTCGACTCGTTCGACTCGTTCGACTCGTTCGACTCGTTCGACTCGTTCGACTCGTTCGACTCGTTCGACTCGTTCGACTCGTTCGACTCGTTCGACTCGTTCGACTCGTTCGACTCGTTCGACTCGTTCGACTCGTTCGACTCGTTCGACTCGTTCGACTCGTTCGACTCGTTCGACTCGTTCGACTCGTTCGACTCGTTCGACTCGTTCGACTCGTTCGACTCGTTCGACTCGTTCGACTCGTTCGACTCGTTCGACTCGTTCGACTCGTTTGACTCGTTTGACTCGTTTGACTCGTTTGACTCGTTTGACTCGTTTGACTCGTTTGACTCGTTTGACTCGTTTGACTCGTTTGACTCGTTTGACTCGTTTGACTCGTTTGACTCGTTTGACTCGTTTCAATCGACTGTCCTGTTCGACCCGTTTGACCCATTTGACACATTTGAGTCGTTTGACTCGTTTGTCTCGTTTGACTCGTTTGACTCGTTTGACTCGTTTGACTCGTTTGACTCGATTGACTCGTTTGACTCGATTGACTCGTTTGACTCGTTTGACTCGTTTGACTCGTTTGACTCGTTTGACTCGTTTGATTCGTTTGACTCGTTTGACTCGTTTGACTCGTTTGACTCGTTTGACTCGTTTGACTCGTTTGACTCGTTTGACTCGTTTGACTCGTTTGACTCGTTTGCCTCGTTTGACTCGTTTGACTCGTTTGACTCGTTTGGCTCGTTTGACTCGTTTGACTCGTTTGACTCGTTTGACTCCTTTGACTCGTTTGACTTGTTTCACCTCGATTGTCCTGTTCGACCCGATTGACCCATTTGACTCGTTTGACTCGTTTGACTCGTTTGGATCGTTCAAATCGCTTGACTCGATTGTCCTGTTCGACCCGTTTGACTCGTTTGACTCGTTCGACTCGTTTGACTCGTTTGACTCGTTTGGCTCGTTCAACTCGCTTTACTCGATTGTCCTGTTCGACCCGTTTGACTCGGTTGACTCGTTTGACTCGGTTGACTCGTTTGACTCGTTTGACTCGTTTGACTCGTTTGACTCGTTTGACTCGATTGATTCGTTTGACTCGTTTGACTCGTTTGACTCGTTTGACTCGTTTGACTCGTTTGACTCGTTTGACTCGTTTGACTCGTTTGACTCGTTTGACTCGTTTGACTCGTTTGACTCGTTTCACTCGTTTGACTCGTTTGACTCGTTTGACTCGTTTGACTCGTTTGACTCGTTTGACTCGTTTGACTCGTTTGACTCGTTTGACTCGTTTGACTCGTTTGACTCGTTTGACTCGTTTGACTCGTTTGACTCGTTAGACTCGTTTGACTCGTTTGATTCGTTTGACTCGTTTGACTCGATTGACTCGTTTCACTCGATTGTCCTGTTCGACCCGTTTGACCCATTTGACACATTTAACTCGTTTGACTCGTTTGACTCGTTTGACTCGTTTGACTCGTTTGACTCGTTTGACTCGTTTGAGTCGTTTGACTCGTTTGACTCGTTTGACTCGTTGACTCGTTTGACTCGATTGTCCTGTTCGACCCGTTTGACCCGTTTGACACGTTTGACTCGTTTGACTCGTTTGACTCGATTGACGCGTTTCACTCGTTTCACTCGTTTCACTCGACTGTCCTGTTCGACCCGTTTGACCCATTTGACACATTTGAGTCGTTTGACTCGTTTGACTCGTTTGACTCGTTTGACTCGTTTGACTCGTTTGACTCGTTTGACTCGTTTGACTCGTTTGACTCGTTTGACTCGTTTGACTCGTTTGACTCGGTTGACTCGTTTGACTCGTTTGACTCGTTTGACTCGTTTGACTCGTTTCACTCGTTTGACTCGTTTCACTCGTTTCACTCGTTTCACTCGTTTGACTCGTTTGACTCGTTTGACTCGTTTGACTCGTTTGACTCGTTTGACTCGTTTGACTCGTTTGACTCGTTTGACTCGTTTGACTCGTTTGACTCGTTTGACTCGTTTGACTCGTTTGACTCGTTTGACTCGTTTGACTCGTTTGACTCGTTTGACTCGTTTGACTCGTTTGACTCGTTTGACTCGTTTGACTCGTTTGACTCGTTTGACTCGTTTGACTCGTTTGACTCGATTGTCCTGTTCGACCCGTTTGACCCGTTTGACACGTTTGACTCGTTTGACTCGTTTGACTCGTTTGACTCGTTTGACTCGTTTGACTCGTTTGACTCGTTTGACTCGTTTGACTCGTTTGACTCGTTTGACTCGTTTGACTCGTTTGACTCGTTTGACTCGTTTGACTCGTTTGACTCGTTTGACTCGTTGACTCGTTTGACTCGATTGTCCTGTTCGACCCGTTTGACCCGTTTGACTCGTTTGACTCGTTTGACTCGATTGACGCGTTTCACTCGTTTCACTCGACTGTCCTGTTCGACCCGTTTGACCCATTAGACACATTTGAGTCGTTCGACTCGTTCGACTCGTTCGACTCGTTCGACTCGTTCGACTCGTTCGACTCGTTCGACTCGTTCGACTCGTTCGACTCGTTCGACTCGTTCGACTCGTTCGACTCGTTCGACTCGTTCGACTCGTTCGACTCGTTCGACTCGTTCGACTCGTTCGACTCGTTCGACTCGTTCGACTCGTTCGACTCGTTCGACTCGTTCGACTCGTTCGACTCGTTCGACTCGTTCGACTCGTTCGACTCGTTCGACTCGTTCGACTCGTTCGACTCGTTCGACTCGTTCGACTCGTTCGACTCGTTCGACTCGTTCGACTCGTTCGACTCGTTCGACTCGTTCGACTCGTTCGACTCGTTCGACTCGTTCGACTCGTTCGACTCGTTCGACTCGTTCGACTCGTTCGACTCGTTCGACTCGTTCGACTCGTTCGACTCGTTCGACTCGTTCGACTCGTTCGACTCGTTCGACTCGTTCGACTCGTTCGACTCGTTCGACTCGTTCGACTCGTTCGACTCGTTCGACTCGTTCGACTCGTTCGACTCGTTCGACTCGTTCGACTCGTTCGACTCGTTCGACTCGTTCGACTCGTTCGACTCGTTCGACTCGTTCGACTCGTTCGACTCGTTCGACTCGTTCGACTCGTTCGACTCGTTCGACTCGTTCGACTCGTTCGACTCGTTCGACTCGTTCGACTCGTTCGACTCGTTCGACTCGTTCGACTCGTTCGACTCGTTCGACTCGTTCGACTCGTTCGACTCGTTCGACTCGTTCGACTCGTTCGACTCGTTCGACTCGTTCGACTCGTTCGACTCGTTCGACTCGTTCGACTCGTTCGACTCGTTCGACTCGTTCGACTCGTTCGACTCGTTCGACTCGTTCGACTCGTTCGACTCGTTCGACTCGTTCGACTCGTTCGACTCGTTCGACTCGTTCGACTCGTTCGACTCGTTCGACTCGTTCGACTCGTTCGACTCGTTCGACTCGTTCGACTCGTTCGACTCGTTCGACTCGTTCGACTCGTTCGACTCGTTCGACTCGTTCGACTCGTTCGACTCGTTCGACTCGTTCGACTCGTTCGACTCGTTCGACTCGTTCGACTCGTTCGACTCGTTCGACTCGTTCGACTCGTTCGACTCGTTCGACTCGTTCGACTCGTTCGACTCGTTCGACTCGTTCGACTCGTTCGACTCGTTCGACTCGTTCGACTCGTTCGACTCGTTCGACTCGTTCGACTCGTTCGACTCGTTCGACTCGTTCGACTCGTTCGACTCGTTCGACTCGTTCGACTCGTTCGACTCGTTCGACTCGTTCGACTCGTTCGACTCGTTCGACTCGTTCGACTCGTTCGACTCGTTCGACTCGTTCGACTCGTTCGACTCGTTCGACTCGTTCGACTCGTTCGACTCGTTCGACTCGTTCGACTCGTTCGACTCGTTCGACTCGTTCGACTCGTTCGACTCGTTCGACTCGTTCGACTCGTTCGACTCGTTCGACTCGTTCGACTCGTTCGACTCGTTCGACTCGTTCGACTCGTTCGACTCGTTCGACTCGTTCGACTCGTTCGACTCGTTCGACTCGTTCGACTCGTTCGACTCGTTCGACTCGTTCGACTCGTTCGACTCGTTCGACTCGTTCGACTCGTTCGACTCGTTCGACTCGTTCGACTCGTTCGACTCGTTCGACTCGTTCGACTCGTTCGACTCGTTCGACTCGTTCGACTCGTTCGACTCGTTCGACTCGTTCGACTCGTTCGACTCGTTCGACTCGTTCGACTCGTTCGACTCGTTCGACTCGTTCGACTCGTTCGACTCGTTCGACTCGTTCGACTCGTTCGACTCGTTCGACTCGTTCGACTCGTTCGACTCGTTCGACTCGTTCGACTCGTTCGACTCGTTCGACTCGTTCGACTCGTTCGACTCGTTCGACTCGTTCGACTCGTTCGACTCGTTCGACTCGTTCGACTCGTTCGACTCGTTCGACTCGTTCGACTCGTTCGACTCGTTCGACTCGTTCGACTCGTTCGACTCGTTCGACTCGTTCGACTCGTTCGACTCGTTCGACTCGTTCGACTCGTTCGACTCGTTCGACTCGTTCGACTCGTTCGACTCGTTCGACTCGTTCGACTCGTTCGACTCGTTCGACTCGTTCGACTCGTTCGACTCGTTCGACTCGTTCGACTCGTTCGACTCGTTCGACTCGTTCGACTCGTTCGACTCGTTCGACTCGTTCGACTCGTTCGACTCGTTCGACTCGTTCGACTCGTTCGACTCGTTCGACTCGTTCGACTCGTTCGACTCGTTCGACTCGTTCGACTCGTTCGACTCGTTCGACTCGTTCGACTCGTTCGACTCGTTCGACTCGTTCGACTCGTTCGACTCGTTCGACTCGTTCGACTCGTTCGACTCGTTCGACTCGTTCGACTCGTTCGACTCGTTCGACTCGTTCGACTCGTTCGACTCGTTCGACTCGTTCGACTCGTTCGACTCGTTCGACTCGTTCGACTCGTTCGACTCGTTCGACTCGTTCGACTCGTTCGACTCGTTCGACTCGTTCGACTCGTTCGACTCGTTCGACTCGTTCGACTCGTTCGACTCGTTCGACTCGTTCGACTCGTTCGACTCGTTCGACTCGTTCGACTCGTTCGACTCGTTCGACTCGTTCGACTCGTTCGACTCGTTCGACTCGTTCGACTCGTTCGACTCGTTCGACTCGTTCGACTCGTTCGACTCGTTTGACTAGTTTGACTCGTTTGACTCGTCTGGCTCGTTTGGCTCGTTCAACTCGCTTGACTCGAATATCCTGTTCGACCCGTTTGACTCGTTTGACTCGCTTGACTCGTTTGACTCGTTTGACTCGATTGTCCAGTTCGACCCGTTTGACCCTTTTGACACGTTTGACTCGTTTGACTCGTTTTACTTGTTACGTGAGGGCGTTGAATTTAAAGTGACCGAGCGGTAGTAGTATGTCTAGGCGGGTTCTAACCCTAGGGGCAATGAGTGGGGGTGCGGGGACGGAGGAAGTGAGGGCGCGCGGGGGAGCGCGGCGGAGGGAAACATGGGCACGGGGCTTGCGGGGAGAGGAAGACCGATTGCGCGCGCACGAACCGCGGAGTGGGGGAAGCCGCGATGATGGAGGGGATCAGTCCGGGCCGAGCTGCCGCGGAGACCTCTCCACATCGGACCTACGTATTCGAAGGAGGGAAAGAGACAGAGCATGCTAAACGTATTTGGAGGAGGGAAAGAGATGGAGCATTATTTTAAAGCTAGAGAGATGGAAGATGATAGGAAAATGAAATGGACAAATAATATATGTTTAAGATATATATATTGTTACAAATATAAAAATGAATATAAATATAAAAATTGAATATAAAAATTGAATATAAAAATAGGAATATAAGATATTGAATATAAAATAGAAATATAAAAATAAATATAAAAATGAATATAAATATAAAAATGAATATAAAAAATGAATATAAATGTAAAAATGAATATAAATGTAAAAACTGAATATAAAAATGAATATAAATATATAAAAATGAATATAAATGTAAAAACTGAATATAAAAATTAATATAAATATATAAAAATGAATATAAATATATATATAAAAAAATGCATATAAATATATAATAATAAATATAAAGAATATAAATAGAATATAAAATAAAAAAATAAAAAATAAAAAACTATTGGGATTATGGCGACGATGGTGGCGGTGAGGGCGACGATGGTGGCGGTGTGAGCGACGATGGTGGCGGTGTGAGCGACGGTGCCTAGAACATACAAACATCAATATAATAATAACACATTAAACGTATTAAACATGAAACATACAAAACAATGTAGTGTATTATATACCTGTGGTGGTGGTGGTGGCGATGGTGGTGACGGCGACGACGCCCACAACACCACCATCTCATCAAAAACCCGCTCGGGATGTGGGGATGGCGGCGGTGATGGATCCAACCCCCGCTGATTGATCAAGGGTAGCGCCCACAAGTCAATCAGCGGTAGCCCCTGAATGTTGATTTGGGGTGGCGACCGCGACGATGGTGGTGGCGACGGCGACGACGCCGATGACGCCGACTACACCATCACCTCATCAAAACACCACTCGGGGGACGGCTGCAACGGCGGCGGTGACGGATTCCGCGCTGTCGAATTTATCGACTGCCGCCACCGCCGCACGTCGACCCACGGTGGTGATGGTGGTGATGGGGTCCGCGGTCGCCTCAGGGGCCCAAGGTGATCGTACGGCACCCATGGGTGCCGTAACCGCGCAGCCATCCTCGGACCAAACACCAGTCCCGACCGCCGCATATGCACTTCTAGAGGTGCAGGTTCTCGAATGGTATCAACCTGCACCCACGCCGCAAGCGCCGCTACTATCATCTGATGATCCTAGAACACATATACGAACGTCGATATAATAATGACACATTAAACATATTAAACATGAAACACACAAAACAGCACCATGTATTACATACCGGTAGCTGTGGCGAAGGCGGTGAAGGCGGCGACGGTGGCGGCGAGTCCTAAAAGATAGAAACCCATGATATTGACACTTTAAACGCGATAAATGTAAAAAAGTATTGTTATGTACATACCTCCTCATCCCAATTGGGCGCAATCCGTTCACATACCATTTTTTTCACTGTACTTTGAAATACACAATATTATCAAAACTGTCAAAGGGCTACACATCGGCCACGATTTGAATGCAACTGATCTCGTAGCATCTCCAGGCTTTCACCTGTAGGCCCATGCCTAAAGTTGCAAAGCTTTGCAAAAGTAGGATACCTTTTGTTCTTCACCTGCATTTTCGCTGACACTCATTTCCTCCCATACATCTTCTCCGAATTATACACTACCCATCCTCAATGCATTTATCATCTTCATCGCACTCATCATTTGCTTGAATCAAACCCAACAGAATTCGGAAACGTCAAATCTTATAATTAGGTGGCGAGGAGAGAAGGAGGAAGACGGGTAAATAAAATTGACAAATAATATACGTTTAAGAAATTTTATTTAAAATTAAAAGAATATAATTTAACATTTTTTCCTACGAGCATGAGCTAGAATATCATTGATTGCACATGCTAACAGTTCGCAATCTACAAGATAATCCTCACAGTAATGTTCGCTATCACATATGATTTTAGCAGCACGATACGTATCTAATGTTTCACAGGCAACATCGCTCTGTTGCAACACATTAACAAAAATTTCAAATTTTACTCTCGCATCTTCCGCAGTTTGATACATCCGTGGATACAAATAGTCTATACATGGTTGAAGATTAAATAAAAATGTTACTGTGTCCAGTGTGAAGTACAGTGTATTATCACAATGTGTCATCTTTATAATCGGCGAATCAAAGATCCGAAAAAATTCCACCGTTAAATTATAAATCCGCATTGCGTCTGGTTCAGGTAATCGTGCACATTCTTCGATGGTTTCACGGCTGTCGAATAGCACACCCCATGTATGCCATGGTAATATGAGATGATTTCCATGATTGTCGCCGAGAAGAACTTCTACATCAACCGTAGGCCCTACATCGATTCCAATTTCCAAATATTTGCTGCCCATGGTTGTTAATGCGTATCTTCTGACCATGATACGCGATCCTCCGCGCGGACTAAGAGAACAATCAAAGCTATGAAATTATCCGCTCGTATTAGGAATAAACATAAAAAAAATTTTGAGAAGATGTGAAAATTACCCCTCACCGGTCAAAATATATATTCTCCCCACATGGAGCTACACCATCATCTCGCACGATTGGAACGAAACAATCCTCACACCTAGCGAGTATTTCATCAATAGTACTGTACATTTTCAGAGCACTATTTGTTCCACCGAAAGTCACTGAGGCTACTAAGCGATTGATTGAATAGCATTCCAGAGATTGGTTTAAATAGGGACACAATTGTTTTCCCCCACCACCACATTTTATTCTAAAACTACCAATTTTCCATAATGTTTCTTCAATCTTAACGTCGCAGCATATCGCGCAATCGCATATAATTTGACTCCTGTAGAGCAGCCGCGCAGGGTGACGTCATTTGGCAGCGCGAATCATAGAAAGAATTATGCAGCGTCAGCCGAAATGTTTTCCCACAACGCAGAGAAATAATAAATTTGAAACGTTGAATCTTAGAATTAGGTGGCGAGGAGAGAAGGAGGAAGGGTAAATAAAATTGACAAATAATATACGTTCGAGAAATTATATATATATTGTTACAGAGAAATAATATACGTTTAAGATATATATATAGATATTGTTACAAAGAATAATAATTGTAAAATATAATTTAACATTTTTTCCTACGAGCATCAGCTAAAATATCATTGATTGCACATGCTAACAATTCGCAATCTACATAATAATCCTCACAGTAATGTTCGCTATCACATATGATTTTAGCTGCACATCGCACATCTAATGTTTCACAGGGAACATCGCTCTGTTGCAACACATTAACAAAAGTTTCAAATTTTGTCCTTACATCGTATACAGTTTGATGCAGCCGCGAATACACATAGCTGACACACGGCTCAAGATTAAATAAAAATGTGACTGTATCTGGTTTGAAATACAGTGGCTTATCATGTAGCGTCATCCTTACAATCGAAGAATTATAGATCTCACAAAAATCCACCGTTAATTTATCTATCTGCATTGAAGGTGATCCAGGTAATCGTGCACGTTCTTCAATGGTCGTACGACTGTTGCATAGCGCATGCCATGTATATGATGGTAATGTGAGATACATCCCACGATTGTCGCCGAGAACAATTTCTACATCGATCGTAGGCCGTACGCTGATTCCAATTTCCAAATATTTGCTGCCCATGGATGTTAATGCGTATCTTCTGACCATGATACGCGATGTTCGACGTGGGCTAAGAGAACAATCAAAGCTATGAAATTGTCCACTCGTATTAGGTATAAACATAAAAAAATTTTGAGAAGATGTGAAAATTAAGCCTTACCAATAAACTGTATTCTCCCCACACTGAGCCACGCCATCATCTCGCACGATCGGAACGTAATAATTCATACGTCCAACGTTTGCTTTAGCACTGGTACTGCACATTTTTTCAGAGCACTATTTGTTCCGCCGAAAGTCACTGAGGCTACTGAGCGATTGATTGAATAGCATTCCAGAGATTGGCTTAAATAGAGGTGCAATTGCTTCCCCCACCACCACATTTTATTCCAAAGCTATCAATTTTCCATAATGTTTCTTCAATCTTAACGTCGCAGCATGTAACTTGAGCCCCATCCTCAAGGATAAAAGTCTCGACACGTGTTGAATGTAATATGATACTTCTGGGAACGTCGAATCTTCGATTTATGCAGAATCAGCAAAAACCATGTCATATGATGTTGCGCGCCAATTCCTCATACGCGTGAATCACAGAAACAATTATGCTGTATCGATAGAAACTAAACTGTATAGAACCATGTCGGAACGGATCACCGTTTTTTGCATGCAATGCATCCGAAGGAGAAGGTATACCGAAAGAGTTAGACAGAGATACCAAATCGTGGTATCAGTCATAAAAGCATGGTCTAAACCATACGAAGCCTCATATCATTGCAACGTGTTGCGAGGAAAAGATATTACATTCCATTTACTATCATGGATAAATTCGCACAAGTAGAACGTCAATTATTAAATCAATCTACACGATTGATTTCACCGGAAGAGTACCTAGCGTGGGAAGAACGGTGCAACGAGTGTATCGAATCGTTAGAAGAACACAGCCGCGTAAAACGTCCTCGATTATCGATTGGTGTTCGGCAATCGCTGGTTGCGCGAATCGCGCAGCTCGAAGGACTGAAATATTCACTGCGCGGTCGTTTCGTGCATGAAGGTGCTGGACATTCGAGCACGGGACTTTTGTGGCGTGAAATAGACACTGCGTTCGATACCCACGTGTTAACTGGTGCCGTGCTTAATTCGAACTATATCGAGCCGCGGAACTTTCTACAAGATGCGGGGACCATTGTGTTGGAGCATGTGCGGGGTGCTTTGAGGAAACATCGGAACCTCAAAGTGAACACTATATTTAACGGTGAATTTGTGGCAGGTGACAAGCATGCTTGTAAAAGCATAAATACCCGAAACTGTGAACTCTTCCGCACATCCGATCTACAGGAGTGGTACCAGCGATGCATCATCGAACCCACCCTGGCATCGCTGGAAGAGTTCCAGGAACGCGACAGTGGATGGGCATTGACGAGAATCATGAATCTGACCGTCAAAGCCAACAAGTACAATCCACTGCGCGCGGGATGTCACATCAAGTTGCCGCAGAAATTATCACTAAAAAAGGCGACAATTAGTGTTAAATCCCCGGACAATGCATGTTTCGCGTGGGCAGTGGTCGCCGCTCTCCATCCTGCGGAAAGATACACCGATCGCCCAAGTTCATACCCCGACTATACTTCCGTATTAAATCTCCAGGGCATTGATTTTCCAATGTCCCTGGAGCAAATTGGGAAGTTTGAGGGGTTGAACGACATCTCCGTCAACGTCTACAGCTTCGAGGCGGAGAAATGGTCGACGGTCTTTCCGCTGCGTCTCACCAGCCACAAGAGGGAACAACATGTCAACATGCTCTACACGCCGAATCATGAGCACGGCGATGTAGGGCACTTTGTGTGGATCAAGGACTTGTCCCGGCTGGTGAGCGCACAGCTGAGCAGGAAGAAGGCAAAGAAATTCATCTGTGATCGGTACGTATATAAACTTGTGAAATATTGAAATGTCTCGTGAAACATATTAAATAAAAAATTTTTTTTTGTTTTTACAGATGCATGCACTATTTCGGATCTGTCGAGAAGTTGGAGGCCCATGCCGTGGATTGCGGGAGGATGAACGACTGCGCCATCCTGCTGCCCAGCGATGGCGACAATCTCCTGAACTTCAACAACCACGGTAGGAAGGAGCGGCTCCCCTTCGTGGTTTACGCAGATCTGGAATGTATCATCGCAAAAACAGAGGACAACCGAATGGGTGACAATAAATTACACATGTACCAGCACCATAAAGTGCACAGCATTGCATATTATATGCATTGTTCGTATGATACATCGCTATCGATGTATCGATGTCGCCGCGACGCGGATTGTGTTTCTTGGTTCGTAGACGAACTTACAAATTTTGCAAATTTTGCCAAACCCATCCTCACAAGTAATGTTCCAATGCTTGATTTAACTGCCGAACAGTGGGCGACATTTCACAATGCGACACATTGTCATATTTGCGAAGAACCATTCGAAGCTGTCGATATACGAGTTCGCGATCACTGTCATCTATCAGGACGGTTTAGAGGTCCAGCACATTCGGAGTGCAATTTAAATTATAAAAATTCATTTTACATCCCCATAGTTTTCCATAATTTATCCGGCTATGATTCCCATTTTATTATCGAGGAATTAGCTACCGCTTTTGAAGGTCACGTTGATGTGTTGCCTATAACCAAAGAAAAATATATTTCTTTCACCAAAAATGTTGAAGATACGGCTGAATCAGACTCGCGAAATTATATTAAATTACGTTTCATCGATTCATACAAATTTCTCAATACTAGTCTCGACAAATTAGCATCTTTTCTTAGCATAGATCAATTAAAAATTTTAAAATCCAAATTTGAAACATTATCCGCCGAGGATTTCAATTTATTGACGCGAAAGGGTGTCTTTCCATATGAATACCTCGATTGCGTGAACAAGTTGAGGGATCAATGCTTACCAACGCGCGAGTCATTCTACAGTTCCTTAACGGGTGAGACTGTATCCGAGACCGATTACGCACATGCCGAGACAGTCTGGCAGCGTTTCGGGATTAAAACCTTGGGCGAATACAGCGACTTGTATTTGAAAACAGATGTCTTGTTATTGGCAGATATTTTTGAAAATTTTCGCGAAAGTTGTATCAAGAGTTATGGATTAGATTCAGCACATTATTATACTTTACCTGGTTTCACGTGGGATGCCATGCTAAAACACACCAAAATTACATTCGAATTGCTCACAGACATCGATATGGTTATGTTTATTGAACGCGGTATACGTGGAGGTTTAAGTCAATGTTCCGGAAGATATGCTGAGGCCAATAACAAGTACATGTCATCTTACGACGCATCGAAAGAGTCATCGTACTTGATGTACTTTGACGTAAACAATTTGTATGGATGGGCAATGTGTCAACCCCTTCCATACGCTGATTTTCAATGGGTCGAAGATGTAGCAAATTTTGATGTGTCTAAAATCGATGTCGATTCGCCCACGGGATACATTCTCGAGGTAGATCTAGAATATCCGCAACGTCTGCACGACGCTCATACCGATCTACCGTTCTGCCCGACGCGTGCCAAACCACCTGGCAGCAGACAGGACAAGTTACTCGCGACGGTATATGATAAGCAGCGTTACGTCATCCATTATCGCAACCTGCAACAGTGCACGCGTCACGGTCTTCATATTACAAAGATACACCGCGTGCTTCAATTCGCTCAATCCCCCTGGCTCCGCGATTACATCGAACTCAACACACGGTTTAGAACAAGCGCGACAAACGATTTTGAAAAAAATTTGTACAAATTGATGAACAACGCGGTATTTGGTAAAACTATGGAAAATGTACGAAATCACGTGGGTGTAAAACTTTTGACACATTGGGAAGGGCGATATGGCGCGGAGGCAGTGATCGCGAAACCGAATTTCCACAGCAGAAGTGTTTTTTCGGAAAATTTAATAGCTGTTGAATTGCGAAAACTCGAGGTGAAATTCAACAAACCGATATACGTGGGTATGTGCATCCTGGACATATCAAAAATTTGTTTGTACGAATTTCATCACGAGTACATGTCTCCACTGCACGGTCAAAATTGTAAAATTCTATACACCGACACAGACAGCCTAATTTATCACATTAAATGCGACGATATCTATGAAACCATGAAACGCAATATTGATAGATTCGACACAAGCGATTATCCTACCGACAATGCATATAATATGCCACATGTAAATAAGAAGGTCCCAGGGCTGATGAAGGACGAAAATAACGGTGCGATAATGACCGAATTCGTAGGTCTTAGAGCGAAAATGTATGCACTTCGCGTAGACGGCAAAAAAGATACGAAAAAGGCGAAAGGCGTCAAGACCAACGTCATAGCCCGAACGATAACTTTCGACGACTACGCGCAGTGTTTGCATAGGGAGATCGAAATGGTTCGCAGACAATCATGCATACGGTCTAAATTGCATAAAGTGTACACCATTTCGGAATCCAAAGTCGCTCTAAGTCCATACGATGATAAGCGGCATATCGTACCCGATTCGACCGACACTCTGCCCTGGGGTCATTATAAAATACCCTTGTAAAAATATCATTGTATCAAATTGTTCACTCATGTATATATATATATCATTGTATTTATTTTGAACCATACTATTGTATTTATTGTAAAATGTATGGAAATTGTTTGCATATGTATCATTGTATTTATTTTGAACCATGTATTATTATTATTTTACAATATATTATTGTATTTATTATAAAATGTATGGAAATTGTTTGCATATGTATCATTATATATAATAACTGAATTATAAATGGTTGAAATAATGTGTAAAAATAAAAAAAATGTTTGCACATTTACATATATGTATCATTGTATTTATTGAACCATGTATTTATTTTACAATACATTATTTTTATTTATCCATGAATTGTGTGATTTATCAAACCCCAGCCACTTGACATACACCTTATCCCCCTTCCTACGCAAAACTTTTTCCACTAGATATACATCAGGATCGATGACGCGTTGCAGCTCGTGTTCATAGAATCCTCCGGCAACAGGTTTTCCACAGGAATCGACGAGCAGATACGTCGCGGGATTAGTTGTCTGTACTTTGACTATCTTGAACACCTCCGTTGTCCAATTCGGTGTATAGCCTTTATCGAATATGGTTTTAAATTTGCTCACGCGCACAAACTCGCCCAATTTGAATCTCGCGGGAGCAGCGATCTTTATGTTGCTATATACGGTGGCTAGCAGCTTCTCGGCGATCGCAGGGGTAACATCGCATGGACGCATTCCGATGGTTCTATGTTTTCGTGCGTTATACTCTACAAGTAGACTTGGTAGCGTATCAGTCCATCAATAGGTTCCATTCAGCGTAAACAGTTTCCACATATTGTTCTTCAAAGTTCGATTGAAACGTTCTACGACGGAGGCCTTCATCACCGAATACGTCGAATAATGATTAATGTCATACTTCGTCAAGAGTTTCTGCACATCGACGTTGTAAAATTCTTTTCCTTGATCGGTTTGCAAATTTTTTGGATATCGATCTCTAAATATCTTTGCAAACGCTTTAGTCACCTCAGCACCACTTTTAGTCTTGAGCGGTACCGCCCATGCATATTTGCTCAGCACATCGATGATGGTGAGTATGTAGTGGTGACCCTGGTTGAATCGCGAGTATGGACGCATTTCTACAATGTCAGCTTGCCACAGATCATCGTATCCATGCACTATGACGCGCCTCCGTGGGAAATGTCTTCGGGCTGGAGCGTGCAATTCCTCAACGAGTTGTAGCTTCTTGCGACCATGGTTTTCTTTACTCATGGATTTCGATAATGGCTGCATGTTTGGTCGTAGAGGTGTCTTTGACACGAATGATGTGATAATTATCGTGTACGTGCATTATGTGCTGAGGAAATTCTGGACAAGTTTAATCGTCTCGCATGATTCTCCTTCGCAGTGCTGCTGTGGGATAGAATTCGACGCCTGCGATATCTTTTGAACGCTGTTTTGCAGCGTCATCATATCTCTCTGAAACACGACCAGCTTCCTCTCTAATTCTTCCTGCTGCTCTCTCAAAAGTTTAATGCTCTTTTCCATGTATAGTTTATTGACGGCATCGCTGTCAGCCGTGGGTTGCGCTACGCGTCGTATCTTGCGTGATTTTGCATCAAAGTCCGCACCAGCCACGCAAAGAGCGTTATCTCGCATGTAATTTCGAAGCACACCGTTCCATTTGTAATAGTCCATTCTAGCTGCTCCACTCTTCTCGAGCGATACCCCAAATTTGTTGATCGACATCTCGATGCATACATCGACGTGCAAATCATCGACGTGCGGTTTAATTTATAATGAGGCCTTCCTCGCGGAGTTCCTCGATAATCGATAGAATCTCGTTGTCATGTGAGTTGTTACCCGCCTGACGTGACGCTTCCAGCAAACGGAATCGGTCCACCAGCTCGTTGGGATCGTCCCAGTGCACGTAATCGATCTTGCTATCGTTTACCACCATGGCTTGCGGTGTTGTTAGACCTTTCCCCGCCTTACTGGTTGATACACGGGGGAGTAGTGGTGCAATTACATTTTTATACTTGTATCCCTTATTACCCAATACGGGATTTTGAGCGTTATGACCGCGTCTGTAGGCATTCGTCGTCAGCAGTATGCTTTTATATTTTTGTTTATCGGCATCTGTGTATATAGCATCATCGGGAATTCTCTTGAAAATCAGTTCGTAAAGGCCGGGTGTTCCTCCGTATTTTACACCATTTATGATTATATTATCAGACTTGTCTATATCGAAAGCCTTATCCCCAAGCATCGTTCCACTATTGCCAAAGTATACGCCGTACACATAGTCCATTGCTGTATCCCTATCACCACTTAGGATTGCACTCATGTATTTTTGCCCCAGCGGGCCGAAATGGCTGCGGAACGTTTCTTGTCCCTCGGATGTCTGGAATTGCTGTCTAATAGATGTTGCAAATGACTCATCGGGTGTAGTTTCGAAAACGTCGTCCTCATCATTGGTTGTGAGCGATTGTACACCCAGAAATGTATTTATTGGTGTGGGAGGAACGGGTGAATCGTTTGATGCGACATTCTGTCGTTTTCGCTTCGATTGAATTGGTGTGGAGGATACAATTGATTTTTCCAATGACATGTATGGTTTCCTCTTTGTCTTGCGCGATGTGTTCCCTTTCGACCCGATTTTTGTTTTAGGCGTTAATGTTTCATTCCCTTCGATGTCTGTGCTCATCAGCGGTGACGTGTCAGCATCCACCGCTGTGGTATTTTCAACAATATGTTTTAAGGGTTCGACAACAGGTTTAAAGTATCTCTCCAACGCAATATCTTCATCCATCTTGCCAGTCTTCAAAGCCTGATGTTTCTTGCGAATGGCTTCACTAGTTTTTGCAATTTCCTTCGCTATTCTCTCGCGATCCTTAATCTCCAGATTATCGATGTCGATCATCATTATGCCGTAGACGTTGCTTTCTCGCCGGCGTGTTGATGACAATTGACCATCTCACGGTATCGCAAACTCGTTAAATCCCTTTCTATAACGTCCATTGGACATCGCACTATCCTTGTCTATTACCACGAAACCATACTCCCGCTGCCAACAATTACGACACAAACCACTGAAATCCTCGTAAGACATGTCGGTGTTTACGTGATCGTTGTACACATGTTTCAAGTTGGTACCATCCTGTTTAAACAGAATCAGCAGATTCGCATTGTCGCGTATAAGATGTTTGGGAATCTTTGCATACGTCTGACAGAGATAGAAGCAGTCGACGTTCGAGTGGCGCCCCATTGCAAAGTATTCCCTTATCGTATCTTGCTTATCGCAAGCCACATCATCAAAGATAAAAATGGAATTCGGAAGCGATTCGCTCGGTGGGATGACGTCACTGTTATTCGAAAACGTAAAGTAGCCAATTTCATCTATCGGAGTCAATAAATTCTCCAAATATTGATATTTCGGCTGTTGCAACGACTTGGAATACACGTACACGTTCTCGAAGCGGACGCCGTGAGGACTTTCCAACAAGCTCACCAACACGTTGGTCTTTCCACAATTTGATGGGCCGCAAATGAGGGAACGGATAGTGTTTGGTAGCATGCTACCATGTCTGCGTCTTGTTTTTTTCGGGGACATCATTTGCGATTTATCGTCAAAATTTGTCACGCGTATCGCCACAGGTTGTCGCACGAATCGCATCCTCTCCATGAACCGTGAAAAATGATTTTGATACGTCGAAGCGGCGACGCGTCCTATTTATAGGCCCACGCCGAAGCAAACCAGCTCAGTATTCAAAATGCTTCTGGTCCTGTCGGATAATTGCGATATTCGAGACCTAACCTCTGAGCAGTTGCAATATATACCAAAGATTATTCTACTCCGCGAGTTTGACAGACACATTGATCAGTTGTGGGACAGACTCCCCGAGCATATAAAAGCTGATTCTGAGGTTCGACAGTATCGTCGGTGCTTGGAACATTATAATCGCCCTTGGCAGCGAACGCATATCGACGGTCCAGCACCACTGATTAAAAACTGTGGCGAATGTCGCCGACGAGAGTAAAGAAAGGTTGTGGTTTGTTAAATCGCGCGATAAACGCACTACCCATCGAATTACATATCCCGGGATACCAGTTTTGCGGTCCATGAACTCATCTAGCAAAACGATTGGCTAGAGGTGATCAAGGCATAAATCCGTTGGACGCAGCGTGTCGCGAACACGATATTGCGTATTCCCGCAGCAACGATCTCAGTGAAAGACACGCGGCAGATAACGTACTCGCTGACAAAGCGCGAAAACGTATCGTTGCGCGAGACTCGACTCTGGGTGAAAGAGGCGCTGCTACAGCTGTTTGGGCGGCTATGAAGGCCAAGACGAAAATCGGAATGGGGATGAAAACAAAAACCCGCAAAAGGACTCCAAAGAGAGCGTCGCAAAAGCGGATTCTTCCGGTGGCAAAACGGGGTGGTATATTACCACTTCTCCCGCTGCTAGGTGTTCTCGGATCATTGGCTGGCGGAGCGGCGGGGATCGCCAAGGCGGTAAACGATAATAAGGCGGCGCAACGTCAACTACAGGAAATGCAACGTCATAATCGCTCCATGGAAGGTCGCGGACTTTATCTCACACCATACAAGCGCGGACAGGGAATATCGAAACGAAAAAAAAAAAACGCCGAAAAGACATTAAAAATGCCTGTGGGTGTAACTACCGACAAGCAATTGGAGGATTTGGCAAAACGTATGCGTATTCCATTCTTTAGAGGTGTTTTTATGCGCAACGCGCTACCAGCCGGAGGAGTGCGTCGAAACGAGAGCGGTATCGTAAATTTGGACAATGTCGAGGGGTCGGGGACTCATTGGGTGGCATATGCGAAGAGAGGGTGTCGAGCTGTATATTTCGACAGCTTTGGCAATCTTCGACCGCCTAAGGAATTGGTGCAATATCTGGATAAAGATGCTGTAAAAATCGAATACAATCGAACGTCTTATCAGAAGTACGATCAGAGCAATTGTGGACAACTATGTCTACGCTTTCTACAAACGATCGGCACCAAATTTAAGGGATGACTTGCAACCGCTATGATTCAGTACTACTCGAGTCGTACAGCTCGGAATATGTCGTTAACATTCACTCTAACCGGCAAGAGTAGCACCCTCGCGGTGAGCTATTTTCCACCCATAGATATCAGTGATGATGATTACGAGCTTGGTCTAACCACCTTTGAAACTTATCATACAATACCGAACATCGACTCGAGCAACGATAAATTCTACTTCGTCGTAAACTATGACACCAACAACAGCGTTGATGACGACCATGAATACATTACGATTCCCCACGGCTCCTACGAACTAGACGCCATTGCCAAGTATTTGAAGCAACGATTACTCGAGCGATATCCTCAAAATCTCGGTGGTACCGATGCCCGCGATGTTGGCGACAACGATGTGTATCCAATAGTGTTGCGCCCCAACAACAACACCATGAAAAGCGAGCTGTATTGTCGGTTCGCCGTAGACTTTACAAAGCCCAATAACATTGGATCGCTACTGGGATTATCGATGAATCGGGTATTAGAACCAGGACAGTGGCACGAATCGGACAATCCAATTAATATCATGAATGTAAACATTATTCGCATAGAATGTAGCGTGACCGCTGGCGCGTACAATAATGGAAAGCGCGTACATACGATACATGAATTTTCTCCGAGAGTCCCACCAGGATATAAGATATCGGAAACGCCCGCGCAGATCATTTACCTTCCAATCACTGCACGGGTCATTACGGATCTAACGATACGCGTTGTGGATCAAGACGGACAATTGCTCGATTTTCGAGGTGAAGAGATTACCATCAGACTGCACGTACGCCGACGACGATAATACACGTGGTGCGAACGAATGAGATGCTTGTTTTGAACGACTTCAGAAACACGTATCTTCCAAGCGAAATTGTTTGTAACAACAGCAACAGCTCTGATTACGCTAAAAAGAAGAGGCTCAGTGCTGTGAACATTGCTTTTTTGAAATCGCTGGGATTCGTTGTACGGATTTAAGTTGAAAAATGGCTGACATTCTAAGCATTGGAGGGAAGCCGACGTTTGATGATCGCATCGTCAAGGTTGAGACACATACATACAACCCATACGTCAACACAACGTTTGGACACAGCGACGAGATAAGAATACCTATACAGCAGCAGGATTTATACACATTGCCGTGTGAAAGTTTCCTCTACGTGGAGGGGAAATTGATGATAAATAAGCCAAATGATGCATTAACGGTGATGTTGGGAAATAATTGCATGGCGTTCATATTTGATGAGATTCGATATGAGCTGAATGGCGTGGAGATTGACCGTAACAGAAACGTTGGAGTAACTAGCACGCTTAAAAACTATGTATCGCTGACATCTGACGAAGACAAGAATATGGAGAATGCTGGATGGGGCTTGAAACGGCACGATGAGCTAATAGTGAAAAATCATTTCAATTTTTGCATCCCGCTCAAATATTTGCTGGGATTTTGCGAGGACTACAAACGCATGGTTATTAATGCGCGTCACGAATTGATTTTAATACGATCGCGCAACGATAACAATTCTCTAATAGGATCACCAACGTTGGAACCAGAAATTGAATTACTTAAAGTGCAATGGCGGATGCCTCATGTGACGTTGAATGATGTTAATAAGCTATCGTTGCTACATGCTTTGGAAAGTGGACAAAACCTGAGCATTAGTTTTCGCTCCTGGGATCTGTACGAGTATCCTCTCTTACAGAGCACAACCAAGCATTCCTGGGCCGTGAAGGCAGCTGCACAGCTGGAGAAGCCGCGATACATTATCTTTGCTCTACAGACTGCTCGAAAGAATATGATGACCGAAGATGTTACTCGGTTCGACCACTGCAAATTAACCAATGTAAAACTTTTTCTCAATTCGGAATTTTACCCGTACGATGACATGAACTTGGACTTTGACAAGAATAGACATGCCATCTTGTTTAACATGTATACACATTTCCGTAAATCGTATTATGGACATAGTTGCAACGAGGCATTATTCACCGTGGCCCAATTTCTGCAATTTGGCCCCCTCGTGGTGATTGATTGCTCGCGACAAAATGAGTCGATCAAGAATAGCACCGTGGACGTGCGCATAGAATTCGACTGTAAAGAGAATGTGCCTGCAAATACTACAGCCTACTGTCTGATTCTGCACGATCGGGTGGTTGAATACAATCCGCTGACAAACGTGGTGCGCAAAATCAATTAAATTGCCACGCTACTTGCCCGCCCTCTCCTGTGTCAAATTCGTACAAAATTTCATCATGAAAATCGAGATGCTTTACGAGAAAGATCGCATTCTCCTGTCTGTCTTGGAAGCGAACGGACCTTTACATTGTACCGATAATGGTCGTACCAACATTTGTTGACCTGCAAGGGTTCATCGTTGACGGAAGATTTATCGTGAAGGAAGTGGCAGTCCTACGAAAGGGAACAATTCTCTCGCACTATATTTTTGGGAGTTCGATGCCACAATATCTTCTCACGAAATCTGACAAATCGAGCATCCGGTGGTTGGTGGCAAAATATCATGGACTACGGTGGGAAGATGGAGACGTTCCTTACAGTATGGCTAAACAGCTAATTACGAAAGCTGTAGCTGATGCTATCGACGAAGAAGATGACTCATCCCATATCGTATACGTTAAAGGGTTGCAGAAACGCGACTGGCTTGCGGATTTCCTCGATGAAAATACGAGAGCGGACGTGGTCATTGAGACACTGGACATTGATTACGAGGATATCAAATCTCTAAATAAGCTAAATGTAGTTAATACTCTGCGATGTGGCAGACACGCAAAGCATTGTGCTTTGCAAAATGTATTTAAAATATTCAACTGGTGGTTTAAACACCAGATGGAATTTCATAAATAAAATGTAATCAATTTTTTTTAATGCATAAATGTTTTTTTCTTCACTCTCCCCAACCCAACCTCCTAAAATATATAATGTACGCTAGATTAAGTCGATGGTTACAATTATGTAGAAGTGGTTCAATACACATTCGATATACGTTCAAAGTGGTACGATTGATGTTCAATATACGTTGAAAGTGGTACGATGGATGATCAATACACGTTCAAAGTGGTACGATAGACGTTCAATACATGTTCAAAGTGGTACAATTGATGTTCAATCTACGTTCAAAGTGGTACGATAGATGTTCAATATACGTTCAAAGTGGTACGATAGATGATCAATACACGTTCAAAGTGGTACGATAGACGTTCAATACATGTTCAAAGTGGTACGATTGATGTTCAATCCACGTTCAAAGTGGTACGATAGATGTTCAATCTACGTTCAAAGTGGTACGATTGATGTTCAATACACGTTCAAAGTGGTACGATTGATGTTCAATACACGTTCAAAGTGGTACGATTGATGTTCGATACATGTTCAAAGTGGTACGTTAGATGTTCGATAGATGTTCAAAGTGGTACGATAGATGTTCAATACATGTTCAAAGTGGTATGATTGATGTTCAATATACGTTGAAAGTGGTACGATAGATGTTCAATACACGTTCAAAGTGGTACGATTGATGTTCAATCCACGTTCAAAGTGGTACGATAGATGTTCAATACACGTTCAAAGTGGTACGATTGATGTTCAATACATGTTCAAAGAGGTACGTTAGACGTTCAATACACGTTCAAAGTGGTACGTTAGACGTTCAATACACGTTCAAAATGGTACGATAGATGTTCGATACATGTTCAAAGTGGTAGGATAGATGTGTCCAAAGAAGAAGGGAACGGTTCGATTCAGTCAAATGGTGCATGTGAAGAAGATGATAAATGCACTGAGGATGGGCAGTGAAAATTCGAAGAAGATGCATGGGAGGAAATGATTGTTAGCGAAAATGCAGGTGTAGAACAAAGACATCCTACTTTTGCAAAGCTATGCAACTTTAGGCATGGGCATACAGGCGAGAGCCTGGAGATGCTACGAGACCAGTTGTCTGTCAAATCGTGGTCGACGTGCAGCCACTTTGACAGTTTTTAAACACTTTCTTCATTTTTTGAGCTAAGTGAAATTGCTTTGAAGGAGACTGCTTTTGAAGAATATCATCAGTTGTTCGACGCGTGGAAATACAATCGATTAATATCGTAAGTTTCCATTATCATATTTTTAGTGAATCGTTGTGTTGGTAACTTTGAGAATTATAAGAAAAATCGATTTCAGATTATGTCATTGCCCGCGGAATTGAACCCCCCCGCTGCAGCTACAATCTCTGACTCCACTGTGCTGCCTATACATGACTGCAACCCTAAAATATATGTTGCGTGTCGGAATGTTGCGGTTCAAACCGAAGAAATTTGTGGTGAAGAACTTCATAAGGCGGAAGTTGTTCACGATGGCGACATCTTTTTAAAAGTGTTCTATAATCCTATTAGCATGTGCGGCTGTGAGATGCTGCCTGAAAATTCCGAGAGTGAGCGATATTGGTATAACAGGCATGCGCGGCAAAAACCATTCTTTTCAGATCTTAGTGAGGATGAAGATGAGGATTACGAAAACAATGATTATAACGATATATATCACCTGCACAGTTTGACGGATCCAAAAAGTGTAGTTTGGCGGAGATGTGTCAATGGGAAACCGATTGACTGTAATACTATTTTTGCGAATGCGGTATCAGGGCTTCAGGCTCGCGATATTGGAATTCAGATAATCCCCGAGCAAGTTTGCGATGATTTGTTTTATACCGACGAGGCTCTATTTAATGAAATCGTCGACAATGCTATTTTTACCGACGATGATACTGCTCTATTCGATGGCTATGTAGTCGAGTGGGATAATTAAGCCAAATATTTGTAACAATATATTTATCATTTTTTAAGCACATATTATTGTACCATTTCATTTATCCATCTTCCTCCTTCTCTCCATATTTGGGGGTCATTCCCTCCCTCGGTCAGGTTTAAAAATATTTCGGGGGTGGGCCAAGGTCTGAAAAAAACTTTGGGGGTGGGCCTCTCCCTCCGCGGAAATTTCCAGCGGTGGGTCCGACGTGGAGAGGTCTCCGCGGCAGCTCGGCCTGGAGTGATCCCCTCCATCATCGCGGCTTCCCCCACTCCGCGGCTTGTGCGCGCGCAACCAGTCTTCCTCTCCCCGCAGGCCCCGCGCCCATGCTTCCCTCCGCCGCGCTCCCCCGCGCGCCGTCACTTCCCCCCGCCCCCGCGCTCCCCTCAGAGGACCTGCGTTAGAACCCGCCTAGTCTTACTACTAAGTAATCCCCTCAAACATTAAACTATATTTTGACCAAGAGTCATTTCTATAATATCGACTTAGTATCGAGATTCATGTTCATTTACGATTTAGAATCGTAAACTATATCATACTATTAATTTATAATAAGAGTTAGTCGATTTGTATTCCGTTTAACCGACCAAGCGAATTATTAGTTAATTTCTAGTTCCGTTTAGCGCATAATCACAATTACTTAAATGTTCGACAGACGAGTAGCGACATAATCAATTAATGTTCATTATATTCAAACGACTGAGAGTCGAATCATATGTACAAATCGACCTAGCGTCAAAAACCACTATTTAGAATAAATCATTGTTATTATTGTTAAAGGAAGGACTCTGGTTTCTTGAAATTCATTTCTTAATCGCATGCCAAACGAACCAATCCCACAATTTCACAGGTAAACCGCTCTACTTGTGAAAACTCCTGTAATTAACGGCAACGTCACGTTAGAGAACGTTACAGGTAGCAATAAATTTGGTGACAGCGGCTGGGATTAAACGCGATAAAATCGTAAAAAATTTTGCTTGTAACCGCAAAACGCGTGGCAAGGGAGATTCAACCTCCTAGCGAAGAACAAGACTCCTTCTTTCTTCCTAAGTCAGGCGTGTTAAAATCAATCAAACATGGTTAATAACGAAGCAACTGGTAGCGCAGTTAAGGTAGACGCGGTTGTAGAAGAGTTACAACGATTACAAATTAGTCAGGATAATGCGCGTCAACCGCATACTAGAATTCGAGATGCCGCAGACACGGTCCCGGCTTTCGACGGGCGAAACATTACAATCCATCAATTCACTAAATGCTGTAGAAACGCAAAACTTATGATAGCAGCAAACGCCGAATACGGTTTAGTTCAATTAATAAAATGTAAATTGTTCGGACAAGCCTCTCGAGTAATACTTAACGGCGATTATAATACAATAGAGGAAGTAATTAAGGTCCTCAGCTCTCGTTTCGCACCATTACATTCTTCAATCCAGTTATATGGAGAAATGTCGAAAATAGCACAAATGCCGAATGAAGCTACTGTAGATTATAGCAGTCGAGTCTCTGGGATTCTCCTACAATTAAAACACTGTAATGAGGTAGAGGTTCCCCAACATGTCGCACAGTATAATGAATCAGCCGAAACAAATTCAATTAAGGCATTTTTAACGGGTTTAAAACCAGAAATCTACGCACGAATGCGTATTGTCGAATTCGCCGACCTCGATACCGCAATTAGCACCGCAATCAAAGCAGAGGCCGAGTGTCAGGAAAACATAATGAGAAATAGATTCGCAGAAGGTCTATCGCACTCCGGGCAGTGTACTAATTGCTACGGGTACGGGCATTCAACGAGTGATTGTAGCAGTAAAATTCCAGTAGGGCAAATAGCTCAAATTAGTTGGCAAACAATATATTGCGATCATTGCCGAAAGGTAGGCCATAATATTCAGGAATGTCGAAAGATAAACACCGCACCGCGATCAACACAATATAGCTCTGGGTCAAGGCCGTGGTCGTACAATACTGGGTCGCGAATGATGCCGCGTAATCCCGCGCCGCGTCAATCACAAGTAGAATATGTAAATATTGCAAAAACAGGGGACATAGTATCGAAGAATGTCGTAAGAAAATGTATAACAACAGGAGAAATTCCGAGGAACCACCTAATTTCAGCCAGCAAACATCGAATCCTTCCAAAAATCCTACACGCAGACAAGCCGTACTCACACTTAAACCCCTAGAAATTGGGATAGCCCCAAGTATAGCATTGTCCAGTCCGGAATTTAAACAAAACAAGGCATTAATGATGATAGACACAGGAGCAGATTTGAGCGTTATAAAAGAAGAAACCGTCTCTCCAGGCACACCAATCCATACAGACGTAGTATATGATCTAAGGGGAATAACAGAAGGTTCACTACCAACTATGGGGTATATAAAAGCGAGAATACTAAGCACGGAAGTAGAGATCCATGTAGTCAAGACTCTCCCTCTAGGACAGGATGGAATTTTGGGAACAGATTTTTTCAGGGACAACGGAGCGACGATAGATTACTCTAGGCTAGGTGTCATAATAGGAAACGAGTTACTTCCATTTAAAGACGGGGAAATAGCAGTACCACCCCGAATGAGATACCAAATACCAATTAAAATTAAAAGCACGCATCTAAAGACGGGATATGTACCCAGATTAGATATACACCCAGATATACTAATAGGAGACGCGATAGTATCAAATAACGACGGAATAGGATATTTGTTCGTCATTAACACATCATCCAAAGAAATAAAAATAGAAATACCAACCGTAGATATACAACCATTCGAGGAAGTAAAATTCGAAGGGGAATTAGCATCTCCAAACCATATTAAACAAGTACTCGAACTACTTCGTTTAAATCACTTAAATCCTGAAGAAAGAGCTAACATTGAAAACTTAATCGAAAAATATGCGGACAGATTTCATCTCCCTAGTAGCGAATTAGAAGCAACGAACGCTGTGTCTCACAGAATAATAACTGAAAATGAGGCACCGGTTAACATAAAACAGTATCGATATCCCCAAGTTCATAAAGAAGAAATTAATAGACAAATATACAAGCTAGGAAGATATAACACTAATGCGGATGCACTATCACGAAACCCAGTAAATGCACTCCCATTACAAATAGAAGGGAAACGATCACGCTCCCAATCCATAACGACTCCCGGATCCCCAAACCCAACCCCCATGAAGCAACCAAAAGGAGACAATTCATCCTCCACTTCGTCATCCGAATTCAATCCCAGACAGATACCAGTCAAAAGGAAATTAAAGAGAAAGCTAAAAACCACAACAACCACATCGTCAAGTCGACCGGTAATAAAAAAAGAGGAATCACACCAAAAAGGAAATCAGCGGAAATGGATGTATCTACCGACAGCTTTGAAGTAAGAAAGGACATCCATCTATCAGTAGAGGTTCACCCCACCACTGCTGGACAAACCAGTTCTACACCACCAGTGCCTAGACCAACCATGGACAACCACCCTCCACAACGAATGGAAATTGAAATAACGAAGAACGATTTTGATGAAATAATGGAAATAAGCGAAAACGTAAAGATTCCTAGGAGTCATACATATAGAGAGCCTCCCAAAATAAACTCTAGCAATAGTAGCAGCAGTAAAAAGAATAGCCCACCAATAAGAGGTAGGAAGTACTGTAGTAGAGATTCCAGTGGAACACTCACCGGACCATTATCTCCAGTAACAATAAGAAGAGATTCAAATAACAATTTCAAGGCATTTACGGCACCACCCCGACAACAAATATCATCGCGACGACACGGACTACCACGACAAGGATTACCGCGACAGCAAATACCTCCTCAACAACGAACATTACCAAAAATAGTTAACCAGGAACCAATTCAAGGCAGGATCAAGGAAATTGGAGATCACCTATGGATGAGAAGGGAAACTGCAGGAATATTCATTACAGCGTATGGGAAACCAGTGGGCAAGGAAAGCAAAGAATTCATAATTAAGGAACAAATTAAAATTACCTTACCCCTACCACTCCAGGCAGGAAGTATAATAGAAATTCACAAACCAGGACAGACCATCTTAGGAATGGTAATGCCAGATCCTCCAAAGGAAGAAGCTTATCATACCATAATTCGAAACCTATATAATAAATTAACACAAGAAAACATTAATAAAATTTCATTACCGAAAACAGAAATTAATATAGCATGGGAAAAGTTAAAACATATGATTAATTTAAGGTTCTTACTAACAAATATCAGCATTACGATCTGCAATGGTACTGTACAGCTGCCAACAGAACAGGATCGTTTAACGATAATAAAAGAAAACCACGAGTCACCAGTAGGGGGACATAAAGGAGTAAGAAAAACCTATAACAGAATTAGAAATTTGTACCATTGGCCAAATATGAAAAAAGAAGTAAGGCAGTTTATTAAAACATGCATAAGTTGCCAAAAGAAAAAGCTCGTGCGAGTAAAAACTAAAGAGCCAATGATAATAACAGACGCACCACTAGACGCTTTTGACAAAATATCCATGGATATTGTGGGACCACTGCCACTCACAAAATCAGGGAAAACATACATACTTACCGTACAGGATAATTTAACAAAATTCTCGTTAGCTATACCATTAGTCTCATTTACAAGCGAAGAAATAGCCCAAGCATTCACCACACACTTTATATGTCAATACGGATGCCCAAAAGCCATCCTCACGGATCAGGGATCATCATTCATTAGCTCTCTCATGCGGAAATTCGCAAAGGCTCTCAACATAAAGCAGTACAAAACCTCAGCATTCCATCCAATGTCAAACGGTTCCCTGGAAAGAAGCCATCATGTTTTGATTGAATATTTAAAGCATTATATCACAAAAGAGAAACAATGGGACCAGTGGTTACCACAGGCCATGTTCTCTTATAACACTAGTGTACATGAGGGAACTAAATACACTCCCTATGAGCTAATATACGGTAAAAAGGCCAGACAACCGTCAAGTTTAACACCAAATGACAGAATAACAACATATCCGGATTTTGTAGATAGGTTAGTTACAAAGTTGTTGAATATTCGCGAACTGGGACGACGCAATTTAGAAGGCTCAAAATATCGACAAAAATACTACTATGACCATAAAATATCTTCAATCAAGTATCACAAGGGCGAAAAAGTTTTGCTTTTAAACTCAAAAAGGAACAAATTCAGCGACGAATACAGCGGGCCGTTCACAATCATGGAGATCTTAGAAAACAACAATGTAAAGATAGCTGTGAGCCCCCGTAGTACTAAGGTTGTCCATCAGGATAGAATTAAAAACGCCTACACTCCACCAGAACATGGCGTCCCTAGGGACAATTTAACAAAGCACTAGCAACTTCGCACCGCTAAACTCAAAGTAGTGGGGAGTACCCAAGCTCCCATTTCGAAAACTGATAGCCTGCCGTGCGCACGTAATTTTTGCAACAAAATCGAAGAAAGAAAAATTATTAAAGAAAAGATTCAGGAGCTCTCCAGTCGAGAAGGAAGTAAGGTAGGAACAGCAATAAACAAATATTTATTAAAAAACTAAAAATAAGCAAATCAAATCAAATTATTAAAATGAACGCGTGGTGTGCCGACACAGAGATATGGCAAAATCGCCAGAAGAAAATTATATTCACCGCCCTCGCGAGGAGGAGAGATTAGAAGACCCGTATTTAAGACTCCTAGGGATGATCTGCCTCAAAGCGAAGTGGCCCGGTTTACGGACCGACAGGAGTGACTTATATAGAAGAAAGATCTGCTGTCCGTGCTACAAGAACCTTTTTGCTGAGGAAACTCAATATTATTCACCAGCTATCCGACACCTGCTAACCCTCAGGAGAAATATAACAAATTTCAAATATTGCATAATTTGTACTAGACCAATCTATAAGATAGGTGTAGCGGCACAATGCCCCGACTGTATCGAAACCTTCTTGCACATAAGTGCTAACAATGAAGAAGCTTTAAATTTGGGGCTTTCTCTTAATGTCCTAGAAGCCCATGAGAGAGGCGAAACAAGGCCTCAATAATAAATTTATATTTTTTCCACATACCTATTCAAATTATTCTATCCTATCTTCGTACCCCATCCAAATGAGCGAGAACAATTATTATTAAGCGTAAGAAGGATAGTCATAGACAGAGGTCAGCAAGCTCGCGATGTAAACAAACCGTGTACTCCTGAAACATTAAGAAATAGGGTAGCATTGTAAATAAAGCAGGACAAGGGACTTTCTCGGAATTTTATAAGGACTAGCGGAATAAGAACGTTGTGCGAATAGAGCCGATAGTAAATAAAAAGAGACAGAATATTTAGGGGAATGTGTAGGCAATACAGTGATAGATTCATAATAATACCGCGTAAGGAGAATGATAGGTATTGAAAGGATATCGTTACAGTAAGCTTCATTCGATCGTGAGACTCAGTCGTGTATAGTCGAAATAAATTCATATAATTAAATCAAAATGCCCAAACGAGCGGGAAGAAAAATAAGGAAATTAAAAGCAGCGCTAGCTTTAACCCCACCCAGTTTTACTCATTTAAGTTTTTCCCAGTCAAATCCAACGCGATTAGTTACAAAACCGTCGAACTCTACACCCTGGAAATTACAAACAATAACTATACCAGAGGTGGATTGGCAGCCATACACCCAACTAACCCATTCTGATCCACGGAGGCGTGCGTGGAAATATATATTTCTATTCGGGACGGGAAACGCACCACCCCCGACCACTGGAGGACCGGTCAAGGAAAACAAGGAAGCTGAGGCATTCAAGGACATCGAAGAGGAAGTAGATCGCCAGACCGCCTCACTCAACCCCGTGGTCCATGCAGCATCTCTCGAGGACGAGAGAAAAACCGGGCGGTGAAAAGTAACGTACCGCTACCCACCACCACATTTTTTTCCCCTTTTTAATTGTTTCTGTATTATTATATTAGTATTAAGATAAACTAACTCTTGCGTGCGTCACGCCCATAGCGGGAAATACCTAAATTCATTCACGCGCAACGCATGCGCGCAACCGCCCGTTCAAACCCAATTCAGCGCCGCAAACGACTTAAGCGCGCACGCGCAAACCGCACGTTCCACCGGACGCCGATTAAACCCAGCGTAGTATACGACCGGCGGGAACCGGAAGCGAATTACTATTGGTGCGCGTAATCGCACAGCATCTCATTGGTGCGGAATTAGCTCCACCGAGGAGTATAAATATAGGCATGCCTACAGCAGTCAAGCAGTGCAGTCAAGATTGGGTCCTGACACCCAACCTTTCCCAGGACGTTTAAAACTCCTTTCAAGGAAGCTTTAACTAGCTCCGTAACTCCTAAATCCAAGGAAGCTTTTACTAGCTCCATAATTACCAAATCCAAGGAAGCTTTTACTAGCTCCATAATTACCAAATCCAAGGTAGCTTTTACTAGCTCCATAATTACCAAATCCAAGGTAGCTTTTACTAGCTCCATAATTACCAAATCCAAGGAAGCTTTAGCTAGCTCCATAATTCCTAAATCCAAGGAAGCTTTAATTAGCTCCACAATTCCAATCTATAAAGCGTTGGGCCAGCTTATAGGCACCAGTAATCTTTATACTCCGAGAGAAGTAATCCTCTCAAACATTAAACTATATTTTGACCAAGAGTCATTTCTATAATATCGACTTAGTATCGAGATTCATGTTCATTTACGATTTAGAATCGTAAACTATATCATACTATTAATTTATAATAAGAGTTAGTCGATTTGTATTCCGTTTAACCAACCAAGCGAATTATTAGTTAATTTCTAGATCCGTTTAGCGCATAATCACAATTACTTAAATGTTCGACAGACGAGTAGCGACATAATCAATTAATGTTCATTATATTCAAACGACTGAGAGTCGAATCATATGTACAAATCGACCTAGCGTCAAAAACCACTATTTAGAATAAATCATTGTTATTATTGTTAAAGGAAGGACTCTGGTTTCTTGAAATTCAATTCTTAATCGCATGCCAAACGAACCAATCCCACAATTTCACAGGTAAACCGCTCTACTTGTGAAAACTCCTGTAATTAACGGCAACGTCACGTTAGAGAACGTTACAATGTTGACTCTGTTGACTCTGTTGACTCTGTTGACACTGTTGACTCTGTTGACTCTGTTGACTCTGTTGACTCTGTTGACTCTGTTGACTCTGTTGACTCTATTGACTCTGTTGACACTGTTGACTCTGTTGACTCTGTTGACTCTGTTGACTCTGTTGACTCTGTTGACTCTGTTGACTCTGATGACTCTGATGACTCTGTTGACTCTGTTGACTCCGTTGACTCTGTTGACTCTGTTGACTCTGTTGACTCTGTTGACTCTGTTGACTCTGTTGACTCTGTTGACTCTGTTGACTCTGTTGACTCTGTTGACTCTGTTGACTCTGTTGACTCTGTTGACTCTGTTGACTCTGTTGACTCTGTTGACTCTGTTGACTCTGTTGACTCTGTTGACTCTGTTGACTCTGTTGACTCTGTTGACTCTGTTGACTCTGTTGACTCTGTTGACTCTGTTGACTCTGTTGACTCTGTTGACTCTGTTGACTCTGTTGACTCTGTTGACTCTGTTGACTCTGTTGACTCTGTTGACTCTGTTGACTCTGTTGACTCTGTTGACTCTGTTGACTCTGTTGACTCTGTTGACTCTGTTGACTCTGTTGACTCTGTTGACTCTGTTGACTCTGTTGACTCTGTTGACTCTGTTGACTCTGTTGACTCTGTTGACTCTGTTGACTCTGTTGACTCTGTTGACTCTGTTGACTCTGTTGACTCTGTTGACTCTGTTGACTCTGTTGACTCTGTTGACTCTGTTGACTCTGTTGACTCTGTTGACTCTGTTGACTCTGTTGACTCTGTTGACTCTGTTGACTCTGTTGACTCTGTTGACTCTGTTGACTCTGTTGACTCTGTTGACTCTGTTGACTCTGTTGACTCTGTTGACTCTGTTGACTCTGTTGACTCTGTTGACTCTGTTGACTCTGTTGACTCTGTTGACTCTGTTGACTCTGTTGACTCTGTTGACTCTGTTGACTCTGTTGACTCTGTTGACTCTGTTGACTCTGTTGACTCTGTTGACTCTGTTGACTCTGTTGACTCTGTTGACTCTGTTGACTCTGTTGACTCTGTTGACTCTGTTGACTCTGTTGACTCTGTTGACTCTGTTGACTCTGTTGACTCTGTTGACTCTGTTGACTCTGTTGACTCTGTTGACTCTGTTGACTCTGTTGACTCTGTTGACTCTGTTGACTCTGTTGACTCTGTTGACTCTGTTGACTCTGTTGACTCTGTTGACTCTGTTGACTCTGTTGACTCTGTTGACTCTGTTGACTCTGTTGACTCTGTTGACTCTGTTGACTCTGTTGACTCTGTTGACTCTGTTGACTCTGTTGACTCTGTTGACTCTGTTGACTCTGTTGACTCTGTTGACTCTGTTGACTCTGTTGACTCTGTTGACTCTGTTGACTCTGTTGACTCTGTTGACTCTGTTGACTCTGTTGACTCTGTTGACTCTGTTGACTCTGTTGACTCTGTTGACTCTGTTGACTCTGTTGACTCTGTTGACTCTGTTGACTCTGTTGACTCTGTTGACTCTGTTGACTCTGTTGACTCTGTTGACTCTGTTGACTCTGTTGACTCTGTTGACTCTGTTGACTCTGTTGACTCTGTTGACTCTGTTGACTCTGTTGACTCTGTTGACTCTGTTGACTCTGTTGACTCTGTTGACTCTGTTGACTCTGTTGACTCTGTTGACTCTGTTGACTCTGTTGACTCTGTTGACTCTGTTGACTCTGTTGACTCTGTTGACTCTGTTGACTCTGTTGACTCTGTTGACTCTGTTGACTCTGTTGACTCTGTTGACTCTGTTGACTCTGTTGACTCTGTTGACTCTGTTGACTCTTTTGACTCGTTTGACTCGATTGTCCTGTTCGACCCGTTTGACTCGTTTGACCCGTTTGACTCGTTTGACTCGTTTGACTCGTTTGACTCGTTTGACTCGTTTGACTCGTTTGACTCGTTTGACTCGTTTGACTCGTTTGACTCGTTTGACTCGTTTGACTCGTTTGACTCGTTTGACTCGTTTGACTCGTTTGACTCGTTTGACTCGTTTGACTCGTTTGACTCGTTTGACTCGTTTGACTCGTTTGACTCGTTTGACTCGTTTGACTCGTTTGACTCGTTTGACTCGTTTGACTCGTTTGACTCGTTTGACTCGTTTGACTCGTTTGACTCGTTTGACTCGTTTGACTCGTTTGACTCGTTTGACTCGTTTGACTCGTTTGACTCGTTTGACTCGTTTGACTCGATTGTCCTGTTCGACCCGTTTGACCCGTTTGACACGTTTGACTCGTTTGACTCGATTGACTCGATTGACTCGTTTGACTCGTATCACTCGATTGACTCGTTTCACTCGTTTCACTCGTTTGACTCGATTGTCCTGTTCGACCCGTTTGACCCGTTTGACTCGTTTGACTCGTTTGATTCGTTTGGCTCGTTTGACTCGTTTGACTCGATTGTCCTGTTCGACCCGATTGACCCATTTGACTCGTTTGACTCGTTTGACTCGTTTGGCTCGTTCAACTCGCTTGACTCGATTGTCCTGTTCGACCCGTTCGACTCGTTCGACTCGTTCGACTCGTTCGACTCGTTCGACTCGTTCGACTCGTTCGACTCGTTCGACTCGTTCGACTCGTTCGACTCGTTCGACTCGTTCGACTCGTTCGACTCGTTCGACTCGTTCGACTCGTTCGACTCGTTCGACTCGTTCGACTCGTTCGACTCGTTCGACTCGTTCGACTCGTTCGACTCGTTCGACTCGTTCGACTCGTTCGACTCGTTCGACTCGTTCGACTCGTTCGACTCGTTCGACTCGTTCGACTCGTTCGACTCGTTCGACTCGTTCGACTCGTTCGACTCGTTCGACTCGTTCGACTCGTTCGACTCGTTCGACTCGTTCGACTCGTTCGACTCGTTCGACTCGTTCGACTCGTTCGACTCGTTCGACTCGTTCGACTCGTTCGACTCGTTCGACTCGTTCGACTCGTTCGACTCGTTCGACTCGTTCGACTCGTTCGACTCGTTCGACTCGTTCGACTCGTTCGACTCGTTCGACTCGTTCGACTCGTTCGACTCGTTCGACTCGTTCGACTCGTTCGACTCGTTCGACTCGTTCGACTCGTTCGACTCGTTCGACTCGTTCGACTCGTTCGACTCGTTCGACTCGTTCGACTCGTTCGACTCGTTCGACTCGTTCGACTCGTTCGACTCGTTCGACTCGTTCGACTCGTTCGACTCGTTCGACTCGTTCGACTCGTTCGACTCGTTCGACTCGTTCGACTCGTTCGACTCGTTCGACTCGTTCGACTCGTTCGACTCGTTCGACTCGTTCGACTCGTTCGACTCGTTCGACTCGTTCGACTCGTTCGACTCGTTCGACTCGTTCGACTCGTTCGACTCGTTCGACTCGTTCGACTCGTTCGACTCGTTCGACTCGTTCGACTCGTTCGACTCGTTCGACTCGTTCGACTCGTTCGACTCGTTTCACTCGTTTCACTCGTTTCACTCGTTTCACCCGTTTCACTCGCTTGACTCGTTTCACTCGCTTGACTCGTTTCACTCGTTTCACTCGTTTGACTCGATTCACTCGTTTGACTCGATTCACTCGTTTCACTCGTTTCACTCGATTGTCCTGTTCGACCCGTTTGACCCGTTTCACTCGTTTGACTCGTTTCACTCGTTTGACTCGTTTGACTCGTTTCACTTGTTTCACTCGCTTGACTCGTTTCACTCGCTTGACTCGTTTCACTCGTTTCACTCGATTGTCCTGTTCGACCCGTTTCACTCGCTTGACTCGCTTGACTCGCTTGACTCGTTTCACTCGTTTGACTCGTTTGACTCGTTAGACTCGCTTGACTCGTTTGTCCTGTTTGACTCGATTGACTCGTTTGACTCGTTTGACACGTTGGACTCGTTTGACTCGTTTGACTCGTTTAACTCGCTTGACTCGATTGTCCTGTTCGACCCATTTGAATCGTTTGACTCGTTTGACTCGTTTGTCCTGTTCGACCCGTTCGACCCGTTTGACTCGTTTGACTCGTTTGAGTCGTTTGACTCGTTTTACTCGTTTGACTCGATTGACTCGTTTTACTCGTTTGACTCGCTTGACTCGATGGTCCAGTTCGAACAGTTTGACTCGTTTGACTCGTTTGACTCGTTTGACTCGATTGACTCGTTTGACTCGTTTGACTCGTTTGACTCGTTTGACTCGTTTGACTCGTTTGACTCGTTTGACTCGTTTGACTCGTTTGACTCGTTTGACTCGATTGTCCTGTTCGACCCGTTTGACCCGTTTGACACGTTTGACTCGTTTGACTCGTTCGACCCGTTTGACCCATTGGACTCGTTTGACTCGTTTGACTCGTTTGGCTCGTTCAAATCGCTTGACTCGATTGTCCTGTTCGACCCGTTTGACCCGTTTGACACGATTGACTGGTTTGACTCGTTTGACTCGATTGACTCGTTTCACTCGTTTCACTCGTTTGACTCGTTTGACTCGTTTGACTCGTTTGACTCGTTTGACTCGTTTCACTCGTTTCACTCGTTTCACTCGTTTCACTCGTTTCACTCGTTTGACCCGTTTCACTCGTTTGACCCGTTTCACTCGCTTGACTCGTTTCACTCGTTTCACTCGTTTGACTCGATTCACTCGTTTCACTCGATTGTCCTGTTCGACCCGT
Source organism: Andrena haemorrhoa (assembly GCA_910592295.1). Lineage (NCBI taxonomy): Eukaryota > Metazoa > Arthropoda > Insecta > Hymenoptera > Andrenidae > Andrena > Andrena haemorrhoa. The sequence continues at coordinate 802,130 of CAJUZA010000173.1, forward strand.
TTCACTCGTTTGACTCGTTTCACTCGTTTGACTCGTTTCACTCGTTTGACTCGTTTCACTCGTTTGACTCGTTTCACTCGTTTCACTCGTTTCACTCGTTTGACTCGTTTCACTCGTTTGACCCGTTTCACTCGCTTGACCCGTTTCACTCGCTTGACTCGTTTCACTCGTTTCACTCGTTTCACTCGTTTCACTCGTTTCACTCGATTGTCCTGTTCGACCCGTTTCACCCGTTTCACTCGCTTGACTCGCTTGACTCGCTTGACTCGTTTCACTCGTTTGACTCGTTTGACTCGTTAGACTCGCATGACTCGTTTGTCCTGTTTGACTCGATTGACTCGTTTGACTCGTTTGACACGTTGGACTCGTTTGACTCGTTTGACTCGTTTAACTCGCTTGACTCGATTGTCCTGTTCGACCCATATGAATCGTTTGACTCGTTTGACTCTTTTGACTCGTTTGTCCTGTTCGACCCGTTCGACCCGTTTGACTCGTTTGACTCGTTTGAGTCGTTTGACTCGTTTTACTCGTTTGACTCGTTTGACTCGTTTGACTCGTTTGACTGGCTTGACTCGATGGTCCAGTTCGAACAGTTTGACTCGTTTGACTCGATTGACTCGTTTGACTCGTTTGACTCTTTTGACTCGTTTGACTCGTTTGACTCGTTTGACTCGTTTGACTCGTTTGACTCGTTTGACTCGATTGTCCTGTTCGACCCGTTTGACCCGTTTGACACGTTTGACTCGTTTGACTCGTTCGACCCGTTTGACCCATTTGACTCGTTTGACTCGTTTGACTCGTTTGGCTCGTTCAAATCGCTTGACTCGATTGTCCTGTTCGACCCGTTTGACCCGTTTGACACGATTGATTGGTTTGACTCGTTTGACTCGATTGACTCGTTTCACTCGTTTCACTCGTTTCACTCGTTTCACTCGATTGTCCTGTTCGACCCGTTTGACCTATTTGGCACATTTGACTCGTTTGACTCGTTTGACTCGTTTCACTCGTTTGACTCGTTTGACTCGTTTGACTCGTTTGACTCGTTTGACTCGTTTGACTCGTTTGACCCGTTTGACTCGTATGACTCGTTTGACTCGATTGACTCGTTTGACTCGTTTGACTCGTTTGACTCGTTTGACTCGTTTGACACGTTTGACTCGTTTGACTCGTTTGACTCGTTTGACTCGTTTGTCTCGTTTGACTCGTTTGACTCGTTTGACTCGTTTGACTCGTTTGACTCGTTTGACTCGATTGACTCGTTTGACTCGTTTGACTGGTTTGACTCGTTTGACCGGTTTAACCCGTTTGACTCGTTTGACTCGTTTGACTCGCTTGACTCGCTTGACACGCTTGACTCGTTTGACTCGTTTGACTCGTTTGACTCGTTTGACTCGTTTGACTCGTTTGATTCGTTTGACTCGTTTTACTCGTTTGACTGGATTGACTCGTTTGACCCGTTTGACCCGTTTGACTCGCTTGACTCGCTTGACTCGCTTGACTCGTTCGACTCGCTTGACTCATTCGACTCGTTTGACTCGTTCGACTCGTTTGACTCGTTTGACTCGTTTGCCTCGTTTGACTCGTTTGACTCGTTTGTCTCGTTTGACTCGTTTGACTCGTTTGACTCGTTTGACTCGTTTGACTCGTTTGACTCGATTGACTCGTTTGACTCGTTTGACTGGTTTGACTCGTTTGACCGGTTTGACCCGTTTGACTCGTTTGACTCGTTTGACTCGATTGTCCTGTTCGACCCGTTTGACCCGTTTGACACGTTTGACTCGTTTGACTCGTTTAAATCGTTTCACTCGTTTGACTCGTTTGACTCGTTTGACTCGTTTCCCTCGCTTGACTCGTTTCACTCGCTTGCCTCGTTTCACTCGCTTGACTCGCTTGACTCGCTTGACTCGCTTGACTCGCTTGACTCGCTTGACTCGCTTGACTCGCTTGACACGCTTGACTCGTTTGACTCGTTTGACTCGTTTGACTCGTTTGACTCGTTTGACTCGTTTGATTCGTTTGACTCGTTTTACTCGTTTGACTGGATTGACTCGTTTGACCCGTTTGACCCGTTTGACTCGTTTGACTCGATTGTCCTGTTCGACCCGTTTGACCCGTTTGACACGTTTGACTCGTTTGACTCGTTTGACTCGTTTCACTCGTTTGACTCGTTTCACTAGTTTGACTCGTTTGACTCGTTTGACTCGTTTCACTCGTTTGACTCGTTTGACTCGTTTGACTCGTTTGACTCGATTGACTCGTTTGACTCGTTTCCCTCGCTTGACTCGTTTCCCTCGCTTGACTCGTTTCACTCGCTTGACTCGCTTGACTCGCTTGACTCGCTTGACTCGCTTGACTCGCTTGACTCGCTTGACTCGCTTGACTCGCTTGACTCGCTTGACTCGTTCGACACGCTTGACTCGTTCGACTCGTTTGACTCTTTTGACTCGTTTGACTCGTTTGACTCGTTTGACTCGTTTGACTCGTATGACTCGTTTGACTCGTTTGACTCGATTGACTCGTTTGACTCGTTTGACTCGATTGACTCGTTTGACTCGTTTGACTCGATTGACTCGTTTGACTCGTTTGACTCGTTTGACTCGTTTGACCTGTTTGACCCGTTTGACTCGTTTGACTCGTTTGACCCGTTTGACTCGATTGACTCGTTTGACTCGTTTCACTCGTTTCACTCGTTTGACTCGTTTCACTCGTTTGACCCGTTTCTCTCGCTTGACTCGTTTCACTCGCTTGACTCGCTTGACTCGCTTGACTCGTTTCACTCGTTTCACTCGTTTGACTCGTTTCACTCGTTTCACTCGATTGTCCTGTTCGACCCGTTTGACCCGTTAAACACGTTTGACTCGTTTCACTCGTTTGACTCGTTTCACTCGTTTGACTCGTTTCACTCGTTTGACTCGTTTGACTCGATTGACTCGTTTGACTCGTTTGACTCGTTTTACTCGTTTGACTGGTTTGACCCGTTTGAATCGTTTGACTCGATTGTCCTGTTCGACCCGTTTGACCTGTTCGACCCGTTTGACCCGTTTGACACGTTTGACTCGTTTGACTCGTTTGACTCGTTTGACTCGTTTCACTCGTTTGACTCGTTTGACTCGTTTCCCTCGCTTGACTCGTTTCCCTCGCTTGACTCGTTTCCCTCGCTTGACTCGTTTCCCTCGCTTGACTCGTTTCACTCGCTTGACTCGTTTCAATCGCTTGACTCGCTTGACTCGCTTGACTCGCTTGACTCGCTTGACTCGCTTGACTCGCTTGACTCGCTTGACTCGTTTGACTCGCTTGACTCGTTCGACTCGCTTGACTCGTTCGACTCGTTTGACTCGTTTCCCTCGCTTGACTCGTTTCACTCGCTTGACTCGTTTCACTCGCTTGACTCGCTTGACTCGCTTGACTCGCTTGACTCGCTTGACTCGCTTGACTCGCTTGACTCGCTTGACTCGCTTGACACGCTTGACTCGTTTGACTCGTTTGACTCGTTTGACTCGTTTGACTCGTTTGACTCGTTTGATTCGTTTGACTCGTTTTACTCGTTTGACTGGATTGACTCGTTTGACCCGTTTGACCCGTTTGACTCGTTTGACTCGATTGTCCTGTTCGACCCGTTTGACCCGTTTGACACGTTTGACTCGTTTGACTCGTTTGACTCGTTTGACTCGTTTGACTCGTTTGACTCGTTTGACTCGTTTGACTCGTTTGACTCGTTTGACTCGCTTGACTCGTTTCCCTCGCTTGACTCGTTTCCCTCGCTTGACTCGTTTCCCTCGCTTGACTCGTTTCCCTCGCTTGACTCGTTTCCCTCGCTTGACTCGTTTCCCTCGCTTGACTCGTTTCACTCGCTTGACTCGTTTCACTCGCTTGACTCGTTTCACTCGCTTGACTCGTTTCACTCGCTTGACTCGTTTCACTCGCTTGACTCGTTTCACTCGCTTGACTCGTTTCACTCGCTTGACTCGTTTCACTCGCTTGACTCGTTTCACTCGCTTGACTCGTTTCACTCGCTTGACTCGCTTGACTCGCTTGACTCGCTTGACTCGCTTGACTCGCTTGACTCGCTTGACTCGCTTGACTCGCTTGACTCGCTTGACTCGTTCGACTCGCTTGACTCGTTCGACTCGTATGACTCGTTTGACTCGTTTGACTCGTTTGACTCGTTTGACTCGTTTGCCTCGTTTGACTCGTTTGACACGCTTGACTCGTTTGACTCGTTTGACCCGTTTGACTCGTTTGACTCGTTTGACTCGTTTGATTCGTTTGACTGGTTTGACTCGTTTGACCCGTTTGACCCATTTGACTTGTTTGACTCGATTGTCCTGTTCGACCCGTTTGACCCGTTTGACACGTTTGACTCGTTTCATTCGTTTGACTCGTTTCACTCGTTTGACTCGTTTCACTCTTTTGACTCGTTTGACTCGTTTGACTCGTTTCCCTCGCTTGACTCGTTTCCCTCGCTTGACTCGTTTCCCTCGCTTGACTCGTTTCACTCGCTTGACTCGTTTCACTCGCTTGATTCGCTTGACTCGCTTGACTCGTTTGACTCGTTTGACTCGTTTGACTCGATTGACTCGTTTGACTCGTTTCACTCGTTTGACTCGTTTGACTCGTTTGACTCGTTTCACTCGTTTGACTCGTTTCACTCGCTTGACTCGATTGTCCTGTTCGACCCGTTTGACCCGTTTGACACGTTTGACTCGTTTCACTCGTTTAAATCGTTTGACTCGTTTGACTCGTTTGACTCGTTTGACTCGTTTGACTCGTTTCACTCGTTTGACTCGTTTGAGTCGTTTCACTCGTTTGACTCGTTTGATTCGTTTGACTCGATTGTCCTGTTCGACCCGTTTGACCCGTTTGACACGTTTGACCCGTTTGACCCGTTTGACACGTTTGACTCGTTTGACTCGTTTGACTCGATTGACTCGTTTGACTCATTTGAATCGTTTGACTCGTTTGACTCGTTTGACTCGTTTGACTCGTTTGACTCGTTTGACTCGTTTGACTCGTTTGACACGTTTGACTCGTTTGACTCGTTTGACTCGTTTGACTCGTTTGACTCGTTTGACTCGTTTGACTCGTTTGACTCGTATGACTCGAATGACTCGTTTGACTCGTTTGACTCTTTTGACTCGTTTGACTCGTTTGGATCGTTTAACTCGCTTGACTCAATTGTCCTGTTCGACCCGTTTGACTCGTTTAACTCGTTTGACTCGTTTGACTCGTTTGACTTGATTGTCCTGTTCGACCCGTTTGACCCGTTTGACCCGTTTGACTCGTTTCACTCGTTTGACTCGTTTCACTCGTTTGACTCGTTTCACTCGTTTGACTCGTTTCACTCGTTTGACTCGTTTCACTCGTTTGACTCGTTTCACTCGTTTGACTCGTTTCACTCGTTTGACTCGTTTCACTCGTTTGACTCGTTTGACTCGTTTGACTCGTTTCACTCGTTTGACTCGTTTGACTCGTTTGACTCGTTTCACTCGTTTGACTCGTTTCACTCGTTTGACTCGTTTCACTCGTTTGACTCGTTTCACTCGCTTGACTCGTTTCACTCGTTTGACTCGTTTCACTCGTTTGACTCGGTTCACTCGTTTGACTCGTTTGACTCGTTTGACTCGTTTGACTCGTTTCCCTCGCTTGACTCGTTTCACACGCTTGACTCGTTTGACTCGTTTCACACGCTTGACTCGTTTGACTCGTTTGACTCGTTTGACTCGTTTGACTCGTTTGACTCGTTTGACTCGTTTTACTCGTTTGACTCGTTTGACTCGTTTGACTCGTTTGACTCGTTTGACTCGTTTGACTCGTTTGACTCGTTTGACTCGTTTGACTCGTTTGACTCGTTTGACTCGTTTGACTCGTTTTACTCGTTCGACTCGTTTGACTCGTTTGACCCGTTTGACCCGTTTGACTAGTTAGACTCGTTTGACTCGTTTGACTCGTTTGACTCGTTTGACTCGTTTGACTCGTTTGACTCGATTGACTCGTTTGACTCGTTTGACTCGTTTGACTCGTTTGACTCGTTTGACTCGTTTGACCCGTTTGAGCCGTTTGACTCGTTAGACTCGTTTGACTCGTTTGACTCGTTTGACCCGTTTGAGCCGTTTGACTCGTTAGACTCGTTTGACTCGTTTGACTCGTTTGACGCGTTTGACTCGTTTGACTCGTTTGACTCGATTGACTCGTTTGACTCGTTTGACTCGTTTGGATCGTTTAACTCGCTTGACTCAATTGTCCTGTTCGACCCGTTTGACTCGTTTAACTCGTTTGACTCGTTTGACTCGTTTGACTTGATTGTCCTGTTCGACCCGTTTGACCCGTTTGACTCGTTTGACTCGTTTGACTCGTTTGACTCGTTTGACTCGTTTGACTCGTTTGACTCGTTTGACTCGTTTGACTCGTTTGACTCGTTTGACTCGTTTGACTCGTTTGACTCGTTTGACTCGTTTGACTCGTTTGACTCGTTTGACACGTTTGACTCGTTTGACTCGTTTGACTCGTTTGACTCGTTTGACTCGTATGACTCGTTTGACTCGTTTGACTCGTATGACTCGTATGACTCGTTTGACTCGTTTGAGTCGTTTGACTCTATTGACTCGTTTGATTCGTTTGACTCGTTAGACTCGTTTGACTCGATTGTCCTGTTCGACCCGTTTGACCCGTTTGACACGTTTGACTCGATTGACTCGTTTGACTCGTTTGACTCGTTTGACTCGTTTGACTCGTTTCACTCGTTTGACTCGTTTCACTCGTTTGACTCGTTTGACTCGTTTGACTCGTTTCACTCGTTTGACTCGTTTCACTCGTTTCACTCGTTTCACTCGTTTCACTCGTTTCACTCGTTTCACTCGTTTGACTCGTTTCCCTCGCTTGACTCGTTTCACTCGCTTGACTCGTTTCACTCGCTTGACTCGTTTCACTCGCTTGACTCGCTTGACTCGTTTCCCTCGCTTGACTCGTTTCACACGCTTGACTCGTTTGACTCGTTTGACTCGTTTGACTCGTTTGACTCGTTTGACTCGTTTGACTCGTTTGACTCGTTTGACACTTTTGACTCGTTTGACTCGTTTGCCTCGTTTGACTCGTTTGACTCGTTTGTCTCGTTTGACTCGTTTGACTCGTTTGACTCGTTTGACTCGTTTGACTCGTTTCAATCGTTTCACTCGTTTGACTCGTTTGACTCGTTTGACTCGTTTGACTCGTTTGACTCGTTTGACTCGTTTGACTCGTTTGACTCGTTTGACTCGTTTGACTCGTTTGACTCGTTTGACTCGTTTGACTCGTTTGACTCGTTTGACTCGTTTGACTCGTTTGACTCGTTTGACTCGTTTGACTCGTTTGACTCGTTTGACTCGTTTGACTCGTTTGACTCGTTTGACTCGTTTGACTCGTTTGACTCGTTTGACTCGTTTGACTCGTTTGACTCGTTTGACTCGTTTGACTCGTTTGACTCGTTTGACTCGTTTGACTCGTTTGACTCGTTTGACTCGTTTGACTCGTTTGACTCGTTTGACTCGTTTGACTCGTTTGACTCGTTTGACTCGTTTGACTCGTTTGACTCGTTTGACTCGTTTGACTCGTTTGACTCGTTTGACTCGTTTCACTCGTTTGACTCGTTTCACTCGTTTGACTCGTTTCACTCGTTTGACTCGTTTGACTCGTTTCCCTCGCTTGACTCGTTTCCCTCGCTTGACTCGTTTCCCTCGCTTGACTCGTTTCCCTCGCTTGACTCGTTTCACTCGCTTGACTCGTTTCAATCGCTTGACTCGCTTGACTCGCTTGACTCGCTTGACTCGCTTGACTCGCTTGACTCGCTTGACTCGTTTGACTCGCTTGACTCGTTCGACTCGCTTGACTCGTTCGACTCGTTTGACTCGTTTCCCTCGCTTGACTCGTTTCACTCGCTTGACTCGTTTCACTCGCTTGACTCGCTTGACTCGCTTGACTCGCTTGACTCGCTTGACTCGCTTGACTCGCTTGACACGCTTGACTCGTTTGACTCGTTTGACTCGTTTGACTCGTTTGACTCGTTTGACTCGTTTGATTCGTTTGACTCGTTTTACTCGTTTGACTGGATTGACTCGTTTGACCCGTTTGACCCGTTTGACTCGTTTGACTCGTTTCACTCTTTTGACTCGTTTGACTCGTTTCACTTGTTTCACTCGCTTGACTCGTTTCACTCGCTTGACTCGTTTCACTCGTTTCACTCGATTGTCCTGTTCGACCCGTTTCACTCGCTTGACTCGCTTGACTCGCTTGACTCGTTTCACTCGTTTGACTCGTTTGACTCGTTAGACTCGCTTGACTCGTTTGTCCTGTTTGACTCGATTGACTCGTTTGACTCGTTTGACACGTTGGACTCGTTTGACTCGTTTGACTCGTTTAACTCGCTTGACTCGATTGTCCTGTTCGACCCATTTGAATCGTTTGACTCGTTTGACTCGTTTGTCCTGTTCGACCCGTTCGACCCGTTTGACTCGTTTGACTCGTTTGAGTCGTTTGACTCGTTTTACTCGTTTGACTCGATTGACTCGTTTTACTCGTTTGACTCGCTTGACTCGATGGTCCAGTTCGAACAGTTTGACTCGTTTGACTCGTTTGACTCGTTTGACTCGATTGACTCGTTTGACTCGTTTGACTCGTTTGACTCGTTTGACTCGTTTGACTCGTTTGACTCGTTTGACTCGTTTGACTCGTTTGACTCGTTTGACTCGATTGTCCTGTTCGACCCGTTTGACCCGTTTGACACGTTTGACTCGTTTGACTCGTTCGACCCGTTTGACCCATTGGACTCGTTTGACTCGTTTGACTCGTTTGGCTCGTTCAAATCGCTTGACTCGATTGTCCTGTTCGACCCGTTTGACCCGTTTGACACGATTGACTGGTTTGACTCGTTTGACTCGATTGACTCGTTTCACTCGTTTCACTCGTTTGACTCGTTTGACTCGTTTGACTCGTTTGACTCGTTTGACTCGTTTCACTCGTTTCACTCGTTTCACTCGTTTCACTCGTTTCACTCGTTTGACCCGTTTCACTCGTTTGACCCGTTTCACTCGCTTGACTCGTTTCACTCGTTTCACTCGTTTGACTCGATTCACTCGTTTCACTCGATTGTCCTGTTCGACCCGTTTCACTCGTTTGACTCGTTTCACTCGTTTGACTCGTTTCACTCGTTTGACTCGTTTCACTCGTTTGACTCGTTTCACTCGTTTCACTCGTTTCACTCGTTTGACTCGTTTCACTCGTTTGACCCGTTTCACTCGCTTGACCCGTTTCACTCGCTTGACTCGTTTCACTCGTTTCACTCGTTTCACTCGTTTCACTCGTTTCACTCGATTGTCCTGTTCGACCCGTTTCACCCGTTTCACTCGCTTGACTCGCTTGACTCGCTTGACTCGTTTCACTCGTTTGACTCGTTTGACTCGTTAGACTCGCATGACTCGTTTGTCCTGTTTGACTCGATTGACTCGTTTGACTCGTTTGACACGTTGGACTCGTTTGACTCGTTTGACTCGTTTAACTCGCTTGACTCGATTGTCCTGTTCGACCCATATGAATCGTTTGACTCGTTTGACTCTTTTGACTCGTTTGTCCTGTTCGACCCGTTCGACCCGTTTGACTCGTTTGACTCGTTTGAGTCGTTTGACTCGTTTTACTCGTTTGACTCGTTTGACTCGTTTGACTCGTTTGACTGGCTTGACTCGATGGTCCAGTTCGAACAGTTTGACTCGTTTGACTCGATTGACTCGTTTGACTCGTTTGACTCTTTTGACTCGTTTGACTCGTTTGACTCGTTTGACTCGTTTGACTCGTTTGACTCGTTTGACTCGATTGTCCTGTTCGACCCGTTTGACCCGTTTGACACGTTTGACTCGTTTGACTCGTTCGACCCGTTTGACCCATTTGACTCGTTTGACTCGTTTGACTCGTTTGGCTCGTTCAAATCGCTTGACTCGATTGTCCTGTTCGACCCGTTTGACCCGTTTGACACGATTGATTGGTTTGACTCGTTTGACTCGATTGACTCGTTTCACTCGTTTCACTCGTTTCACTCGTTTCACTCGATTGTCCTGTTCGACCCGTTTGACCTATTTGGCACATTTGACTCGTTTGACTCGTTTGACTCGTTTCACTCGTTTGACTCGTTTGACTCGTTTGACTCGTTTGACTCGTTTGACTCGTTTGACTCGTTTGACCCGTTTGACTCGTATGACTCGTTTGACTCGATTGACTCGTTTGACTCGTTTGACTCGTTTGACTCGTTTGACTCGTTTGACACGTTTGACTCGTTTGACTCGTTTGACTCGTTTGACTCGTTTGTCTCGTTTGACTCGTTTGACTCGTTTGACTCGTTTGACTCGTTTGACTCGTTTGACTCGATTGACTCGTTTGACTCGTTTGACTGGTTTGACTCGTTTGACCGGTTTAACCCGTTTGACTCGTTTGACTCGTTTGACTCGCTTGACTCGCTTGACACGCTTGACTCGTTTGACTCGTTTGACTCGTTTGACTCGTTTGACTCGTTTGACTCGTTTGATTCGTTTGACTCGTTTTACTCGTTTGACTGGATTGACTCGTTTGACCCGTTTGACCCGTTTGACTCGCTTGACTCGCTTGACTCGCTTGACTCGTTCGACTCGCTTGACTCATTCGACTCGTTTGACTCGTTCGACTCGTTTGACTCGTTTGACTCGTTTGCCTCGTTTGACTCGTTTGACTCGTTTGTCTCGTTTGACTCGTTTGACTCGTTTGACTCGTTTGACTCGTTTGACTCGTTTGACTCGATTGACTCGTTTGACTCGTTTGACTGGTTTGACTCGTTTGACCGGTTTGACCCGTTTGACTCGTTTGACTCGTTTGACTCGATTGTCCTGTTCGACCCGTTTGACCCGTTTGACACGTTTGACTCGTTTGACTCGTTTAAATCGTTTCACTCGTTTGACTCGTTTGACTCGTTTGACTCGTTTCCCTCGCTTGACTCGTTTCACTCGCTTGCCTCGTTTCACTCGCTTGACTCGCTTGACTCGCTTGACTCGCTTGACTCGCTTGACTCGCTTGACTCGCTTGACTCGCTTGACACGCTTGACTCGTTTGACTCGTTTGACTCGTTTGACTCGTTTGACTCGTTTGACTCGTTTGATTCGTTTGACTCGTTTTACTCGTTTGACTGGATTGACTCGTTTGACCCGTTTGACCCGTTTGACTCGTTTGACTCGATTGTCCTGTTCGACCCGTTTGACCCGTTTGACACGTTTGACTCGTTTGACTCGTTTGACTCGTTTCACTCGTTTGACTCGTTTCACTAGTTTGACTCGTTTGACTCGTTTGACTCGTTTCACTCGTTTGACTCGTTTGACTCGTTTGACTCGTTTGACTCGTTTGACTCGTTTGACTCGATTGACTCGTTTGACTCGTTTCCCTCGCTTGACTCGTTTCACTCGCTTGACTCGCTTGACTCGCTTGACTCGCTTGACTCGCTTGACTCGCTTGACTCGCTTGACTCGCTTGACTCGCTTGACTCGCTTGACTCGTTCGACACGCTTGACTCGTTCGACTCGTTTGACTCTTTTGACTCGTTTGACTCGTTTGACTCGTTTGACTCGTTTGACTCGTATGACTCGTTTGACTCGTTTGACTCGATTGACTCGTTTGACTCGTTTGACTCGATTGACTCGTTTGACTCGTTTGACTCGATTGACTCGTTTGACTCGTTTGACTCGTTTGACTCGTTTGACCTGTTTGACCCGTTTGACTCGTTTGACTCGTTTGACCCGTTTGACTCGATTGACTCGTTTGACTCGTTTCACTCGTTTCACTCGTTTGACTCGTTTCACTCGTTTGACCCGTTTCTCTCGCTTGACTCGTTTCACTCGCTTGACTCGCTTGACTCGCTTGACTCGTTTCACTCGTTTCACTCGTTTGACTCGTTTCACTCGTTTCACTCGATTGTCCTGTTCGACCCGTTTGACCCGTTAAACACGTTTGACTCGTTTCACTCGTTTGACTCGTTTCACTCGTTTGACTCGTTTCACTCGTTTGACTCGTTTGACTCGATTGACTCGTTTGACTCGTTTGACTCGTTTTACTCGTTTGACTGGTTTGACCCGTTTGAATCGTTTGACTCGATTGTCCTGTTCGACCCGTTTGACCTGTTCGACCCGTTTGACCCGTTTGACACGTTTGACTCGTTTGACTCGTTTGACTCGTTTGACTCGTTTCACTCGTTTGACTCGTTTGACTCGTTTCCCTCGCTTGACTCGTTTCCCTCGCTTGACTCGTTTCCCTCGCTTGACTCGTTTCCCTCGCTTGACTCGTTTCACTCGCTTGACTCGTTTCAATCGCTTGACTCGCTTGACTCGCTTGACTCGCTTGACTCGCTTGACTCGCTTGACTCGCTTGACTCGTTTGACTCGCTTGACTCGTTCGACTCGCTTGACTCGTTCGACTCGTTTGACTCGTTTCCCTCGCTTGACTCGTTTCACTCGCTTGACTCGTTTCACTCGCTTGACTCGCTTGACTCGCTTGACTCGCTTGACTCGCTTGACTCGCTTGACTCGCTTGACTCGCTTGACTCGCTTGACACGCTTGACTCGTTTGACTCGTTTGACTCGTTTGACTCGTTTGACTCGTTTGACTCGTTTGATTCGTTTGACTCGTTTTACTCGTTTGACTGGATTGACTCGTTTGACCCGTTTGACCCGTTTGACTCGTTTGACTCGATTGTCCTGTTCGACCCGTTTGACCCGTTTGACACGTTTGACTCGTTTGACTCGTTTGACTCGTTTGACTCGTTTGACTCGTTTGACTCGTTTGACTCGTTTGACTCGCTTGACTCGTTTCCCTCGCTTGACTCGTTTCCCTCGCTTGACTCGTTTCCCTCGCTTGACTCGTTTCCCTCGCTTGACTCGTTTCCCTCGCTTGACTCGTTTCCCTCGCTTGACTCGTTTCACTCGCTTGACTCGTTTCACTCGCTTGACTCGTTTCACTCGCTTGACTCGTTTCACTCGCTTGACTCGTTTCACTCGCTTGACTCGTTTCACTCGCTTGACTCGTTTCACTCGCTTGACTCGTTTCACTCGCTTGACTCGCTTGACTCGCTTGACTCGCTTGACTCGCTTGACTCGCTTGACTCGCTTGACTCGCTTGACTCGCTTGACTCGCTTGACTCGTTCGACTCGCTTGACTCGTTCGACTCGTATGACTCGTTTGACTCGTTTGACTCGTTTGACTCGTTTGACTCGTTTGCCTCGTTTGACTCGTTTGACACGCTTGACTCGTTTGACTCGTTTGACCCGTTTGACTCGTTTGACTCGTTTGACTCGTTTGATTCGTTTGACTGGTTTGACTCGTTTGACCCGTTTGACCCATTTGACTTGTTTGACTCGATTGTCCTGTTCGACCCGTTTGACCCGTTTGACACGTTTGACTCGTTTCATTCGTTTGACTCGTTTCACTCGTTTGACTCGTTTCACTCTTTTGACTCGTTTGACTCGTTTGACTCGTTTCCCTCGCTTGACTCGTTTCCCTCGCTTGACTCGTTTCCCTCGCTTGACTCGTTTCACTCGCTTGACTCGTTTCACTCGCTTGATTCGCTTGACTCGCTTGACTCGTTTGACTCGTTTGACTCGTTTGACTCGATTGACTCGTTTGACTCGTTTCACTCGTTTGACTCGTTTGACTCGTTTGACTCGTTTCACTCGTTTGACTCGTTTCACTCGCTTGACTCGATTGTCCTGTTCGACCCGTTTGACCCGTTTGACACGTTTGACTCGTTTCACTCGTTTAAATCGTTTGACTCGTTTGACTCGTTTGACTCGTTTGACTCGTTTGACTCGTTTCACTCGTTTGACTCGTTTGAGTCGTTTCACTCGTTTGACTCGTTTGATTCGTTTGACTCGATTGTCCTGTTCGACCCGTTTGACCCGTTTGACACGTTTGACCCGTTTGACCCGTTTGACACGTTTGACTCGTTTGACTCGTTTGACTCGATTGACTCGTTTGACTCATTTGAATCGTTTGACTCGTTTGACTCGTTTGACTCGTTTGACTCGTTTGACTCGTTTGACTCGTTTGACTCGTTTGACACGTTTGACTCGTTTGACTCGTTTGACTCGTTTGACTCGTTTCACTCGTTTGACTCGTTTCACTCGTTTGACTCGTTTCACTCGCTTGACTCGTTTCACTCGTTTGACTCGTTTCACTCGTTTGACTCGGTTCACTCGTTTGACTCGTTTGACTCGTTTGACTCGTTTGACTCGTTTCCCTCGCTTGACTCGTTTCACACGCTTGACTCGTTTGACTCGTTTCACACGCTTGACTCGTTTGACTCGTTTGACTCGTTTGACTCGTTTGACTCGTTTGACTCGTTTGACTCGTTTTACTCGTTTGACTCGTTTGACTCGTTTGACTCGTTTGACTCGTTTGACTCGTTTGACTCGTTTGACTCGTTTGACTCGTTTGACTCGTTTGACTCGTTTGACTCGTTTGACTCGTTTTACTCGTTCGACTCGTTTGACTCGTTTGACCCGTTTGACCCGTTTGACTAGTTAGACTCGTTTGACTCGTTTGACTCGTTTGACTCGTTTGACTCGTTTGACTCGTTTGACTCGATTGACTCGTTTGACTCGTTTGACTCGTTTGACTCGTTTGACTCGTTTGACTCGTTTGACCCGTTTGAGCCGTTTGACTCGTTAGACTCGTTTGACTCGTTTGACTCGTTTGACCCGTTTGAGCCGTTTGACTCGTTAGACTCGTTTGACTCGTTTGACTCGTTTGACGCGTTTGACTCGATTGACTCGTTTGACTCGATTGACTCGTTTGACTCGTTTGACTCGTTTGGATCGTTTAACTCGCTTGACTCAATTGTCCTGTTCGACCCGTTTGACTCGTTTAACTCGTTTGACTCGTTTGACTCGTTTGACTTGATTGTCCTGTTCGACCCGTTTGACCCGTTTGACTCGTTTGACTCGTTTGACTCGTTTGACTCGTTTGACTCGTTTGACTCGTTTGACTCGTTTGACTCGTTTGACTCGTTTGACTCGTTTGACTCGTTTGACTCGTTTGACTCGTTTGACTCGTTTGACTCGTTTGACTCGTTTGACTCGTTTGACACGTTTGACTCGTTTGACTCGTTTGACTCGTTTGACTCGTTTGACTCGTATGACTCGTTTGACTCGTTTGACTCGTATGACTCGTATGACTCGTTTGACTCGTTTGAGTCGTTTGACTCTATTGACTCGTTTGATTCGTTTGACTCGTTAGACTCGTTTGACTCGATTGTCCTGTTCGACCCGTTTGACCCGTTTGACACGTTTGACTCGATTGACTCGTTTGACTCGTTTGACTCGTTTGACTCGTTTGACTCGTTTCACTCGTTTGACTCGTTTCACTCGTTTGACTCGTTTCACTCGTTTGACTCGTTTGACTCGTTTCACTCGTTTCACTCGTTTCACTCGTTTCACTCGTTTCACTCGTTTGACTCGTTTCCCTCGCTTGACTCGTTTCACTCGCTTGACTCGTTTCACTCGCTTGACTCGTTTCACTCGCTTGACTCGCTTGACTCGTTTCCCTCGCTTGACTCGTTTCACACGCTTGACTCGTTTGACTCGTTTGACTCGTTTGACTCGTTTGACTCGTTTGACTCGTTTGACTCGTTTGACTCGTTTGACACTTTTGACTCGTTTGACTCGTTTGCCTCGTTTGACTCGTTTGACTCGTTTGTCTCGTTTGACTCGTTTGACTCGTTTGACTCGTTTGACTCGTTTGACTCGTTTGAATCGTTTCACTCGTTTGACTCGTTTGACTCGTTTGACTCGTTTGACTCGTTTGACTCGTTTGACTCGTTTGACTCGTTTGACTCGTTTGACTCGTTTGACTCGTTTGACTCGTTTGACTCGTTTGACTCGTTTGACTCGTTTGACTCGTTTGACTCGTTTGACTCGTTTGACTCGTTTGACTCGTTTGACTCGTTTGACTCGTTTGACTCGTTTGACTCGTTTGACTCGTTTGACTCGTTTGACTCGTTTGACTCGTTTGACTCGTTTGACTCGTTTGACTCGTTTGACTCGTTTGACTCGTTTGACTCGTTTGACTCGTTTGACTCGTTTGACTCGTTTGACTCGTTTGACTCGTTTGACTCGTTTGACTCGTTTGACTCGTTTGACTCGTTTGACTCGTTTGACTCGTTTGACTCGTTTGACTCGTTTGACTCGTTTGACTCGTTTGACTCGTTTGACTCGTTTGACTCGTTTGACTCGTTTGACTCGTTTGACTCGTTTGACTCGTTTGACTCGTTTGACTCGTTTGACTCGTTTGACTCGTTTGACTCGTTTGACTCGTTTGACTCGTTTGACTCGTTTGACTCGTTTGACTCGTTTGACTCGTTTGACACGTTTGACTCGTTTGACTCGTTTGACTC
The DNA here is from genome assembly GCA_910592295.1 of Andrena haemorrhoa. Taxonomy (NCBI): domain Eukaryota; kingdom Metazoa; phylum Arthropoda; class Insecta; order Hymenoptera; family Andrenidae; genus Andrena; species Andrena haemorrhoa. The sequence continues at coordinate 818,553 of CAJUZA010000173.1, forward strand.
GTTTGACTCGTTTGACTCGTTTGACTCGTTTGACTCTTTTGACTCGTTTGACTCGTTTGGATCGTTTAACTCGCTTGACTCAATTGTCCTGTTCGACCCGTTTGACTCGTTTAACTCGTTTGCCTCGTTTGACTCGTTTGACTTGATTGTCCTGTTCGACCCGTTTGACCCGTTTGACACGTTTGACTCGTTTGACTCGTTTCACTCGTTTGACTCGTTTCACTCGTTTGACTCGTTTCACTCGTTTGACTCGTTTCACTCGTTTGACTCGTTTCACTCGTTTGACTCGTTTCACTCGTTTGACTCGGTTCACTCGTTTGACTCGTTTGACTCGTTTGACTCGTTTGACTCGTTTGACTCGTTTGACTCGTTTGACTCGTTTGACCCGTTTGACTCGTTTGACCCGTTTGACTCGTTTGACTCGTTTGACTCGTTTGACTCGTTTGACTCGTTTGACTCGTTTGACTCGTTTGACTCGTTTGACTCGTTTGACTCGTTTCACTCGTTTGACTCGTTTCACTCGTTTGACTCGTTTCACTCGTTTGACTCGTTTCACTCGTTTGACTCGTTTCACTCGTTTGACTCGTTTCACTCGTTTGACTCGTTTCACTCGTTTGACTCGTTTCACTCGTTTGACTCGTTTCACTCGTTTGACTCGTTTCACTCGTTTGACTCGTTTCACTCGTTTGACTCGTTTCACTCGTTTGACTCGTTTCACTCGTTTCACTCGTTTCACTCGCTTGACTCGTTTCACTCGTTTGACTCGTTTCACTCGTTTGACTCGGTTCACTCGTTTGACTCGTTTGACTCGTTTGACTCGTTTGACTCGTTTCCCTCGCTTGACTCGTTTCACACGCTTGACTCGTTTGACTCGTTTCACACGCTTGACTCGTTTGACTCGTTTGACTCGTTTGACTCGTTTGACTCGTTTGACTCGTTTGACTCGTTTTACTCGTTTGACTCGTTTGACTCGTTTGACTCGTTTGACTCGTTTGACTCGTTTGAGTCGTTTCACTCGTTTGACTCGTTTCACTCGTTTCACTCGTTTGACCCGTTTCACTCGCTTGACTCGTTTCACTCGCTTGACTCGCTTGACTCGCTTGACTCGTTTCACTCGTTTCACTCGTTTGACTCGTTTCACTCGTTTCACTTGATTGTCCTGTTCGACCCGTTTGACCCGTTAAACACGTTTGACTCGTTTCACTCGTTTAAATCGTTTCACTCGTTTGACTCGTTTGACTCGTTTGACTCGTTTCACTCGTTTGACTCGTTTGAGTCGTTTCACTCGTTTGACTCGTTTGATTCGTTTGACTCGATTGTCCTGTTCGACCCGTTTGACACGTTTGACACGTTTGACCCGTTTGACCCGTTTGACACGTTTGACTCGTTTGACTCGTTTGACTCGATTGACTCGTTTGACTCGATTGACTCGTTTGACTCATTTGAATCGTTTGACTCGTTTGACTCGTTTGACTCGTTTGACTCGTTTGACTCGTTTGACTCGTTTGACTCGTTTGACACGTTTGACTCGTTTGACTCGTTTGACTCGTTTGACTCGTTTGACTCGTTTGACTCGTTTGACTCGTTTGACTCGTTTGACTCGTATGACTCGAATGACTCGTTTGACTCGTTTGACTCTTTTGACTCGTTTGACTCGTTTGGATCGTTTAACTCGCTTGACTCAATTGTCCTGTTCGACCCGTTTGACTCGTTTAACTCGTTTGACTCGTTTGACTCGTTTGACGTGATTGTCCTGTTCGACCCGTTTGACCCGTTTGACCCGTTTGACTCGTTTCACTCGTTTGACTCGTTTCACTCGTTTGACTCGTTTCACTCGTTTGACTCGTTTCACTCGTTTGACTCGTTTCACTCGTTTGACTCGTTTCACTCGTTTGACTCGTTTCACTCGTTTGACTCGTTTCACTCGTTTGACTCGTTTCACTCGTTTGACTCGTTTCACTCGTTTGACTCGTTTCACTCGTTTGACTCGTTTCACTCGCTTGACTCGTTTCACTCGTTTGACTCGTTTCACTCGTTTGACTCGGTTCACTCGTTTGACTCGTTTGACTCGTTTGACTCGTTTGACTCGTTTCCCTCGCTTGACTCGTTTCACACGCTTGACTCGTTTGACTCGTTTCACACGCTTGACTCGTTTGACTCGTTTGACTCGTTTGACTCGTTTGACTCGTTTGACTCGTTTGACTCGTTTTACTCGTTTGACTCGTTTGACTCGTTTGACTCGTTTGACTCGTTTGACTCGTTTGACTCGTTTGACTCGTTTGACTCGTTTGACTCGTTTGACTCGTTTGACTCGTTTGACTCGTTTGACTCGTTTTACTCGCTTGACTCGTTTGACTCGTTCGACTCGTTTGACTCGTTTGACCCGTTTGACCCGTTTGACTAGTTAGACTCGTTTGACTCGTTTGACTCGTTTGACTCGTTTGACTCGTTTGACTCGTTTGACTCGATTGACTCGTTTGACTCGTTTGACTCGTTTGACTCGTTTGACTCGTTTGACTCGTTTGACCCGTTTGAGCCGTTTGACTCGTTAGACTCGTTTGACTCGTTTGACTCGTTTGACCCGTTTGAGCCGTTTGACTCGTTAGACTCGTTTGACTCCTTTGACTCGTTTGACGCGTTTGACTCGATTGACTCGTTTGACTCGATTGACTCGTTTGACTCGTTTGACTCGTTTGACTCGTTTGACTCGTTTGACTCGTTTGACTCGTTTGACTCGTTTGACTCGTTTGACTCGTTTGACTCGTTTGACTCGTTTGACTCGTTTGACTCGTTTGACTCGTTTGACTCGTTTGACTCGTTTGACTCGTTTGACTCGTTTGACTCGTTTGACTCGTTTGACTCGTTTGACTCGTTTGACTCGTTTGCCTCGTTTGACTCGTTTGACTTGATTGTCCTGTTCGACCCGTTTGACCCGTTTGACCCGTTTGACACGTTTGACTCGTTTGACTCGTTTCACTCGTTTGACTCGTTTCACTCGTTTGACTCGTTTCACTCGTTTGACTCGTTTCACTCGTTTGACTCGTTTCACTCGTTTGACTCGTTTCACTCGTTTGACTCGTTTCACTCGTTTGACTCGTTTCACTCGTTTGACTCGTTTGACTCGTTTGACTCGTTTGACTCGTTTGACTCGGTTCACTCGTTTGACTCGTTTGACTCGTTTGACTCGTTTGACTCGTTTGACTCGTTTGACTCGTTTGACTCGTTTGACTCGTTTGACTCGTTTGACTCGTTTGACTCGTTTGACTCGTTTGACTCGTTTTACTCGTTTGACTCGTTTGACTCGTTTGACTCGTTTGACTCGTTTGACTCGTTTGACTCGTTTGACTCGTTTGACTCGTTTGACTCGTTTGACTCGTTTGACTCGTTTGACTCGTTTGACTCGTTTGACTCGTTTGACTCGTTTGACTCGTTTGACTCGTTTGACTCGTTTGACTCGTTTGACTCGCTTGACTCGTTTGACTCGTTCGACTCGTTTGACTCGTTTGACCCGTTTGACCCGTTTGACTAGTTAGACTCGTTTGACTCGTTTGACTCGTTTGACTCGTTTGACTCGTTTGACTCGTTTGACTCGCTTGACTCGTTCGACTCGTTCGACTCGTTTGACTCGTTTGACCCGTTTGACCCGTTTGACTAGTTAGACTCGTTTGACTCGTTTGACTCGTTTGACTCGTTTGACTCGTTTGACTCGTTTGACCCGATTGACTCGTTTGACTCGTTTGACTCGTTTGACTCGTTTGACTCGTTTGACTCGTTTGACACGTTTGACTCGTTTGACTCGTTTGACTCGTTTGACTCGTTTGACTCGTTTGACTCGTTAGACTCGTTTGACTCGTTTGACTCGTTTGACGCGTTTGACTCGTTTGACTCGTTAGACTCGTTTGACTCGTTTGACTCGTTTGACGCGTTTGACTCGATTGACTCGTTTGACTCGATTGACTCGTTTGACTCGTTTGACTCGTTTGGATCGTTTAACTCGCTTGACTCAATTGTCCTGTTCGACCCGTTTGACTCGTTTAACTCGTTTGACTCGTTTGACTCGTTTGACTTGATTGTCCTGTTCGACCCGTTTGACCCGTTTGACTCGTTTGACTCGTTTGACTCGTTTCACTCGTTTGACTCGTTTGACTCGTTTGACACGTTTGACTCGTTTGACTCGTTTGACTCGTTTGACTCGTTTGACTCGTTTGACTCGTTTGACTCGTTTGACTCGTTTGACTCGTATGACTCGTATGACTCGTTTGACTCGTTTGAGTCGTTTGACTCTATTGACTCGTTTGATTCGTTTGACTCGTTAGACTCGTTTGACTCGATTGTCCTGTTCGACCCGTTTGACCTGTTTGACACGTTTGACTCGTTTGACTCGTTTGACTCGATTGACTCGTTTGACTCGTTTGACTCGTTTGACTCGTTTGACTCGTTTGACTCGTTTGACTCGTTTGACTCGTTTGACTCGTTTGACTCGTTTGACTCGTTTGACTCGTTTGACTCGTTTGACTCGTTTGACTCGTTCGACTCGTTTGACTCGTTTGACTCGTTTGACTCATTTTACTCGCTTGACTCGTTTGACTCGTTTGACTCGTTTGACTCGTTTGACCCGTTTGACTCGTTTGACCCGTTTGACTCGTTTGACTCTTTTGACTCGTTTGACTCGTTTGGATCGTTTAACTCGCTTGACTCAATTGTCCTGTTCGACCCGTTTGACTCGTTTAACTCGTTTGACTCGTTTGACTCGTTTGACTTGATTGTCCTGTTCGACCCGTTTGACCCGTTTGACCCGTTTGACACGTTTGACTCGATTGACTCGTTTGACTCGTTTGACTCGTTTGACTCGTTTGACTCGTTTGACTCGTTTGACTCGTTTGACTCGTTTGACTCGTTTGACTCGTTTGACTCGTTTGACTCGTTTGACTCGTTTGACTCGTTTGACTCGTTTGACTCGTTTGACTCGTTTGACTCGTTTGACTCGTTTGACTCGTTTGACACGTTTGACTCGTTTGACTCGTTTGACTCGTTTGACTCGTTTGACTCGTATGACTCGTTTGACTCGTTTGACTCGTTTGACTCGTTTGACTCGTTTGACTCGTTTGACTCGTTTGACTCGTTTGACTCGTTTGACTCGTTTGACTCGTTTGACTCGTTTGACTCGTTTGACTCGTTTGACTCGTTTGACTCGTTTGACTCGTTTGACTCGTTTGACTCGTTTGACTCGTTTGACTCGTTTGACTCGTTTGACTCGTTTGACTCGTTTGACTCGTTTGACTCGTTTGACTCGTTTGACTCGATTGACTCGTTTGACTCGTTTGACTCGTTTGACTCGTTTGACTCGTTTGACTCGTTTGACTCGTTTGACTCGTTTGACTCGTTTGACTCGTTTGACTCGTTTGACTCGTTTGACTCGTTTGACTCGTTTGACTCGTTTGACTCGTTTGACTCGTTTGACTCGTTTGACTCGTTTGACTCGTTTGACTCGTTTGACGCGTTTGACTCGTTTGACTCGTTTGACTCTTTTGACTCGTTTGACTCGTTTGGATCGTTTAACTCGCTTGACTCAATTGTCCTGTTCGACCCGTTTGACTCGTTTAACTCGTTTGCCTCGTTTGACTCGTTTGACTTGATTGTCCTGTTCGACCCGTTTGACCCGTTTGACCCGTTTGACACGTTTGACTCGTTTGACTCGTTTCACTCGTTTGACTCGTTTCACTCGTTTGACTCGTTTCACTCGTTTGACTCGTTTCACTCGTTTGACTCGTTTCACTCGTTTGACTCGTTTCACTCGTTTGACTCGTTTCACTCGTTTGACTCGTTTCACTCGTTTGACTCGTTTCACTCGTTTGACTCGTTTCACTCGTTTGACTCGTTTGACTCATTTGACTCGGTTCACTCGTTTGACTCGTTTGACTCGTTTGACTCGTTTGACTCGTTTGACTCGTTTGACTCGTTTGACTCGTTTGACTCGTTTGACTCGTTTGACTCGTTTGACTCGTTTGACTCGTTTGACTCGTTTGACTCGTTTGACTCGTTTTACTCGTTTGACTCGTTTGACTCGTTTGACTCGTTTGACTCGTTTGACTCGTTTGACTCGTTTGACTCGTTTGACTCGTTTGACTCGTTTGACTCGTTTGACTCGTTTGACTCGTTTGACTCGTTTGACTCGTTTGACTCGTTTGACTCGTTTGACTCGTTTGACTCGTTTGACTCGTTTGACTCGTTTGACTCGTTTGACTCGTTTGACTCGTTTGACTCGCTTGACTCGTTTGACTCGTTCGACTCGTTTGACTCGTTTGACCCGTTTGACCCGTTTGACTAGTTAGACTCGTTTGACTCGTTTGACTCGTTTGACTCGTTTGACTCGTTTGACTCGTTTGACTCGCTTGACTCGTTCGACTCGTTCGACTCGTTTGACTCGTTTGACCCGTTTGACCCGTTTGACTAGTTAGACTCGTTTGACTCGTTTGACTCGTTTGACTCGTTTGACTCGTTTGACTCGTTTGACCCGATTGACTCGTTTGACTCGTTTGACTCGTTTGACTCGTTTGACTCGTTTGACTCGTTTGACACGTTTGACTCGTTTGACTCGTTTGACTCGTTTGACTCGTTTGACTCGTTTGACTCGTTAGACTCGTTTGACTCGTTTGACTCGTTTGACGCGTTTGACTCGATTGACTCGTTTGACTCGATTGACTCGTTTGACTCGTTTGACTCGTTTGGATCGTTTAACTCGCTTGACTCAATTGTCCTGTTCGACCCGTTTGACTCGTTTAACTCGTTTGACTCGTTTGACTCGTTTGACTTGATTGTCCTGTTCGACCCGTTTGACCCGTTTGACTCGTTTGACTCGTTTGACTCGTTTCACTCGTTTGACTCGTTTGACTCGTTTGACACGTTTGACTCGTTTGACTCGTTTGACTCGTTTGACTCGTTTGACTCGTTTGACTCGTTTGACTCGTTTGACTCGTTTGACTCGTATGACTCGTATGACTCGTTTGACTCGTTTGAGTCGTTTGACTCTATTGACTCGTTTGATTCGTTTGACTCGTTAGACTCGTTTGACTCGATTGTCCTGTTCGACCCGTTTGACCTGTTTGACACGTTTGACTCGTTTGACTCGTTTGACTCGATTGACTCGTTTGACTCGTTTGACTCGTTTGACTCGTTTGACTCGTTTGACTCGTTTGACTCGTTTGACTCGTTTGACTCGTTTGACTCGTTTGACTCGTTTGACTCGTTTGACTCGTTTGACTCGTTTGACTCGTTCGACTCGTTTGACTCGTTTGACTCGTTTGACTCATTTTACTCGCTTGACTCGTTTGACTCGTTTGACTCGTTTGACTCGTTTGACCCGTTTGACTCGTTTGACCCGTTTGACTCGTTTGACTCTTTTGACTCGTTTGACTCGTTTGGATCGTTTAACTCGCTTGACTCAATTGTCCTGTTCGACCCGTTTGACTCGTTTAACTCGTTTGACTCGTTTGACTCGTTTGACTTGATTGTCCTGTTCGACCCGTTTGACCCGTTTGACTCGTTTGACTCGTTTGACTCGTTTGACACGTTTGACTCGTTTGACTCGTTTGACTCGTTTGACTCGTTTGACTCGTATGACTCGTTTGACTCGTTTGACTCGTTTGACTCGTTTGACTCGTTTGACTCGTTTGACTCGTTTGACTCGTTTGACTCGTTTGACTCGTTTGACTCGTTTGACTCGTTTGACTCGTTTGACTCGTTTGACTCGTTTGACTCGTTTGACTCGTTTGACTCGTTTGACTCGTTTGACTCGTTTGACTCGTTTGACTCGTTTGACTCGTTTGACTCGTTTGACTCGTTTGACTCGTTTGACTCGTTTGACTCGTTTGACTCGTTTGACTCGTTTGACTCGTTTGACTCGTTTGACTCGTTTGACTCGTTTGACTCGTTTGACTCGTTTGACTCGTTTGACTCGTTTGACTCGTTTGACTCGTTTGACTCGTTTGACTCGTTTGACTCGTTTGACTCGTTTGACTCGTTTGACTCGTTTGACTCGTTTGACTCGTTTGACGCGTTTGACTCGTTTGACTCGTTTGACTCGTTTGACTCGTTTGACTCGTTTGACTCGTTTGACTCGTTTGACTCGTTTGCCTCGTTTGACTCGTTTGACTCGTTTGACTCGTTTGTCTCGTTTGACTCGTTTGACTCGTTTGAATCGTTTCACTCGTTTGACTCGTTTCACTCGTTTGACTCGTTTGACTCGTTTGACTCGTTTGACTCGTTTGCCTCGTTTTACTCGTTTGACTCGTTTGACTCGTTTGACTCGTTTGAGTCGTTTGACGCGTTTGACTCGTTTGACTCGATTGACTCGTTTGACTCGTTTGACTCTTTTGACTCGTTTGACTCGTTTGGAACGTTTAACTCGCTTGACTCAATTGTCCTGTTCGACCCGTTTGACTCGTTTGACTCGTTTGACTCGTTTGACTCGTTTGACTCGTTTGACTCGTTTGACCCGTTTGACCCGTTTGACACGTTTGACTCGTTTGACTCGTTTCACTCGTTTGACTCGTTTCACTCGTTTCACTCGTTTCACTCGTTTGACTCGTTTCACTCGTTTGACTCGTTTCACTCGTTTGACTCGTTTCACTCGTTTGACTCGTTTGACTCGTTTGACTCGTTTGACTCGTTTGACTCGGTTCACTCGTTTGACTCGTTTGACTCGTTTGACTCGTTTGACTCGTTTCCCTCGCTTGACTCGTTTCACACGCTTGACTCGTTTGACTCGTTTCACACGCTTGACTCGTTTGACTCGTTTGACTCGTTTGACTCGTTTGACTCGTTTGACTCGTATTACTCGTATGACTCGTTTGACTCGTTTGAGTCGTTTGACTCTATTGACTCGTTTGATTCGTTTGACTCGTTAGACTCGTTTGACTCGATTGTCCTGTTCGACCCGTTTGACCTGTTTGACACGTTTGACTCGTTTGACTCGTTTGACTCGATTGACTCGTTTGACTCGTTTGACTCGTTTGACTCGTTTGACTCGTTTGACTCGTTTGACTCGTTTGACTCGTTTGACTCGTTTGACTCGTTTGACTCGTTTGACTCGTTTGACTCGTTAGACTCGTTTGACTCGTTTGACTCGTTTGACTCGTTCGACTCGTTTGACTCGTTTGACTCGTTTGACTCATTTTACTCGCTTGACTCGTTTGACTCGTTTGACTCGTTTGACTCGTTTGACCCGTTTGACTCGTTTGACCCGTTTGACTCGTTTGACTCTTTTGACTCGTTTGACTCGTTTGGATCGTTTAACTCGCTTGACTCAATTGTCCTGTTCGACCCGTTTGACTCGTTTAACTCGTTTGACTCGTTTGACTCGTTTGACTTGATTGTCCTGTTCGACCCGTTTGACCCGTTTGACCCGTTTGACACGTTTGACTCGATTGACTCGTTTGACTCGTTTGACTCGTTTGACTCGTTTGACTCGTTTGACTCGTTTGACTCGTTTGACTCGTTTGACTCGTTTGACTCGTTTGACTCGTTTGACTCGTTTGACTCGTTTGACTCGTTTGACTCGTTTGACTCGTTTGACTCGTTTGACTCGTTTGACTCGTTTGACTCGTTTGACTCGTTTGACTCGTTTGACTCGTTTGACTCGTTTGACTCGTTTGACTCGTTTGACTCGTTTGACTCGTTTGACTCGTTTGACTCGTTTGACACGTTTGACTCGTTTGACTCGTTTGACTCGTTTGACTCGTTTGACTCGTTTGACTCGTTTGACTCGTTTGACTCGTTTGACTCGTTTGACTCGTTTGACTCGTTTGACTCGTTTGACTCGTTTGACTCGTTTGACTCGTTTGACTCGTTTGACTCGTTTGACTCGTTTGACTCGTTTGACTCGTTTGACTCGTTTGACTCGTTTGACTCGTTTGACTCGTTTGACTCGTTTGACTCGTTTGACTCGTTTGACTCGTTTGACTCGTTTGACTCGTTTGACTCGTTTGACTCGTTTGACTCGTTTGACTCGTTTGACTCGTTTGACTCGTTTGACTCGTTTGACTCGTTTGACTCGTTTGACTCGTTTGACTCGTTTGACTCGTTTGACTCGTTTGACTCGTTTGACTCGTTTGACTCGTTTGACTCGTTTGACTCGTTTGACTCGTTTGACTCGTTTGACTCGTTTGACTCGTTTGACTCGTTTGACTCGTTTGCCTCGTTTGACTCGTTTGACTCGTTTGACTCGTTTGTCTCGTTTGACTCGTTTGACTCGTTTGAATCGTTTCACTCGTTTGACTCGTTTGACTCGTTTGACTCGTTTGACTCGTTTGACTCGTTTGACTCGTTTGACTCGTTTGCCTCGTTTTACTCGTTTGACTCGTTTGACTCGTTTGACTCGTTTGAGTCGTTTGACGCGTTTGACTCGTTTGACTCGATTGACTCGTTTGACTCGTTTGACTCTTTTGACTCGTTTGACTCGTTTGGAACGTTTAACTCGCTTGACTCAATTGTCCTGTTCGACCCGTTTGACTCGTTTGACTCGTTTGACTCGTTTGACTCGTTTGACTCGTTTGACTCGTTTGACCCGTTTGACCCGTTTGACACGTTTGACTCGTTTGACTCGTTTCACTCGTTTGACTCGTTTCACTCGTTTGACTCGTTTCACTCGTTTGACTCGTTTCACTCGTTTGACTCGTTTCACTCGTTTGACTCGTTTCACTCGTTTGACTCGTTTCACTCGTTTGACTCGGTTCACTCGTTTGACTCGTTTGACTCGTTTGACTCGTTTGACTCGTTTGACTCGTTTGACTCGTTTCCCTCGCTTGACTCGTTTCACACGCTTGACTCGTTTGACTCGTTTCACACGCTTGACTCGTTTGACTCGTTTGACTCGTTTGACTCGTTTGACTCGTTTGACTCGTTTGACTCGTTTGACTCGTTTTACTCGTTTTACTCGTTTGACTCGTTTGACTCGTTTGACTCGTTTGACTCGTTTGACTCGTTTGACTCGTTTGACTCGTTTGACTCGTTTGACTCGTTTGACTCGTTTGACTCGTTTGACTCGTTTGACTCGTTTGACTCGTTTGACTCGTTTGACTCGTTTGACTCGTTTGACTCGTTTGACTCGTTTGACTCGTTTGACTCGTTTGACTCGTTTGACTCGTTTGACTCGTTTGACTCGTTTGACTCGTTTGACTCGTTTGACTCGTTTGACTCGTTTGACTCGTTTGACTCGTTTGACTCGTTTGACTCGTTTGACTCGTTTGACTCGTTTGACTCGTTTGACTCGTTTGACTCGTTTGACTCGTTTGACTCGTTTGACTCGCTTGACTCGTTTGACTCGTTCGACTCGTTTGACTCGTTTGACCCGTTTGACCCGTTTGACCCGTTTGACTAGTTAGACTCGTTTGACTCGTTTGACTCGTTTGACTCGTTTGACTCGTTTGACTCGTTTGACTCGTTTGACTCGTTTGACTCGATTGACTCGTTTGACTCGTTTGACTCGTTTGACTCGTTTGACTCGTTTGACTCGTTTGACACGTTTGACTCGTTTGACTCGTTTGACTCGTTTGACTCGTTTGACTCGTTTGACTCGTTTGACTCGTTTGACTCGTTTGACTCGTTTGACTCGTTTGACTCGTTTGACTCGTTTGACTCGTTTGACTCGTTTGACTCGTTTGACTCGTTTGACTCGTTTGACTCGTTTGACTCGTTTGACTCGTTTGACTCGTTTGACTCGTTTGACTCGCTTGACTCGTTTGACTCGTTCGACTCGTTTGACTCGTTTGACCCGTTTGACCCGTTTGACTAGTTAGACTCGTTTGACTCGTTTGACTCGTTTGACTCGTTTGACTCGTTTGACTCGTTTGACTCGATTGACTCGTTTGACTCGTTTGACTCGTTTGACTCGTTTGACTCGTTTGACTCGTTTGACACGTTTGACTCGTTTGACTCGTTTGACTCGTTTGACTCGTTTGACTCGTTTGACCCGTTTGAGCCGTTTGACTCGTTAGACTCGTTTGACTCGTTTGACTCGTTTGACTCGTTTGACTCGTTTGACTCGTTTGACTCGTTTGACTCGTTTGACTCGTTTGACTCGTTTGGATCGTTTAACTCGTTTGACTCGTTTGCCTCGTTTGACTCGTTTGACTCGTTTGACTCGTTTGACTCGTTTGACTCGTTTGACTCGATTGACTCGTTTGACTCGTTTGACTCGTTTGACTCGTTTGACTCGTTTGACTCGTTTGACCCGTTTGAGCCGTTTGACTCGTTAGACTCGTTTGACTCGTTTGACTCGTTTGACCCGTTTGAGCCGTTTGACTCGTTAGACTCGTTTGACTCGTTTGACTCGTTTGACGCGTTTGACTCGATTGACTCGTTTGACTCGATTGACTCGTTTGACTCGTTTGACTCGTTTGGATCGTTTAACTCGCTTGACTCAATTGTCCTGTTCGACCCGTTTGACTCGTTTAACTCGTTTGACTCGTTTGACTTGATTGTCCTGTTCGACCCGTTTGACCCGTTTGACTCGTTTGACTCGTTTGACTCGTTTGACTCGTTTGACTCGTTTGACTCGTTTGACTCGTTTGACTCGTTTGACTCGTTTGACTCGTTTGACTCGTTTGACTCGTTTGACTCGTTTGACTCGTTTGACTCGTTTGACTCGTTTGACTCGTTTGACTCGTTTGACTCGTTTGACTCGTTTGACTCGTTTGACTCGTTTGACTCGTTTGACTCGTTTGACTCGTTTGACTCGTTTGACTCGTTTGACTCGTTTGACTCGTTTGACTCGTTTGACTCGTTTGACACGTTTGACTCGTTTGACTCGTTTGACTCGTTTGACTCGTTTGACTCGTTTGACTCGTTTGACTCGTTTGACTCGTTTGACTCGTATGACTCGTATGACTCGTTTGACTCGTTTGAGTCGTTTGACTCTATGACTCGTTTGATTCGTTTGACTCGTTAGACTCGTTTGACTCGATTGTCCTGTTCGACCCGTTTGACCCGTTTGACACGTTTGACCCGTTTGACTCGTTTGACTCGATTGACTCGTTTGACTCGTTAGACTCGTTTGACTCGTTTGACTCGTTTGACTCGTTTGACTCGTTTTACTCGTTTGACTCGTTTGACTCGTTTGACTCGTTTGACTCGTTTGACTCGTTCGACTCGTTTGACTCGTTCGACTCGTTTGACTCGTTTGACTCGTTTGACTCGTTTTACCCGCTTGACTCGTTTGACTCGTTTGACTCGTTTGACTCGTTTGACCCGTTTGACTCGTTTGACCCGTTTGACTCGTTTGACTCTTTTGACTCGTTTGACTCGTTTGGATCGTTTAACTCGCTTGACTCAATTGTCCTGTTCGACCCGTTTGACTCGTTTAACTCGTTTGACTCGTTTGACTCGATTGACTCGTTTGACTCGTTTGACTCGTTTGACTCGTTTCACTCGCTTGACTCGATTGTCCTGTTCGACCCGTTTGACCAGTTTGACACGTTTGACTCGTTTCACTCGTTTAAATCGTTTGACTCGTTTGACTCGTTTGACTCGTTTGACTCGTTTCACTCGTTTCACTCGTTTGACTCGTTTGAGTCGTTTCACTCGTTTGACTCGTTTGATTCGTTTGACTCGATTGTCCTGTTCGACCCGTTTGACCCGTTTGACACGTTTGACCCGTTTGACCCGTTTGACACGTTTGACTCGTTTGACTCGTTTGACTCGATTGACTCGTTTGACTCATTTGAATCGTTTGACTCGTTTGACTCGTTTGACTCGTTTGACTCGTTTGACTCGTTTGACTCGTTTGACTCGTTTGACACGTTTGACTCGTTTGACTCGTTTGACTCGTTTGACTCGTTTGACTCGTTTGACTCGTTTGACTCGTTTGACTCGTATGACTCGAATGACTCGTTTGACTCGTTTGACTCTTTTGACTCGTTTGACTCGTTTGGATCGTTTAACTCGCTTGACTCAATTGTCCTGTTCGACCCGTTTGACTCGTTTAACTCGTTTGACTCGTTTGACTCGTTTGACTTGATTGTCCTGTTCGACCCGTTTGACCCGTTTGACCCGTTTGACTCGTTTCACTCGTTTGACTCGTTTCACTCGTTTGACTCGTTTCACTCGTTTGACTCGTTTCACTCGTTTGACTCGTTTCACTCGTTTGACTCGTTTCACTCGTTTGACTCGTTTCACTCGTTTGAGTCGTTTCACTCGTTTGACTCGTTTCACTCGTTTGACTCGTTTCACTCGTTTGACTCGTTTCACTCGTTTGACTCGTTTCACTCGCTTGACTCGTTTCACTCGTTTGACTCGTTTGACTCGTTTGACTCGGTTCACTCGTTTGACTCGTTTGACTCGTTTGACTCGTTTGACTCGTTTCCCTCGCTTGACTCGTTTCACACGCTTGACTCGTTTGACTCGTTTCACACGCTTGACTCGTTTGACTCGTTTGACTCGTTTGACTCGTTTGACTCGTTTGACTCGTTTGACTCGTTTGACTCGTTTTACTCGTTTGACTCGTTTGACTCGTTTGACTCGTTTGACTCGTTTGACTCGTTTGACTCGTTTGACTCGTTTGACTCGATTGACTCGTTTGACTCGTTTGACTCTTTTGACTCGTTTGACTCGTTTGGAACGTTTAACTCGCTTGACTCAATTGTCCTGTTCGACCCGTTTGACTCGTTTGACTCGTTTGACTCGTTTGACTCGTTTGACTCGTTTGACTCGTTTGACCCGTTTGACCCGTTTGACACGTTTGACTCGTTTGACTCGTTTCACTCGTTTGACTCGTTTCACTCGTTTGACTCGTTTCACTCGTTTGACTCGTTTCACTCGTTTGACTCGTTTCACTCGTTTGACTCGGTTCACTCGTTTGACTCGTTTGACTCGTTTGACTCGTTTGACTCGTTTGACTCGTTTGACTCGTTTCCCTCGCTTGACTCGTTTCACACGCTTGACTCGTTTGACTCGTTTCACACGCTTGACTCGTTTGACTCGTTTGACTCGTTTGACTCGTTTGACTCGTTTGACTCGTTTGACTCGTTTGACTCGTTTTACTCGTTTGACTCGTTTGACTCGTTTGACTCGTTTGACTCGTTTGACTCGTTTGACTCGTTTGACTCGTTTGACTCGTTTGACTCGTTTGACTCGTTTGACTCGTTTGACTCGTTTGACTCGTTTGACTCGTTTGACTCGTTTGACTCGTTTGACTCGTTTGACTCGTTTGACTCGTTTGACTCGTTTGACTCGTTTGACTCGTTTGACTCGTTTGACTCGTTTGACTCGTTTGACTCGTTTGACTCGTTTGACTCGTTTGACTCGTTTGACTCGTTTGACTCGTTTGACTCGTTTGACTCGTTTGACTCGTTTGACTCGTTTGACTCGTTTGACTCGTTTGACTCGTTTGACTCGTTTGACTCGTTTGACTCGTTTGACTCGTTTGACTCGCTTGACTCGTTCGACTCGTTCGACTCGTTTGACCCGTTTGACCCGTTTGACCCGTTTGACTAGTTAGACTCGTTTGACTCGTTTGACTCGTTTGACTCGTTTGACTCGTTTGACTCGTTTGACTCGTTTGACTCGTTTGACTCGATTGACTCGTTTGACTCGTTTGACTCGTTTGACTCGTTTGACTCGTTTGACTCGTTTGACACGTTTGACTCGTTTGACTCGTTTGACTCGTTTGACTCGTTTGACTCGTTTGACTCGTTTGACTCGTTTGACTCGTTTGACTCGTTTGACTCGTTTGACCCGTTTGACCCGTTTGACACGTTTGACTCGTTTGACTCGTTTCACTCGTTTGACTCGTTTCACTCGTTTGACTCGTTTCACTCGTTTGACTCGTTTCACTCGTTTGACTCGTTTCACTCGTTTGACTCGTTTCACTCGTTTGACTCGTTTCACTCGTTTGACTCGGTTCACTCGTTTGACTCGTTTGACTCGTTTGACTCGTTTGACTCGTTTGACTCGTTTGACTCGTTTCCCTCGCTTGACTCGTTTCACACGCTTGACTCGTTTGACTCGTTTCACACGCTTGACTCGTTTGACTCGTTTGACTCGTTTGACTCGTTTGACTCGTTTGACTCGTTTGACTCGTTTGACTCGTTTTACTCGTTTTACTCGTTTGACTCGTTTGACTCGTTTGACTCGTTTGACTCGTTTGACTCGTTTGACTCGTTTGACTCGTTTGACTCGTTTGACTCGTTTGACTCGTTTGACTCGTTTGACTCGTTTGACTCGTTTGACTCGTTTGACTCGTTTGACTCGTTTGACTCGTTTGACTCGTTTGACTCGTTTGACTCGTTTGACTCGTTTGACTCGTTTGACTCGTTTGACTCGTTTGACTCGTTTGACTCGTTTGACTCGTTTGACTCGTTTGACTCGTTTGACTCGTTTGACTCGTTTGACTCGTTTGACTCGTTTGACTCGTTTGACTCGTTTGACTCGCTTGACTCGTTTGACTCGTTCGACTCGTTTGACTCGTTTGACCCGTTTGACCCGTTTGACCCGTTTGACTAGTTAGACTCGTTTGACTCGTTTGACTCGTTTGACTCGTTTGACTCGTTTGACTCGTTTGACTCGTTTGACTCGTTTGACTCGATTGACTCGTTTGACTCGTTTGACTCGTTTGACTCGTTTGACTCGTTTGACTCGTTTGACACGTTTGACTCGTTTGACTCGTTTGACTCGTTTGACTCGTTTGACTCGTTTGACTCGTTTGACTCGTTTGACTCGTTTGACTCGTTTGACTCGTTTGACTCGTTTGACTCGTTTGACTCGTTTGACTCGTTTGACTCGTTTGACTCGTTTGACTCGTTTGACTCGTTTGACTCGTTTGACTCGTTTGACTCGTTTGACTCGTTTGACTCGCTTGACTCGTTTGACTCGTTCGACTCGTTTGACTCGTTTGACCCGTTTGACCCGTTTGACTAGTTAGACTCGTTTGACTCGTTTGACTCGTTTGACTCGTTTGACTCGTTTGACTCGTTTGACTCGATTGACTCGTTTGACTCGTTTGACTCGTTTGACTCGTTTGACTCGTTTGACTCGTTTGACACGTTTGACTCGTTTGACTCGTTTGACTCGTTTGACTCGTTTGACTCGTTTGACCCGTTTGAGCCGTTTGACTCGTTAGACTCGTTTGACTCGTTTGACTCGTTTGACTCGTTTGACTCGTTTGACTCGTTTGACTCGTTTGACTCGTTTGACTCGTTTGACTCGTTTGGATCGTTTAACTCGTTTGACTCGTTTGCCTCGTTTGACTCGTTTGACTCGTTTGACTCGTTTGACTCGTTTGACTCGTTTGACTCGATTGACTCGTTTGACTCGTTTGACTCGTTTGACTCGTTTGACTCGTTTGACTCGTTTGACCCGTTTGAGCCGTTTGACTCGTTAGACTCGTTTGACTCGTTTGACTCGTTTGACCCGTTTGACTCGTTTGACTCGTTAGACTCGTTTGACTCGTTTGACTCGTTTGACGCGTTTGACTCGATTGACTCGTTTGACTCGATTGACTCGTTTGACTCGTTTGACTCGTTTGGATCGTTTAACTCGCTTGACTCAATTGTCCTGTTCGACCCGTTTGACTCGTTTAACTCGTTTGACTCGTTTGACTCGTTTGACTTGATTGTCCTGTTCGACCCGTTTGACCCGTTTGACTCGTTTGACTCGTTTGACTCGTTTGACTCGTTTGACTCGTTTGACTCGTTTGACTCGTTTGACTCGTTTGACTCGTTTGACTCGTTTGACTCGTTTGACTCGTTTGACTCGTTTGACTCGTTTGACTCGTTTGACTCGTTTGACTCGTTTGACTCGTTTGACTCGTTTGACTCGTTTGACTCGTTTGACTCGTTTGACTCGTTTGACTCGTTTGACTCGTTTGACTCGTTTGACTCGTTTGACTCGTTTGACTCGTTTGACTCGTTTGACACGTTTGACTCGTTTGACTCGTTTGACTCGTTTGACTCGTTTGACTCGTTTGACTCGTTTGACTCGTTTGACTCGTTTGACTCGTATGACTCGTATGACTCGTTTGACTCGTTTGAGTCGTTTGACTCTATGACTCGTTTGATTCGTTTGACTCGTTAGACTCGTTTGACTCGATTGTCCTGTTCGACCCGTTTGACCCGTTTGACACGTTTGACCCGTTTGACTCGTTTGACTCGATTGACTCGTTTGACTCGTTAGACTCGTTTGACTCGTTTGACTCGTTTGACTCGTTTGACTCGTTTTACTCGTTTGACTCGTTTGACTCGTTTGACTCGTTTGACTCGTTTGACTCGTTCGACTCGTTTGACTCGTTCGACTCGTTTGACTCGTTTGACTCGTTTGACTCGTTTTACCCGCTTGACTCGTTTGACTCGTTTGACTCGTTTGACTCGTTTGACCCGTTTGACTCGTTTGACCCGTTTGACTCGTTTGACTCTTTTGACTCGTTTGACTCGTTTGGATCGTTTAACTCGCTTGACTCAATTGTCCTGTTCGACCCGTTTGACTCGTTTAACTCGTTTGACTCGTTTGACTCGTTTGACTCGTTTGACTCGTTTGACTCGTTTGACTCGTTTCACTCGCTTGACTCGATTGTCCTGTTCGACCCGTTTGACCAGTTTGACACGTTTGACTCGTTTCACTCGTTTAAATCGTTTGACTCGTTTGACTCGTTTGACTCGTTTGACTCGTTTCACTCGTTTCACTCGTTTGACTCGTTTGAGTCGTTTGACTCGTTTGACTCGTTTGATTCGTTTGACTCGATTGTCCTGTTCGACCCGTTTGACCCGTTTGACACGTTTGACCCGTTTGACCCGTTTGACACGTTTGACTCGTTTGACTCGTTTGACTCGATTGACTCGTTTGACTCATTTGAATCGTTTGACTCGTTTGACTCGTTTGACTCGTTTGACTCGTTTGACTCGTTTGACTCGTTTGACTCGTTTGACACGTTTGACTCGTTTGACTCGTTTGACTCGTTTGACTCGTTTGACTCGTTTGACTCGTTTGACTCGTTTGACTCGTATGACTCGAATGACTCGTTTGACTCGTTTGACTCTTTTGACTCGTTTGACTCGTTTGGATCGTTTAACTCGCTTGACTCAATTGTCCTGTTCGACCCGTTTGACTCGTTTAACTCGTTTGACTCGTTTGACTCGTTTGACTTGATTGTCCTGTTCGACCCGTTTGACCCGTTTGACCCGTTTGACTCGTTTCACTCGTTTGACTCGTTTCACTCGTTTGACTCGTTTCACTCGTTTGACTCGTTTCACTCGTTTGACTCGTTTCACTCGTTTGACTCGTTTCACTCGTTTGACTCGTTTCACTCGTTTGAGTCGTTTCACTCGTTTGACTCGTTTCACTCGTTTGACTCGTTTCACTCGTTTGACTCGTTTCACTCGTTTGACTCGTTTCACTCGCTTGACTCGTTTCACTCGTTTGACTCGTTTGACTCGTTTGACTCGGTTCACTCGTTTGACTCGTTTGACTCGTTTGACTCGTTTGACTCGTTTCCCTCGCTTGACTCGTTTCACACGCTTGACTCGTTTGACTCGTTTCACACGCTTGACTCGTTTGACTCGTTTGACTCGTTTGACTCGTTTGACTCGTTTGACTCGTTTGACTCGTTTGACTCGTTTTACTCGTTTGACTCGTTTGACACGTTTGACTCGTTTGACTCGTTTGACTCGTTTGACTCGTTTGACTCGTTTGACTCGTTTGACTCGTTTGACTCGTTTGACTCGTATGACTCGTATGACTCGTTTGACTCGTTTGAGTCGTTTGACTCTATGACTCGTTTGATTCGTTTGACTCGTTAGACTCGTTTGACTCGATTGTCCTGTTCGACCCGTTTGACCCGTTTGACACGTTTGACCCGTTTGACTCGTTTGACTCGATTGACTCGTTTGACTCGTTAGACTCGTTTGACTCGTTTGACTCGTTTGACTCGTTTGACTCGTTTTACTCGTTTGACTCGTTTGACTCGTTTGACTCGTTTGACTCGTTTGACTCGTTCGACTCGTTTGACTCGTTCGACTCGTTTGACTCGTTTGACTCGTTTGACTCGTTTTACCCGCTTGACTCGTTTGACTCGTTTGACTCGTTTGACTCGTTTGACCCGTTTGACTCGTTTGACCCGTTTGACTCGTTTGACTCTTTTGACTCGTTTGACTCGTTTGGATCGTTTAACTCGCTTGACTCAATTGTCCTGTTCGACCCGTTTGACTCGTTTAACTCGTTTGACTCGTTTGACTCGATTGACTCGTTTGACTCGTTTGACTCGTTTGACTCGTTTCACTCGCTTGACTCGATTGTCCTGTTCGACCCGTTTGACCAGTTTGACACGTTTGACTCGTTTCACTCGTTTAAATCGTTTGACTCGTTTGACTCGTTTGACTCGTTTGACTCGTTTGACTCGTTTCACTCGTTTGACTCGTTTGAGTCGTTTCACTCGTTTGACTCGTTTGATTCGTTTGACTCGATTGTCCTGTTCGACCCGTTTGACCCGTTTGACACGTTTGACCCGTTTGACCCGTTTGACACGTTTGACTCGTTTGACTCGTTTGACTCGATTGACTCGTTTGACTCATTTGAATCGTTTGACTCGTTTGACTCGTTTGACTCGTTTGACTCGTTTGACTCGTTTGACTCGTTTGACTCGTTTGACACGTTTGACTCGTTTGACTCGTTTGACTCGTTTGACTCGTTTGACTCGTTTGACTCGTTTGACTCGTTTGACTCGTATGACTCGAATGACTCGTTTGACTCGTTTGACTCTTTTGACTCGTTTGACTCGTTTGGCTCGTTTAACTCGCTTGACTCAATTGTCCTGTTCGACCCGTTTGACTCGTTTAACTCGTTTGACTCGTTTGACTCGTTTGACTTGATTGTCCTGTTCGACCCGTTTGACCCGTTTGACCCGTTTGACTCGTTTCACTCGTTTGACTCGTTTCACTCGTTTGACTCGTTTCACTCGTTTGACTCGTTTCACTCGTTTGACTCGTTTCACTCGTTTGACTCGTTTCACTCGTTTGACTCGTTTCACTCGTTTGAGTCGTTTCACTCGTTTGACTCGTTTCACTCGTTTGACTCGTTTCACTCGTTTGACTCGTTTCACTCGCTTGACTCGTTTCACTCGCTTGACTCGTTTCACTCGTTTGACTCGTTTGACTCGTTTGACTCGGTTCACTCGTTTGACTCGTTTGACTCGTTTGACTCGTTTGACTCGTTTCCCTCGCTTGACTCGTTTCACACGCTTGACTCGTTTGACTCGTTTCACACGCTTGACTCGTTTGACTCGTTTGACTCGTTTGACTCGTTTGACTCGTTTGACTCGTTTGACTCGTTTGACTCGTTTTACTCGTTTGACTCGTTTGACTCGTTTGACTCGTTTGACTCGTTTGACTCGTTTGACTCGTTTGACTCGTTTGACTCGTTTGACTCGTTTGACTCGTTTGACTCGTTTGACTCGTTTGACTCGTTTGACTCGTTTGACTCGTTTGACTCGTTTGACTCGTTTGACTCGTTTGACTCGTTTTACTCGCTTGACTCGTTTGACTCGTTCGACTCGTTTGACTCGTTTGACCCGTTTGACCCGTTTGACTAGTTAGACTCGTTTGACTCGTTTGACTCGTTTGACTCGTTTGACTCGTTTGACTCGTTTGACTCGATTGACTCGTTTGACTCGTTTGACTCGTTTGACTCGTTTGACTCGTTTGACTCGTTTGACCCGTTTGAGCCGTTTGACTCGTTAGACTCGTTTGACTCGTTTGACTCGTTTGACCCGTTTGAGCCGTTTGACTCGTTAGACTCGTTTGACTCGTTTGACTCGTTTGACGCGTTTGACTCGATTGACTCGTTTGACTCGATTGACTCGTTTGACTCGTTTGACTCGTTTGGATCGTTTAACTCGCTTGACTCAATTGTCCTGTTCGACCCGTTTGACTCGTTTAACTCGTTTGACTCGTTTGACTCGTTTGACTTGATTGTCCTGTTCGACCCGTTTGACCCGTTTGACTCGTTTGACTCGTTTGACTCGTTTGACTCGTTTGACTCGTTTGACTCGTTTGACTCGTTTGACTCGTTTGACTCGTTTGACTCGTTTGACTCGTTTGACTCGTTTGACTCGTTTGACTCGTTTGACTCGTTTGACTCGTTTGACTCGTTTGACACGTTTGACTCGTTTGACTCGTTTGACTCGTTTGACTCGTTTGACTCGTATGACTCGTTTGACTCGTTTGACTCGTATGACTCGTATGACTCGTTTGACTCGTTTGAGTCGTTTGACTCTATTGACTCGTTTGATTCGTTTGACTCGTTAGACTCGTTTGACTCGATTGTCCTGTTCGACCCGTTTGACCCGTTTGACACGTTTGACTCGATTGACTCGTTTGACTCGTTTGACTCGTTTGACTCGTTTGACTCGTTTCACTCGTTTGACTCGTTTCACTCGTTTCACTCGTTTCACTCGTTTCACTCGTTTGACTCGTTTGACTCGTTTCCCTCGCTTGACTCGTTTCACTCGCTTGACTCGTTTCACTCGCTTGACTCGTTTCACTCGCTTGACTCGCTTGACTCGTTTCCCTCGCTTGACTCGTTTCACACGCTTGACTCGTTTGACTCGTTTGACTCGTTTGACTCGTTTGACTCGTTTGACTCGTTTGACTCGTTTGACACTTTTGACTCGTTTGACTCGTTTGCCTCGTTTGACTCGTTTGACTCGTTTGTCTCGTTTGACTCGTTTGACTCGTTTGACTCGTTTGACTCGTTTGACTCGTTTGAATCGTTTCACTCGTTTGACTCGTTTGACTCGTTTGACTCGTTTGACTCGTTTGACTCGTTTGACTCGTTTGACTCGTTTGACTCGTTTGACTCGTTTGACTCGTTTGACTCGTTTGACTCGTTTGACTCGTTTGACTCGTTTGACTCGTTTGACTCGTTTGACTCGTTTGACTCGTTTGACTCGTTTGACTCGTTTGACTCGTTTGACTCGTTTGACTCGTTTGACTCGTTTGACTCGTTTGACTCGTTTGACTCGTTTGACTCGTTTGACTCGTTTGACTCGTTTGACTCGTTTGACTCGTTTGACTCGTTTGACTCGTTTGACTCGTTTGACTCGTTTGACTCGTTTGACTCGTTTGACTCGTTTGACTCGTTTGACTCGTTTGACTCGTTTGACTCGTTTGACTCGTTTGACTCGTTTGACTCGTTTGACACGTTTGACTCGTTTGACTCGTTTGACTCGTTTGACTCGTTTGACTCGTTTGACTCGTTTGACTCTTTTGACTCGTTTGACTCGTTTGGATCGTTTAACTCGCTTGACTCAATTGTCCTGTTCGACCCGTTTGACTCGTTTAACTCGTTTGCCTCGTTTGACTCGTTTGACTTGATTGTCCTGTTCGACCCGTTTGACCCGTTTGACACGTTTGACTCGTTTGACTCGTTTCACTCGTTTGACTCGTTTCACTCGTTTGACTCGTTTCACTCGTTTGACTCGTTTCACTCGTTTGACTCGTTTCACTCGTTTGACTCGTTTCACTCGTTTGACTCGTTTCACTCGTTTGACTCGTTTGACTCGTTTGACTCGTTTCACTCGTTTGACTCGGTTCACTCGTTTGACTCGTTTGACTCGTTTGACTCGTTTGACTCGTTTGACTCGTTTGACTCGTTTGACTCGTTTGACCCGTTTGACCCGTTTGACTCGTTTGACCCGTTTGACTCGTTTGACCCGTTTGACTCGTTTGACTCGATTGACTCGTTTGACTCGTTTCACTCGTTTGACTCGTTTCACTCGTTTGACTCGTTTCACTCGTTTGACTCGTTTCACTCGTTTGACTCGTTTCACTCGTTTCACTCGTTTCACTCGCTTGACTCGTTTCACTCGTTTGACTCGTTTCACTCGTTTGACTCGGTTCACTCGTTTGACTCGTTTGACTCGTTTGACTCGTTTGACTCGTTTCCCTCGCTTGACTCGTTTCACACGCTTGACTCGTTTGACTCGTTTCACACGCTTGACTCGTTTGACTCGTTTGACTCGTTTGACTCGTTTGACTCGTTTGACTCGTTTGACTCGTTTTACTCGTTTGACTCGTTTGACTCGTTTGACTCGTTTGAGTCGTTTCACTCGTTTGACTCGTTTCACTCGTTTGACTCGTTTCACTCGTTTGACTCGTTTCACTCGTTTCACTCGTTTGACCCGTTTCACTCGCTTGACTCGTTTCACTCGCTTGACTCGCTTGACTCGCTTGACTCGTTTCACTCGTTTCACTCGTTTCACTCGTTTCACTCGTTTCACTCGTTTCACTCGTTTCACTCGTTTCACTTGATTGTCCTGTTCGACCCGTTTGACCCGTTAAACACGTTTGACTCGTTTCACTCGTTTAAATCGTTTCACTCGTTTGACTCGTTTGACTCGTTTCACTCGTTTCACTCGTTTGACTCGTTTGAGTCGTTTCACTCGTTTGACTCGTTTGATTCGTTTGACTCGATTGTCCTGTTCGACCCGTTTGACACGTTTGACACGTTTGACCCGTTTGACCCGTTTGACACGTTTGACTCGTTTGACTCGTTTGACTCGATTGACTCGTTTGACTCGATTGACTCGTTTGACTCATTTGAATCGTTTGACTCGTTTGACTCGTTTGACTCGTTTGACTCGTTTGACTCGTTTGACTCGTTTGACTCGTTTGACTCGTTTGACTCGTTTGACTCGTTTGACACGTTTGACTCGTTTGACTCGTTTGACTCGTTTGACTCGTTTGACTCGTTTGACTCGTTTGACTCGTTTGACTCGTTTGACTCGTATGACTCGAATGACTCGTTTGACTCGTTTGACTCTTTTGACTCGTTTGACTCGTTTGGATCGTTTAACTCGCTTGACTCAATTGTCCTGTTCGACCCGTTTGACTCGTTTAACTCGTTTGACTCGTTTGACTCGTTTGACTTGATTGTCCTGTTCGACCCGTTTGACCCGTTTGACCCGTTTGACTCGTTTCACTCGTTTGACTCGTTTCACTCGTTTGACTCGTTTGACTCGTATGACTCGTATGACTCGTTTGACTCGTTTGAGTCGTTTGACTCTATTGACTCGTTTGATTCGTTTGACTCGTTAGACTCGTTTGACTCGATTGTCCTGTTCGACCCGTTTGACCCGTTTGACACGTTTGACTCGATTGACTCGTTTGACTCGTTTGACTCGTTTGACTCGTTTGACTCGTTTCACTCGTTTGACTCGTTTCACTCGTTTGACTCGTTTCACTCGTTTCACTCGTTTCACTCGTTTCACTCGTTTGACTCGTTTGACTCGTTTCCCTCGCTTGACTCGTTTCACTCGCTTGACTCGTTTCACTCGCTTGACGCGTTTCACTCGCTTGACTCGCTTGACTCGTTTCCCTCGCTTGACTCGTTTCACACGCTTGACTCGTTTGACTCGTTTGACTCGTTTGACTCGTTTGACTCGTTTGACTCGTTTGACTCGTTTGACACTTTTGACTCGTTTGACTCGTTTGCCTCGTTTGACTCGTTTGACTCGTTTGTCTCGTTTGACTCGTTTGACTCGTTTGACTCGTTTGACTCGTTTGACTCGTTTGAATCGTTTCACTCGTTTGACTCGTTTGACTCGTTTGACTCGTTTGACTCGTTTGACTCGTTTGACTCGTTTGACTCGTTTGACTCGTTTGACTCGTTTGACTCGTTTGACTCGTTTGACTCGTTTGACTCGTTTGACTCGTTTGACTCGTTTGACTCGTTTGACTCGTTTGACTCGTTTGACTCGTTTGACTCGTTTGACTCGTTTGACTCGTTTGACTCGTTTGACTCGTTTGACTCGTTTGACTCGTTTGACTCGTTTGACTCGTTTGACTCGTTTGACTCGTTTGACTCGTTTGACTCGTTTGACTCGTTTGACTCGTTTGACTCGTTTGACTCGTTTGACTCGTTTGACTCGTTTGACTCGTTTGACTCGTTTGACTCGTTTGACTCGTTTGACTCGTTTGACTCGTTTGACTCGTTTGACTCGTTTGACTCGTTTGACTCGTTTGACACGTTTGACTCGTTTGACTCGTTTGACTCGTTTGACTCGTTTGACTCGTTTGGATCGTTTAACTCGCTTGACTCAATTGTCCTGTTCGACCCGTTTGACTCGTTTAACTCGTTTGCCTCGTTTGACTCGTTTGACTTGATTGTCCTGTTCGACCCGTTTGACCCGTTTGACACGTTTGACTCGTTTGACTCGTTTCACTCGTTTGACTCGTTTCACTCGTTTGACTCGTTTCACTCGTTTGACTCGTTTCACTCGTTTGACTCGTTTCACTCGTTTGACTCGTTTCACTCGTTTGACTCGTTTCACTCGTTTGACTCGTTTCACTCGTTTGACTCGTTTCACTCGTTTGACTCGTTTCACTCGTTTGACTCGGTTCACTCGTTTGACTCGTTTGACTCGTTTGACTCGTTTGACTCGTTTGACTCGTTTGACCCGTTTGACCCGTTTGACTCGTTTGACCCGTTTGACTCGTTTGACCCGTTTGACTCGTTTGACTCGATTGACTCGTTTGACTCGTTTCACTCGTTTGACTCGTTTCACTCGTTTGACTCGTTTCACTCGTTTGACTCGTTTCACTCGTTTGACTCGTTTCACTCGTTTCACTCGTTTCACTCGCTTGACTCGTTTCACTCGTTTGACTCGTTTCAATCGTTTGACTCGGTTCACTCGTTTGACTCGTTTGACTCGTTTGACTCGTTTGACTCGTTTCCCTCGCTTGACTCGTTTCACACGCTTGACTCGTTTGACTCGTTTCACACGCTTGACTCGTTTGACTCGTTTGACTCGTTTGACTCGTTTGACTCGTTTGACTCGTTTGACTCGTTTTACTCGTTTGACTCGTTTGACTCGTTTGACTCGTTTGAGTCGTTTCACTCGTTTGACTCGTTTCACTCGTTTGACTCGTTTCACTCGTTTCACTCGTTTGACCCGTTTCACTCGCTTGACTCGTTTCACTCGCTTGACTCGCTTGACTCGCTTGACTCGTTTCACTCGTTTCACTCGTTTGACTCGTTTCACTCGTTTCACTCGTTTCACTTGATTGTCCTGTTCGACCCGTTTGACCCGTTAAACACGTTTGACTCGTTTCACTCGTTTAAATCGTTTCACTCGTTTGACTCGTTTGACTCGTTTCACTCGTTTCACTCGTTTGACTCGTTTGAGTCGTTTCACTCGTTTGACTCGTTTGATTCGTTTGACTCGATTGTCCTGTTCGACCCGTTTGACACGTTTGACACGTTTGACCCGTTTGACCCGTTTGACACGTTTGACTCGTTTGACTCGTTTGACTCGATTGACTCGTTTGACTCGATTGACTCGTTTGACTCATTTGAATCGTTTGACTCGTTTGACTCGTTTGACTCGTTTGACTCGTTTGACTCGTTTGACTCGTTTGACTCGTTTGACACGTTTGACTCGTTTGACTCGTTTGACTCGTTTGACTCGTTTGACTCGTTTGACTCGTTTGACTCGTTTGACTCGTTTGACTCGTTTGACTCGTTTGACTCGTATGACTCGAATAACTCGTTTGACTCGTTTGACTCTTTTGACTCGTTTGACTCGTTTGGATCGTTTAACTCGCTTGACTCAATTGTCCTGTTCGACCCGTTTGACTCGTTTAACTCGTTTGACTCGTTTGACTCGTTTGACTTGATTGTCCTGTTCGACCCGTTTGACCCGTTTGACCCGTTTGACTCGTTTCACTCGTTTGACTCGTTTCACTCGTTTGACTCGTTTCACTCGTTTGACTCGTTTCACTCGTTTGACTCGTTTCACTCGTTTGACTCGTTTCACTCGTTTGACTCGTTTGACTCGTTTGACTCGTTTGACTCGTTTGACTCGTTTGACTCGTATGACTCGAATGACTCGTTTGACTCGTTTGACTCTTTTGACTCGTTTGACTCGTTTGGATCGTTTAACTCGCTTGACTCAATTGTCCTGTTCGACCCGTTTGACTCGTTTAACTCGTTTGACTCGTTTGACTCGTTTGACTTGATTGTCCTGTTCGACCCGTTTGACCCGTTTGACCCGTTTGACTCGTTAGACTCGTTTGACTCATTTGACTCGTTTGACGCGTTTGACTCGATTGACTCGTTTGACTCGATTGACTCGTTTGACTCGTTTGACTCGTTTGACTCGTTTGACTCGTTTGACTCGTTTGACTCGTTTGACTCGTTTGACTCGTTTGACTCGTTTGACTCGTTTGACTCGTTTGACTCGTTTGACTCGTTTGACTCGTTTGACTCGTTTGACTCGTTTGACTCGTTTGACTCGTTTGACTCGTTTGACTCGTTTGACTCGTTTGACTCGTTTGACTCGTTTGACTCGTTTGACTCGTTTGACTCGTTTGACTCGTTTGACTCGTTTGACTCGTTTGACTCGTTTGACTCGTTTGACTCGTTTGACTCGTTTGACTCGTTTGACTCGTTTGACTCGTTTGACACGTTTGACTCGTTTGACTCGTTTGACTCGTTTGACTCGTTTGACCCGTTTGACTCGTTTGACTCTTTTGACTCGTTTGACTCGTTTGGATCGTTTAACTCGCTTGACTCAATTGTCCTGTTCGACCCGTTTGACTCGTTTAACTCGTTTGCCTCGTTTGACTCGTTTGACTTGATTGTCCTGTTCGACCCGTTTGACCCGTTTGACCCGTTTGACACGTTTGACTCGTTTGACTCGTTTCACTCGTTTGACTCGTTTCACTCGTTTGACTCGTTTCACTCGTTTGACTCGTTTCACTCGTTTGACTCGTTTCACTCGTTTGACTCGTTTCACTCGTTTGACTCGTTTCACTCGTTTGACTCGTTTGACTCGTTTGACTCGGTTCACTCGTTTGACTCGTTTGACTCGTTTGACTCGTTTGACTCGTTTCCCTCGCTTGACTCGTTTCACACGCTTGACTCGTTTGACTCGTTTCACACGCTTGACTCGTTTGACTCGTTTCACACGCTTGACTCGTTTGACTCGTTTGACTCGTTTGACTCGTTTGACTCGTTTGACTCGTTTGACTCGTTTGACTCGTTTGACTCGTTTGACTCGTTTGACTCGTTTGACTCGTTTGACTCGTTTGACTCGTTTTACTCGTTTGACTCGTTTGACTCGTTTGACTCGTTTGACTCGTTTGACTCGTTTGACTCGTTTGACTCGTTTGACTCGTTTGACTCGTTTGACTCGTTTGACTCGTTTGACTCGTTTGACTCGTTTGACTCGTTTGACTCGTTTGACTCGTTTGACTCGTTTGACTCGTTTGACTCGTTTGACTCGTTTGACTCGTTTGACTCGCTTGACTCGTTTGACTCGTTCGACTCGTTTGACTCGTTTGACCCGTTTGACCCGTTTGACTAGTTAGACTCGTTTGACTCGTTTGACTCGTTTGACTCGTTTGACTCGTTTGACTCGTTTGACTCGCTTGACTCGTTCGACTCGTTCGACTCGTTTGACTCGTTTGACCCGTTTGACCCGTTTGACTAGTTAGACTCGTTTGACTCGTTTGACTCGTTTGACTCGTTTGACTCGTTTGACTCGTTTGACCCGATTGACTCGTTTGACTCGTTTGACTCGTTTGACTCGTTTGACTCGTTTGACTCGTTTGACACGTTTGACTCGTTTGACTCGTTTGACTCGTTTGACTCGTTTGACTCGTTTGACTCGTTAGACTCGTTTGACTCGTTTGACTCGTTTGACGCGTTTGACTCGATTGACTCGTTTGACTCGATTGACTCGTTTGACTCGTTTGACTCGTTTGGATCGTTTAACTCGCTTGACTCAATTGTCCTGTTCGACCCGTTTGACTCGTTTAACTCGTTTGACTCGTTTGACTCGTTTGACTTGATTGTCCTGTTCGACCCGTTTGACCCGTTTGACTCGTTTGACTCGTTTGACTCGTTTCACTCGTTTGACTCGTTTGACTCGTTTGACACGTTTGACTCGTTTGACTCGTTTGACTCGTTTGACTCGTTTGACTCGTTTGACTCGTTTGACTCGTTTGACTCGTTTGACTCGTATGACTCGTATGACTCGTTTGACTCGTTTGAGTCGTTTGACTCTATTGACTCGTTTGATTCGTTTGACTCGTTAGACTCGTTTGACTCGATTGTCCTGTTCGACCCGTTTGACCTGTTTGACACGTTTGACTCGTTTGACTCGTTTGACTCGATTGACTCGTTTGACTCGTTTGACTCGTTTGACTCGTTTGACTCGTTTGACTCGTTTGACTCGTTTGACTCGTTTGACTCGTTTGACTCGTTTGACTCGTTTGACTCGTTTGACTCGTTTGACTCGTTTGACTCGTTTGACTCGTTTGACTCGTTCGACTCGTTTGACTCGTTTGACTCGTTTGACTCATTTTACTCGCTTGACTCGTTTGACTCGTTTGACTCGTTTGACTCGTTTGACCCGTTTGACTCGTTTGACCCGTTTGACTCGTTTGACTCTTTTGACTCGTTTGACTCGTTTGGATCGTTTAACTCGCTTGACTCAATTGTCCTGTTCGACCCGTTTGACTCGTTTAACTCGTTTGACTCGTTTGACTCGTTTGACTCGTTTGACTCGTTTGACTCGTTTGACTCGTTTGACTCGTTTGACTCGTTTGACTCGTTTGACTCGTTTGACGCGTTTGACTCGTTTGACTCGTTTGACTCGTTTGACTCGTTTGACTCGTTTGACTCGTTTGCCTCGTTTGACTCGTTTGACTCGTTTGACTCGTTTGTCTCGTTTGACTCGTTTGACTCGTTTGAATCGTTTCACTCGTTTGACTCGTTTCACTCGTTTGACTCGTTTGACTCGTTTGACTCGTTTGACTCGTTTGCCTCGTTTTACTCGTTTGACTCGTTTGACTCGTTTGACTCGTTTGAGTCGTTTGACGCGTTTGACTCGTTTGACTCGATTGACTCGTTTGACTCGTTTGACTCTTTTGACTCGTTTGACTCGTTTGGAACGTTTAACTCGCTTGTCTCAATTGTCCTGTTCGACCCGTTTGACTCGTTTGACTCGTTTGACTCGTTTGACTCGTTTGACTCGTTTGACTCGTTTGACCCGTTTGACTCGTTTGACTCGTTTCACTCGTTTGACTCGTTTCACTCGTTTGACTCGTTTCACTCGTTTGACTCGTTTCACTCGTTTGACTCGTTTCACTCGTTTGACTCGTTTCACTCGTTTGACTCGTTTCACTCGTTTGACTCGTTTGACTCGTTTGACTCGTTTGACTCGTTTGACTCGGTTCACTCGTTTGACTCGTTTGACTCGTTTGACTCGTTTGACTCGTTTCCCTCGCTTGACTCGTTTCACACGCTTGACTCGTTTGACTCGTTTCACACGCTTGACTCGTTTGACTCGTTTGACTCGTTTGACTCGTTTGACTCGTTTGACTCGTATGACTCGTATGACTCGTTTGACTCGTTTGAGTCGTTTGACTCTATTGACTCGTTTGATTCGTTTGACTCGTTAGACTCGTTTGACTCGATTGTCCTGTTCGACCCGTTTGACCTGTTTGACTCGTTTGACTCGTTTGACTCGTTTGAGTCGTTTGACGCGTTTGACTCGTTTGACTCGATTGACTCGTTTGACTCGTTTGACTCTTTTGACTCGTTTGACTCGTTTGGAACGTTTAACTCGCTTGTCTCAATTGTCCTGTTCGACCCGTTTGACTCGTTTGACTCGTTTGACTCGTTTGACTCGTTTGACTCGTTTGACTCGTTTGACCCGTTTGACCCGTTTGACACGTTTGACTCGTTTGACTCGTTTCACTCGTTTGACTCGTTTCACTCGTTTGACTCGTTTCACTCGTTTGACTCGTTTCACTCGTTTGACTCGTTTCACTCGTTTGACTCGTTTGACTCGTTTGACTCGTTTGACTCGTTTGACTCGGTTCACTCGTTTGACTCGTTTGACTCGTTTGACTCGTTTGACTCGTTTCCCTCGCTTGACTCGTTTCACACGCTTGACTCGTTTGACTCGTTTCACACGCTTGACTCGTTTGACTCGTTTGACTCGTTTGACTCGTTTGACTCGTTTGACTCGTATGACTCGTATGACTCGTTTGACTCGTTTGAGTCGTTTGACTCTATTGACTCGTTTGATTCGTTTGACTCGTTAGACTCGTTTGACTCGTTTGACTCGTTAGACTCGTTTGACTCGATTGTCCTGTTCGACCCGTTTGACCTGTTTGACACGTTTGACTCGTTTGACTCGTTTGACTCGATTGACTCGTTTGACTCGTTTGACTCGTTTGACTCGTTTGACTCGTTTGACTCGTTTGACTCGTTTGACTCGTTTGACTCGTTTGACTCGTTTGACTCGTTTGACTCGTTTGACTCGTTTGACTCGTTTGACTCGTTTGACTCGTTCGACTCGTTTGACTCGTTTGACTCGTTTGACTCATTTTACTCGCTTGACTCGTTTGACTCGTTTGACTCGTTTGACTCGTTTGACCCGTTTGACTCGTTTGACCCGTTTGACTCGTTTGACTCTTTTGACTCGTTTGACTCGTTTGGATCGTTTAACTCGCTTGACTCAATTGTCCTGTTCGACCCGTTTGACTCGTTTAACTCGTTTGACTCGTTTGACTCGTTTGACTTGATTGTCCTGTTCGACCCGTTTGACCCGTTTGACCCGTTTGACACGTTTGACTCGATTGACTCGTTTGACTCGTTTGACTCGTTTGACTCGTTTGACTCGTTTGACTCGTTTGACTCGTTTGACTCGTTTGACTCGTTTGACTCGTTTGACTCGTTTGACTCGTTTGACTCGTTTGACTCGTTTGACTCGTTTGACTCGTTTGACTCGTTTGACTCGTTTGACTCGTTTGACTCGTTTGACTCGTTTGACTCGTTTGACTCGTTTGACACGTTTGACTCGTTTGACTCGTTTGACTCGTTTGACTCGTTTGACACGTTTGACTCGTTTGACTCGTTTGACTCGTTTGACTCGTTTGACTCGTTTGACTCGTTTGACTCGTTTGACTCGTTTGACTCGTTTGACTCGTTTGACTCGTTTGACTCGTTTGACTCGTTTGACTCGTTTGACTCGTTTGACTCGTTTGACTCGTTTGACTCGTTTGACTCGTTTGACTCGTTTGACTCGTTTGACTCGTTTGACTCGTTTGACTCGTTTGACTCGTTTGACTCGTTTGACTCGTTTGACTCGTTTGACTCGTTTGACTCGTTTGACTCGTTTGACTCGTTTGACTCGTTTGACTCGTTTGACTCGTTTGACTCGTTTGACTCGTTTGACTCGTTTGACTCGTTTGACTCGTTTGACTCGTTTGACTCGTTTGACTCGTTTGACTCGTTTGACTCGTTTGACTCGTTTGACTCGTTTGACTCGTTTGACTCGTTTGACTCGTTTGACTCGTTTGACTCGTTTGACTCGTTTGCCTCGTTTGACTCGTTTGACTCGTTTGACTCGTTTGTCTCGTTTGACTCGTTTGACTCGTTTGAATCGTTTCACTCGTTTGACTCGTTTGACTCGTTTGACTCGTTTGACTCGTTTGACTCGTTTGACTCGTTTGCCTCGTTTTACTCGTTTGACTCGTTTGACTCGTTTGACTCGTTTGAGTCGTTTGACGCGTTTGACTCGTTTGACTCGTTTGACTCGTTTGACTCGTTTGACTCTTTTGACTCGTTTGACTCGTTTGGAACGTTTAACTCGCTTGACTCAATTGTCCTGTTCGACCCGTTTGACTCGTTTGACTCGTTTGACTCGTTTGACTCGTTTGACTCGTTTGACTCGTTTGACCCGTTTGACCCGTTTGACACGTTTGACTCGTTTGACTCGTTTCACTCGTTTGACTCGTTTCACTCGTTTGACTCGTTTCACTCGTTTGACTCGTTTCACTCGTTTGACTCGTTTCACTCGTTTGACTCGTTTCACTCGTTTGACTCGGTTCACTCGTTTGACTCGTTTGACTCGTTTGACTCGTTTGACTCGTTTGACTCGTTTGACTCGTTTCCCTCGCTTGACTCGTTTCACACGCTTGACTCGTTTGACTCGTTTCACACGCTTGACTCGTTTGACTCGTTTGACTCGTTTGAATCGTTTCACTCGTTTGACTCGTTTGACTCGTTTGACTCGTTTGACTCGTTTGACTCGTTTGACTCGTTTGCCTCGTTTTACTCGTTTGACTCGTTTGACTCGTTTGACTCGTTTGAGTCGTTTGACGCGTTTGACTCGTTTGACTCGTTTGACTCGTTTGACTCGTTTGACTCTTTTGACTCGTTTGACTCGTTTGGAACGTTTAACTCGCTTGACTCAATTGTCCTGTTCGACCCGTTTGACTCGTTTGACTCGTTTGACTCGTTTGACTCGTTTGACTCGTTTGACTCGTTTGACCCGTTTGACCCGTTTGACACGTTTGACTCGTTTGACTCGTTTCACTCGTTTGACTCGTTTCACTCGTTTGACTCGTTTCACTCGTTTGACTCGTTTCACTCGTTTGACTCGTTTCACTCGTTTGACTCGTTTCACTCGTTTGACTCGGTTCACTCGTTTGACTCGTTTGACTCGTTTGACTCGTTTGACTCGTTTGACTCGTTTGACTCGTTTCCCTCGCTTGACTCGTTTCACACGCTTGACTCGTTTGACTCGTTTCACACGCTTGACTCGTTTGACTCGTTTGACTCGTTTGACTCGTTTGACTCGTTTGACTCGTTTGACTCGTTTGACTCGTTTTACTCGTTTTACTCGTTTGACTCGTTTGACTCGTTTGACTCGTTTGACTCGTTTGACTCGTTTGACTCGTTTGACTCGTTTGACTCGTTTGACTCGTTTGACTCGTTTGACTCGTTTGACTCGTTTGACTCGTTTGACTCGTTTGACTCGTTTGACTCGTTTGACTCGTTTGACTCGTTTGACTCGTTTGACTCGTTTGACTCGTTTGACTCGTTTGACTCGTTTGACTCGTTTGACTCGTTTGACTCGTTTGACTCGTTTGACTCGTTTGACTCGTTTGACTCGTTTGACTCGTTTGACTCGCTTGACTCGTTTGACTCGTTCGACTCGTTTGACTCGTTCGACCCGTTTGACCCGTTTGACTAGTTAGACTCGTTTGACTCGTTTGACTCGTTTGACTCGTTTGACTCGTTTGACTCGTTTGACTCGTTTGACTCGTTTGACTCGATTGACTCGTTTGACTCGTTTGACTCGTTTGACTCGTTTGACTCGTTTGACTCGTTTGACACGTTTGACTCGTTTGACTCGTTTGACTCGTTTGA
Organism: Andrena haemorrhoa; assembly: GCA_910592295.1. Lineage (NCBI taxonomy): Eukaryota > Metazoa > Arthropoda > Insecta > Hymenoptera > Andrenidae > Andrena > Andrena haemorrhoa. The sequence continues at coordinate 853,764 of CAJUZA010000173.1, forward strand.
CTCGTTTGACTCGTTTGACTCGTTTGACTCGTTTGACTCGTTTGACTCGTTTGACTCGTTTGACTCGTTTGACTCGTTTGACTCGTTTGACTCGTTTGACTCGTTTGACTCGTTTGACTCGTTTGACTCGTTTGACTCGTTTGACTCGTTTGACTCGTTTGACTCGTTTGACTCGCTTGACTCGTTTGACTCGTTCGACTCGTTTGACTCGTTTGACCCGTTTGACCCGTTTGACTAGTTAGACTCGTTTGACTCGTTTGACTCGTTTGACTCGTTTGACTCGTTTGACTCGTTTGACTCGATTGACTCGTTTGACTCGTTTGACTCGTTTGACTCGTTTGACTCGTTTGACTCGTTTGACACGTTTGACTCGTTTGACTCGTTTGACTCGTTTGACTCGTTTGACTCGTTTGACCCGTTTGAGCCGTTTGACTCGTTAGACTCGTTTGACTCGTTTGACTCGTTTGACTCGTTTGACTCGTTTGACTCGTTTGACTCGTTTGACTCGTTTGACTCGTTTGACTCGTTTGGATCGTTTAACTCGTTTGACTCGTTTGCCTCGTTTGACTCGTTTGACTCGTTTGACTCGTTTGACTCGTTTGACTCGTTTGACTCGATTGACTCGTTTGACTCGTTTGACTCGTTTGACTCGTTTGACTCGTTTGACTCGTTTGACCCGTTTGAGCCGTTTGACTCGTTAGACTCGTTTGACTCGTTTGACTCGTTTGACCCGTTTGAGCCGTTTGACTCGTTAGACTCGTTTGACTCGTTTGACTCGTTTGACGCGTTTGACTCGATTGACTCGTTTGACTCGATTGACTCGTTTGACTCGTTTGACTCGTTTGGATCGTTTAACTCGCTTGACTCAATTGTCCTGTTCGACCCGTTTGACTCGTTTAACTCGTTTGACTCGTTTGACTCGTTTGACTTGATTGTCCTGTTCGACCCGTTTGACCCGTTTGACTCGTTTGACTCGTTTGACTCGTTTGACTCGTTTGACTCGTTTGACTCGTTTGACTCGTTTGACTCGTTTGACTCGTTTGACTCGTTTGACTCGTTTGACTCGTTTGACTCGTTTGACTCGTTTGACTCGTTTGACTCGTTTGACTCGTTTGACTCGTTTGACTCGTTTGACTCGTTTGACTCGTTTGACTCGTTTGACTCGTTTGACTCGTTTGACTCGTTTGACTCGTTTGACTCGTTTGACTCGTTTGACACGTTTGACTCGTTTGACTCGTTTGACTCGTTTGACTCGTTTGACTCGTTTGACACGTTTGACTCGTTCGACTCGTTCGACTCGTTTGACTCGATTGACTCGTTTGACTCGTTTGACTCGTTTGACTCGTTTGACTCGTTTGACTCGTTTGACTCGTTTGACTCGTTTGACTCGTTTGACTCGTTTGACTCGTTTGACTCGTTTGACTCGTTTGACTCGTTTGACTCGTTTGACTCGTTCGACTCGTTTGACTCGTTTGACTCGTTTGACTCATTTTACTCGCTTGACTCGTTTGACTCGTTTGACTCGTTTGACTCGTTTGACCCGTTTGACTCGTTTGACCCGTTTGACTCGTTTGACTCTTTTGACTCGTTTGACTCGTTTGGATCGTTTAACTCGCTTGACTCAATTGTCCTGTTCGACCCGTTTGACTCGTTTAACTCGTTTGACTCGTTTGACTCGTTTGACTTGATTGTCCTGTTCGACCCGTTTGACCCGTTTGACCCGTTTGACACGTTTGACTCGATTGACTCGTTTGACTCGTTTGACTCGTTTGACTCGTTTGACTCGTTTGACTCGTTTGACTCGTTTGACTCGTTTGACTCGTTTGACTCGTTTGACTCGTTTGACTCGTTTGACTCGTTTGACTCGTTTGACTCGTTTGACTCGTTTGACTCGTTTGACTCGTTTGACACGTTTGACTCGTTTGACTCGTTTGACTCGTTTGACTCGTTTGACTCGTTTGACTCGTTTGACTCGTTTGACTCGTTTGACTCGTTTGACTCGTTTGACTCGTTTGACTCGTTTGACTCGTTTGACTCGTTTGACTCGTTTGACTCGTTTGACTCGTTTGACTCGTTTGACTCGTTTGACTCGTTTGACTCGTTTGACTCGTTTGACTCGTTTGACTCGTTTGACTCGTTTGACTCGTTTGACTCGTTTGACTCGTTTGACTCGTTTGACTCGTTTGACTCGTTTGACTCGTTTGACTCGTTTGACTCGTTTGACTCGTTTGACTCGTTTGACTCGTTTGACTCGTTTGACTCGTTTGACTCGTTTGACTCGTTTGACTCGTTTGACTCGTTTGACTCGTTTGACTCGTTTGACTCGTTTGACTCGTTTGACTCGTTTGACTCGTTTGACTCGTTTGACTCGTTTGACTCGTTTGACTCGTTTGACTCGTTTGACTCGTTTGACTCGTTTGACTCGTTTGACTCGTTTGACTCGTTTGACGCGTTTGACTCGTTTGACTCGTTTGACTCGTTTGACTCGTTTGACTCGTTTGACTCGTTTGCCTCGTTTGACTCGTTTGACTCGTTTGACTCGTTTGTCTCGTTTGACTCGTTTGACTCGTTTGAATCGTTTCACTCGTTTGACTCGTTTCACTCGTTTGACTCGTTTGACTCGTTTGACTTGTTTGACTCGTTTGCCTCGTTTTACTCGTTTGACTCGTTTGACTCGTTTGACTCGTTTGAGTCGTTTGACGCGTTTGACTCGTTTGACTCGATTGACTCGTTTGACTCGTTTGACTCTTTTGACTCGTTTGACTCGTTTGGAACGTTTAACTCGCTTGACTCAATTGTCCTGTTCGACCCGTTTGACTCGTTTGACTCGTTTGACTCGTTTGACTCGTTTGACTCGTTTGACTCGTTTGACCCGTTTGACCCGTTTGACACGTTTGACTCGTTTGACTCGTTTCACTCGTTTGACTCGTTTCACTCGTTTGACTCGTTTCACTCGTTTGACTCGTTTCACTCGTTTGACTCGTTTCACTCGTTTGACTCGTTTGACTCGTTTGACTCGTTTGACTCGTTTGACTCGGTTCACTCGTTTGACTCGTTTGACTCGTTTGACTCGTTTGACTCGTTTCCCTCGCTTGACTCGTTTCACACGCTTGACTCGTTTGACTCGTTTCACACGCTTGACTCGTTTGACTCGTTTGACTCGTTTGACTCGTTTGACTCGTTTGACTCGTATGACTCGTATGACTCGTTTGACTCGTTTGAGTCGTTTGACTCTATTGACTCGTTTGATTCGTTTGACTCGTTAGACTCGTTTGACTCGATTGTCCTGTTCGACCCGTTTGACCTGTTTGACACGTTTGACTCGTTTGACTCGTTTGACTCGATTGACTCGTTTGACTCGTTTGACTCGTTTGACTCGTTTGACTCGTTTGACTCGTTTGACTCGTTTGACTCGTTTGACTCGTTTGACTCGTTTGACTCGTTTGACTCGTTTGACTCGTTTGACTCGTTTGACTCGTTTGACTCGTTCGACTCGTTTGACTCGTTTGACTCGTTTGACTCATTTTACTCGCTTGACTCGTTTGACTCGTTTGACTCGTTTGACTCGTTTGACCCGTTTGACTCGTTTGACCCGTTTGACTCGTTTGACTCTTTTGACTCGTTTGACTCGTTTGGATCGTTTAACTCGCTTGACTCAATTGTCCTGTTCGACCCGTTTGACTCGTTTAACTCGTTTGACTCGTTTGACTCGTTTGACTTGATTGTCCTGTTCGACCCGTTTGACCCGTTTGACCCGTTTGACACGTTTGACTCGATTGACTCGTTTGACTCGTTTGACTCGTTTGACTCGTTTGACTCGTTTGACTCGTTTGACTCGTTTGACTCGTTTGACTCGTTTGACTCGTTTGACTCGTTTGACTCGTTTGACTCGTTTGACTCGTTTGACTCGTTTGACTCGTTTGACTCGTTTGACTCGTTTGACTCGTTTGACTCGTTTGACTCGTTTGACTCGTTTGACTCGTTTGACACGTTTGACTCGTTTGACTCGTTTGACTCGTTTGACTCGTTTGACTCGTTTGACTCGTTTGACTCGTTTGACTCGTTTGACTCGTTTGACTCGTTTGACTCGTTTGACTCGTTTGACTCGTTTGACTCGTTTGACTCGTTTGACTCGTTTGACTCGTTTGACTCGTTTGACTCGTTTGACTCGTTTGACTCGTTTGACTCGTTTGACTCGTTTGACTCGTTTGACTCGTTTGACTCGTTTGACTCGTTTGACTCGTTTGACTCGTTTGACTCGTTTGACTCGTTTGACTCGTTTGACTCGTTTGACTCGTTTGACTCGTTTGACTCGTTTGACTCGTTTGACTCGTTTGACTCGTTTGACTCGTTTGACTCGTTTGACTCGTTTGACTCGTTTGACTCGTTTGACTCGTTTGACTCGTTTGACTCGTTTGACTCGTTTGACTCGTTTGACTCGTTTGACTCGTTTGACTCGTTTGACTCGTTTGACTCGTTTGACTCGTTTGACTCGTTTGCCTCGTTTGACTCGTTTGACTCGTTTGACTCGTTTGTCTCGTTTGACTCGTTTGACTCGTTTGAATCGTTTCACTCGTTTGACTCGTTTGACTCGTTTGACTCGTTTGACTCGTTTGACTCGTTTGACTCGTTTGCCTCGTTTTACTCGTTTGACTCGTTTGACTCGTTTGACTCGTTTGAGTCGTTTGACGCGTTTGACTCGTTTGACTCGATTGACTCGTTTGACTCGTTTGACTCTTTTGACTCGTTTGACTCGTTTGGAACGTTTAACTCGCTTGACTCAATTGTCCTGTTCGACCCGTTTGACTCGTTTGACTCGTTTGACTCGTTTGACTCGTTTGACTCGTTTGACTCGTTTGACCCGTTTGACCCGTTTGACACGTTTGACTCGTTTGACTCGTTTGAGTCGTTTGACGCGTTTGACTCGTTTGACTCGATTGACTCGTTTGACTCGTTTGACTCTTTTGACTCGTTTGACTCGTTTGGAACGTTTAACTCGCTTGACTCAATTGTCCTGTTCGACCCGTTTGACTCGTTTGACTCGTTTGACTCGTTTGACTCGTTTGACTCGTTTGACTCGTTTGACCCGTTTGACCCGTTTGACACGTTTGACTCGTTTGACTCGTTTCACTCGTTTGACTCGTTTGACTCGTTTGACTCGTTTCACTCGTTTGACTCGTTTCACTCGTTTGACTCGTTTCACTCGTTTGACTCGTTTCACTCGTTTGACTCGTTTCACTCGTTTGACTCGTTTCACTCGTTTGACTCGTTTCACTCGTTTGACTCGGTTCACTCGTTTGACTCGTTTGACTCGTTTGACTCGTTTGACTCGTTTGACTCGTTTGACTCGTTTCCCTCGCTTGACTCGTTTCACACGCTTGACTCGTTTGACTCGTTTCACACGCTTGACTCGTTTGACTCGTTTGACTCGTTTGACTCGTTTGACTCGTTTGACTCGTTTGACTCGTTTGACTCGTTTTACTCGTTTTACTCGTTTGACTCGTTTGACTCGTTTGACTCGTTTGACTCGTTTGACCCGTTTGACCCGTTTGACACGTTTGACTCGTTTGACTCGTTTCACTCGTTTGACTCGTTTGACTCGTTTGACTCGTTTCACTCGTTTGACTCGTTTCACTCGTTTGACTCGTTTCACTCGTTTGACTCGTTTCACTCGTTTGACTCGTTTCACTCGTTTGACTCGTTTCACTCGTTTGACTCGTTTCACTCGTTTGACTCGGTTCACTCGTTTGACTCGTTTGACTCGTTTGACTCGTTTGACTCGTTTGACTCGTTTGACTCGTTTCCCTCGCTTGACTCGTTTCACACGCTTGACTCGTTTGACTCGTTTCACACGCTTGACTCGTTTGACTCGTTTGACTCGTTTGACTCGTTTGACTCGTTTGACTCGTTTGACTCGTTTGACTCGTTTTACTCGTTTTACTCGTTTTACTCGTTTGACTCGTTTGACTCGTTTGACTCGTTTGACTCGTTTGACTCGTTTGACTCGTTTGGCTCGTTTGACTCGTTTGACTCGTTTGACTCGTTTGACTCGTTTGACTCGTTTGACTCGTTTGACTCGTTTGACTCGTTTGACTCGTTTGACTCGTTTGACTCGTTTGACTCGTTTGACTCGTTTGACTCGTTTGACTCGTTTGACTCGTTTGACTCGTTTGACTCGTTTGACTCGTTTGACTCGTTTGACTCGTTTGACTCGTTTGACTCGCTTGACTCGTTTGACTCGTTCGACTCGTTTGACTCGTTTGACCCGTTTGACCCGTTTGACTAGTTAGACTCGTTTGACTCGTTTGACTCGTTTGACTCGTTTGACTCGTTTGACTCGTTTGACTCGTTTGACTCGTTTGACTCGATTGACTCGTTTGACTCGTTTGACTCGTTTGACTCGTTTGACTCGTTTGACTCGTTTGACACGTTTGACTCGTTTGACTCGTTTGACTCGTTTGACTCGTTTGAATCGTTTGACTCGTTTGACTCGTTTGACTCGTTTGACTCGTTTGACTCGTTTGACTCGTTTGACTCGTTTGACTCGTTTGACTCGTTTGACTCGTTTGACTCGTTTGACTCGTTTGACTCGTTTGACTCGTTTGACTCGTTTGACTCGTTTGACTCGTTTGACTCGCTTGACTCGTTTGACTCGTTCGACTCGTTCGACTCGTTCGACCCGTTTGACCCGTTTGACTAGTTAGACTCGTTTGACTCGTTTGACTCGTTTGACTCGTTTGACTCGTTTGACTCGTTTGACTCGATTGACTCGTTTGACTCGTTTGACTCGTTTGACTCGTTTGACTCGTTTGACTCGTTTGACTCGTTTGACTCGTTTGACTCGTTTGACTCGTTTGACTCGTTTGACTCGTTTGACTCGTTTGACTCGTTTGACTCGTTTGACTCGTTTGACTCGTTTGACTCGTTTGACTCGTTTGACTCGTTTGACACGTTTGACTCGTTTGACTCGTTTGACTCGTTTGACTCGTTTGACTCGTTTGACTCGTTTGACTCGTTTGACTCGTTTGACTCGTTTGACTCGTTTGACTCGTTTGACTCGTTTGACTCGTTTGACTCGTTTGACTCGTTTGACTCGTTTGACTCGTTTGACTCGTTTGACTCGTTTGACTCGTTTGACTCGTTTGACTCGTTTGACTCGTTTGACTCGTTTGACTCGTTTGACTCGTTTGACTCGTTTGACTCGTTTGACTCGTTTGACTCGTTTGACTCGTTTGACTCGTTTGACTCGTTTGACTCGTTTGACTCGTTTGACTCGTTTGACTCGTTTGACTCGTTTGACTCGTTTGACTCGTTTGACTCGTTTGACTCGTTTGACTCGTTTGACTCGTTTGACTCGTTTGACTCGTTTGACTCGTTTGACTCGTTTGACTCGTTTGACTCGTTTGACTCGTTTGACTCGTTTGACTCGTTTGACTCGTTTGACTCGTTTGACTCGTTTGACTCGTTTGACTCGTTTGACTCGTTTGCCTCGTTTGACTCGTTTGACTCGTTTGACTCGTTTGTCTCGTTTGACTCGTTTGACTCGTTTGAATCGTTTCACTCGTTTGACTCGTTTGACTCGTTTGACTCGTTTGACTCGTTTGACTCGTTTGACTCGTTTGCCTCGTTTTACTCGTTTGACTCGTTTGACTCGTTTGACTCGTTTGAGTCGTTTGACGCGTTTGACTCGTTTGACTCGATTGACTCGTTTGACTCGTTTGACTCTTTTGACTCGTTTGACTCGTTTGGAACGTTTAACTCGCTTGACTCAATTGTCCTGTTCGACCCGTTTGACTCGTTTGACTCGTTTGACTCGTTTGACTCGTTTGACTCGTTTGACTCGTTTGACCCGTTTGACCCGTTTGACACGTTTGACTCGTTTGACTCGTTTGAGTCGTTTGACGCGTTTGACTCGTTTGACTCGATTGACTCGTTTGACTCGTTTGACTCTTTTGACTCGTTTGACTCGTTTGGAACGTTTAACTCGCTTGACTCAATTGTCCTGTTCGACCCGTTTGACTCGTTTGACTCGTTTGACTCGTTTGACTCGTTTGACTCGTTTGACTCGTTTGACCCGTTTGACCCGTTTGACACGTTTGACTCGTTTGACTCGTTTCACTCGTTTGACTCGTTTGACTCGTTTGACTCGTTTCACTCGTTTGACTCGTTTCACTCGTTTGACTCGTTTCACTCGTTTGACTCGTTTCACTCGTTTGACTCGTTTCACTCGTTTGACTCGTTTCACTCGTTTGACTCGTTTCACTCGTTTGACTCGTTTCACTCGTTTGACTCGGTTCACTCGTTTGACTCGTTTGACTCGTTTGACTCGTTTGACTCGTTTGACTCGTTTGACTCGTTTCCCTCGCTTGACTCGTTTCACACGCTTGACTCGTTTGACTCGTTTCACACGCTTGACTCGTTTGACTCGTTTGACTCGTTTGACTCGTTTGACTCGTTTGACTCGTTTGACTCGTTTGACTCGTTTTACTCGTTTTACTCGTTTGACTCGTTTGACTCGTTTGACTCGTTTGACTCGTTTGACCCGTTTGACCCGTTTGACACGTTTGACTCGTTTGACTCGTTTCACTCGTTTGACTCGTTTGACTCGTTTGACTCGTTTCACTCGTTTGACTCGTTTCACTCGTTTGACTCGTTTCACTCGTTTGACTCGTTTCACTCGTTTGACTCGTTTCACTCGTTTGACTCGTTTCACTCGTTTGACTCGTTTCACTCGTTTGACTCGTTTCACTCGTTTGACTCGGTTCACTCGTTTGACTCGTTTGACTCGTTTGACTCGTTTGACTCGTTTGACTCGTTTGACTCGTTTCCCTCGCTTGACTCGTTTCACACGCTTGACTCGTTTGACTCGTTTCACACGCTTGACTCGTTTGACTCGTTTGACTCGTTTGACTCGTTTGACTCGTTTGACTCGTTTGACTCGTTTGACTCGTTTTACTCGTTTTACTCGTTTGACTCGTTTGACTCGTTTGACTCGTTTGACTCGTTTGACTCGTTTGACTCGTTTGACTCGTTTGGCTCGTTTGACTCGTTTGACTCGTTTGACTCGTTTGACTCGTTTGACTCGTTTGACTCGTTTGACTCGTTTGACTCGTTTGACTCGTTTGACTCGTTTGACTCGTTTGACTCGTTTGACTCGTTTGACTCGTTTGACTCGTTTGACTCGTTTGACTCGTTTGACTCGTTTGACTCGTTTGACTCGTTTGACTCGTTTGACTCGCTTGACTCGTTTGACTCGTTCGACTCGTTTGACTCGTTTGACCCGTTTGACCCGTTTGACTAGTTAGACTCGTTTGACTCGTTTGACTCGTTTGACTCGTTTGACTCGTTTGACTCGTTTGACTCGTTTGACTCGTTTGACTCGATTGACTCGTTTGACTCGTTTGACTCGTTTGACTCGTTTGACTCGTTTGACTCGTTTGACACGTTTGACTCGTTTGACTCGTTTGACTCGTTTGACTCGTTTGACTCGTTTGACTCGTTTGACTCGTTTGACTCGTTTGACTCGTTTGACTCGTTTGACTCGTTTGACTCGTTTGACTCGTTTGACTCGTTTGACTCGTTTGACTCGTTTGACTCGTTTGACTCGTTTGACTCGTTTGACTCGTTTGACTCGTTTGACTCGTTTGACTCGCTTGACTCGTTTGACTCGTTCGACTCGTTTGACTCGTTTGACCCGTTTGACCCGTTTGACTAGTTAGACTCGTTTGACTCGTTTGACTCGTTTGACTCGTTTGACTCGTTTGACTCGTTTGACTCGATTGACTCGTTTGACTCGTTTGACTCGTTTGACTCGTTTGACTCGTTTGACTCGTTTGACACGTTTGACTCGTTTGACTCGTTTGACTCGTTTGACTCGTTTGACTCGTTTGACCCGTTTGAGCCGTTTGACTCGTTAGACTCGTTTGACTCGTTTGACTCGTTTGACTCGTTTGACTCGTTTGACTCGTTTGACTCGTTTGACTCGTTTGACTCGTTTGACTCGTTTGGATCGTTTAACTCGTTTGACTCGTTTGCCTCGTTTGACTCGTTTGACTCGTTTGACTCGTTTGACTCGTTTGACTCGTTTGACTCGATTGACTCGTTTGACTCGTTTGACTCGTTTGACTCGTTTGACTCGTTTGACTCGTTTGACCCGTTTGAGCCGTTTGACTCGTTAGACTCGTTTGACTCGTTTGACTCGTTTGACCCGTTTGAGCCGTTTGACTCGTTAGACTCGTTTGACTCGTTTGACTCGTTTGACGCGTTTGACTCGATTGACTCGTTTGACTCGATTGACTCGTTTGTCTCGTTTGACTCGTTTGACTCGTTTGAATCGTTTCACTCGTTTGACTCGTTTGACTCGTTTGACTCGTTTGACTCGTTTGACTCGTTTGACTCGTTTGCCTCGTTTTACTCGTTTGACTCGTTTGACTCGTTTGACTCGTTTGAGTCGTTTGACGCGTTTGACTCGTTTGACTCGATTGACTCGTTTGACTCGTTTGACTCTTTTGACTCGTTTGACTCGTTTGGAACGTTTAACTCGCTTGACTCAATTGTCCTGTTCGACCCGTTTGACTCGTTTGACTCGTTTGACTCGTTTGACTCGTTTGACTCGTTTGACTCGTTTGACTCGTTTGACTCGTTTGACACGTTTGACTCGTTTGACTCGTTTGACTCGTTTGACTCGTTTGACTCGTTTGACCCGTTTGAGCCGTTTGACTCGTTAGACTCGTTTGACTCGTTTGACTCGTTTGACTCGTTTGACTCGTTTTACTCGTTTTACTCGTTTGACTCGTTTGACTCGTTTGACTCGTTTGACTCGTTTGACCCGTTTGACCCGTTTGACACGTTTGACTCGTTTGACTCGTTTCACTCGTTTGACTCGTTTGACTCGTTTGACTCGTTTCACTCGTTTGACTCGTTTCACTCGTTTGACTCGTTTCACTCGTTTGACTCGTTTCACTCGTTTGACTCGTTTCACTCGTTTGACTCGTTTCACTCGTTTGACTCGTTTCACTCGTTTGACTCGGTTCACTCGTTTGACTCGTTTGACTCGTTTGACTCGTTTGACTCGTTTGACTCGTTTGACTCGTTTCCCTCGCTTGACTCGTTTCACACGCTTGACTCGTTTGACTCGTTTCACACGCTTGACTCGTTTGACTCGTTTGACTCGTTTGACTCGTTTGACTCGTTTGACTCGTTTGACTCGTTTGACTCGTTTTACTCGTTTTACTCGTTTGACTCGTTTGACTCGTTTGACTCGTTTGACTCGTTTGACTCGTTTGACTCGTTTGACTCGTTTGGCTCGTTTGACTCGTTTGACTCGTTTGACTCGTTTGACTCGTTTGACTCGTTTGACTCGTTTGACTCGTTTGACTCGTTTGACTCGTTTGACTCGTTTGACTCGTTTGACTCGTTTGACTCGTTTGACTCGTTTGACTCGTTTGACTCGTTTGACTCGTTTGACTCGTTTGACTCGTTTGACTCGTTTGACTCGTTTGACTCGTTTGACTCGTTTGACTCGTTTGACTCGCTTGACTCGTTTGACTCGTTCGACTCGTTTGACTCGTTTGACCCGTTTGACCCGTTTGACTAGTTAGACTCGTTTGACTCGTTTGACTCGTTTGACTCGTTTGACTCGTTTGACTCGTTTGACTCGTTTGACTCGTTTGACTCGATTGACTCGTTTGACTCGTTTGACTCGTTTGACTCGTTTGACTCGTTTGACTCGTTTGACACGTTTGACTCGTTTGACTCGTTTGACTCGTTTGACTCGTTTGACTCGTTTGACTCGTTTGACTCGTTTGACTCGTTTGACTCGTTTGACTCGTTTGACTCGTTTGACTCGTTTGACTCGTTTGACTCGTTTGACTCGTTTGACTCGTTTGACTCGTTTGACTCGTTTGACTCGTTTGACTCGTTTGACTCGTTTGACTCGTTTGACTCGCTTGACTCGTTTGACTCGTTCGACTCGTTTGACTCGTTTGACCCGTTTGACCCGTTTGACTAGTTAGACTCGTTTGACTCGTTTGACTCGTTTGACTCGTTTGACTCGTTTGACTCGTTTGACTCGATTGACTCGTTTGACTCGTTTGACTCGTTTGACTCGTTTGACTCGTTTGACTCGTTTGACACGTTTGACTCGTTTGACTCGTTTGACTCGTTTGACTCGTTTGACTCGTTTGACCCGTTTGAGCCGTTTGACTCGTTAGACTCGTTTGACTCGTTTGACTCGTTTGACTCGTTTGACTCGTTTGACTCGTTTGACTCGTTTGACTCGTTTGACTCGTTTGACTCGTTTGGATCGTTTAACTCGTTTGACTCGTTTGCCTCGTTTGACTCGTTTGACTCGTTTGACTCGTTTGACTCGTTTGACTCGTTTGACTCGATTGACTCGTTTGACTCGTTTGACTCGTTTGACTCGTTTGACTCGTTTGACCCGTTTGAGCCGTTTGACTCGTTAGACTCGTTTGACTCGTTTGACTCGTTTGACCCGTTTGAGCCGTTTGACTCGTTAGACTCGTTTGACTCGTTTGACTCGTTTGACGCGTTTGACTCGATTGACTCGTTTGACTCGATTGACTCGTTTGTCTCGTTTGACTCGTTTGACTCGTTTGAATCGTTTCACTCGTTTGACTCGTTTGACTCGTTTGACTCGTTTGACTCGTTTGACTCGTTTGACTCGTTTGCCTCGTTTTACTCGTTTGACTCGTTTGACTCGTTTGACTCGTTTGAGTCGTTTGACGCGTTTGACTCGTTTGACTCGATTGACTCGTTTGACTCGTTTGACTCTTTTGACTCGTTTGACTCGTTTGGAACGTTTAACTCGCTTGACTCAATTGTCCTGTTCGACCCGTTTGACTCGTTTGACTCGTTTGACTCGTTTGACTCGTTTGACTCGTTTGACTCGTTTGACCCGTTTGACCCGTTTGACACGTTTGACTCGTTTGACTCGTTTCACTCGTTTGACTCGTTTCACTCGTTTGACTCGTTTCACTCGTTTGACTCGTTTCACTCGTTTGACTCGTTTCACTCGTTTGACTCAATTCACTCGTTTGACTCGTTTCACTCGTTTGACTCGTTTCACTCGTTTGACTCGTTTCACTCGTTTGACTCGTTTCACTCGTTTGACTCGGTTCACTCGTTTGACTCGTTTGACTCGTTTGACTCGTTTGACTCGTTTCCCTCGCTTGACTCGTTTCACACGCTTGACTCGTTTGACTCGTTTCACACGCTTGACTCGTTTGACTCGTTTGACTCGTTTGACTCGTTTGACTCGTTTGACTCGTTTGACTCGTTTGACTCGTTTTACTCGTTTTACTCGTTTGACTCGTTTGACTCGTTTGACTCGTTTGACTCGTTTGACCCGTTTGACCCGTTTGACACGTTTGACTCGTTTGACTCGTTTCACTCGTTTGACTCGTTTGACTCGTTTGACTCGTTTCACTCGTTTGACTCGTTTCACTCGTTTGACTCGTTTCACTCGTTTGACTCGTTTCACTCGTTTGACTCGCTTGACTCGTTTGACTCGTTCGACTCGTTTGACTCGTTTGACCCGTTTGACCCGTTTGACTAGTTAGACTCGTTTGACTCGTTTGACTCGTTTGACTCGTTTGACTCGTTTGACTCGTTTGACTCGTTTGACTCGTTTGACTCGATTGACTCGTTTGACTCGTTTGACTCGTTTGACTCGTTTGACTCGTTTGACTCGTTTGACACGTTTGACTCGTTTGACTCGTTTGACTCGTTTGACTCGTTTGACTCGTTTGACTCGTTTGACTCGTTTGACTCGTTTGACTCGTTTGACTCGTTTGACTCGTTTGACTCGTTTGACTCGTTTGACTCGTTTGACTCGTTTGACTCGTTTGACTCGTTTGACTCGTTTGACTCGTTTGACTCGTTTGACTCGTTTGACTCGTTTGACTCGCTTGACTCGTTTGACTCGTTCGACTCGTTTGACTCGTTTGACCCGTTTGACCCGTTTGACTAGTTAGACTCGTTTGACTCGTTTGACTCGTTTGACTCGTTTGACTCGTTTGACTCGTTTGACTCGATTGACTCGTTTGACTCGTTTGACTCGTTTGACTCGTTTGACTCGTTTGACTCGTTTGACACGTTTGACTCGTTTGACTCGTTTGACTCGTTTGACTCGTTTGACTCGTTTGACCCGTTTGAGCCGTTTGACTCGTTAGACTCGTTTGACTCGTTTGACTCGTTTGACTCGTTTGACTCGTTTGACTCGTTTGACTCGTTTGACTCGTTTGACTCGTTTGACTCGTTTGGATCGTTTAACTCGTTTGACTCGTTTGCCTCGTTTGACTCGTTTGACTCGTTTGACTCGTTTGACTCGTTTGACTCGTTTGACTCGATTGACTCGTTTGACTCGTTTGACTCGTTTGACTCGTTTGACTCGTTTGACCCGTTTGAGCCGTTTGACTCGTTAGACTCGTTTGACTCGTTTGACTCGTTTGACCCGTTTGAGCCGTTTGACTCGTTAGACTCGTTTGACTCGTTTGACTCGTTTGACGCGTTTGACTCGATTGACTCGTTTGACTCGATTGACTCGTTTGTCTCGTTTGACTCGTTTGACTCGTTTGACTCGTTTCACTCGTTTGACTCGTTTGACTCGTTTGACTCGTTTGACTCGTTTGACTCGTTTGACTCGTTTGCCTCGTTTTACTCGTTTGACTCGTTTGACTCGTTTGACTCGTTTGAGTCGTTTGACGCGTTTGACTCGTTTGACTCGATTGACTCGTTTGACTCGTTTGACTCTTTTGACTCGTTTGACTCGTTTGGATCGTTTAACTCGCTTGACTCAATTGTCCTGTTCGACCCGTTTGACTCGTTTGACTCGTTTGACTCGTTTGACTCGTTTGACTCGTTTGACTCGTTTGACCCGTTTGACCCGTTTGACACGTTTGACTCGTTTGACTCGTTTCACTCGTTTGACTCGTTTCACTCGTTTGACTCGTTTCACTCGTTTGACTCGTTTCACTCGTTTGACTCGTTTCACTCGTTTGACTCAATTCACTCGTTTGACTCGTTTCACTCGTTTGACTCGTTTCACTCGTTTGACTCGTTTCACTCGTTTGACTCGTTTCACTCGTTTGACTCGGTTCACTCGTTTGACTCGTTTGACTCGTTTGACTCGTTTGACTCGTTTCCCTCGCTTGACTCGTTTCACACGCTTGACTCGTTTGACTCGTTTCACACGCTTGACTCGTTTGACTCGTTTGACTCGTTTGACTCGTTTGACTCGTTTGACTCGTTTGACTCGTTTGACTCGTTTTACTCGTTTTACTCGTTTGACTCGTTTGACTCGTTTGACTCGTTTGACTCGTTTGACCCGTTTGACCCGTTTGACACGTTTGACTCGTTTGACTCGTTTCACTCGTTTGACTCGTTTGACTCGTTTGACTCGTTTCACTCGTTTGACTCGTTTCACTCGTTTGACTCGTTTCACTCGTTTGACTCGTTTCACTCGTTTGACTCGTTTCACTCGTTTGACTCGTTTCACTCGTTTGACTCGTTTCACTCGTTTGACTCGGTTCACTCGTTTGACTCGTTTGACTCGTTTGACTCGTTTGACTCGTTTGACTCGTTTGACTCGTTTCCCTCGCTTGACTCGTTTCACACGCTTGACTCGTTTGACTCGTTTCACACGCTTGACTCGTTTGACTCGTTTGACTCGTTTGACTCGTTTGACTCGTTTGACTCGTTTGACTCGTTTGACTCGTTTTACTCGTTTTACTCGTTTGACTCGTTTGACTCGTTTGACTCGTTTGACTCGTTTGACTCGTTTGACTCGTTTGACTCGTTTGGCTCGTTTGACTCGTTTGACTCGTTTGACTCGTTTGACTCGTTTGACTCGTTTGACTCGTTTGACTCGTTTGACTCGTTTGACTCGTTTGACTCGTTTGACTCGTTTGACTCGTTTGACTCGTTTGACTCGTTTGACTCGTTTGACTCGTTTGACTCGTTTGACTCGTTTGACTCGTTTGACTCGTTTGACTCGCTTGACTCGTTTGACTCGTTCGACTCGTTTGACTCGTTTGACCCGTTTGACCCGTTTGACTAGTTAGACTCGTTTGACTCGTTTGACTCGTTTGACTCGTTTGACTCGTTTGACTCGTTTGACTCGTTTGACTCGTTTGACTCGATTGACTCGTTTGACTCGTTTGACTCGTTTGACTCGTTTGACTCGTTTGACTCGTTTGACACGTTTGACTCGTTTGACTCGTTTGACTCGTTTGACTCGTTTGACTCGTTTGACTCGTTTGACTCGTTTGACTCGTTTGACTCGTTTGACTCGTTTGACTCGTTTGACTCGTTTGACTCGTTTGACTCGTTTGACTCGTTTGACTCGTTTGACTCGTTTGACTCGTTTGACTCGTTTGACTCGTTTGACTCGTTTGACTCGCTTGACTCGTTTGACTCGTTCGACTCGTTTGACTCGTTTGACCCGTTTGACCCGTTTGACTAGTTAGACTCGTTTGACTCGTTTGACTCGTTTGACTCGTTTGACTCGTTTGACTCGTTTGACTCGATTGACTCGTTTGACTCGTTTGACTCGTTTGACTCGTTTGACTCGTTTGACTCGTTTGACACGTTTGACTCGTTTGACTCGTTTGACTCGTTTGACTCGTTTGACTCGTTTGACCCGTTTGAGCCGTTTGACTCGTTAGACTCGTTTGACTCGTTTGACTCGTTTGACTCGTTTGACTCGTTTGACTCGTTTGACTCGTTTGACTCGTTTGACTCGTTTGACTCGTTTGGATCGTTTAACTCGTTTGACTCGTTTGCCTCGTTTGACTCGTTTGACTCGTTTGACTCGTTTGACTCGTTTGACTCGTTTGACTCGATTGACTCGTTTGACTCGTTTGACTCGTTTGACTCGTTTGACTCGTTTGACTCGTTTGACCCGTTTGAGCCGTTTGACTCGTTAGACTCGTTTGACTCGTTTGACTCGTTTGACCCGTTTGACCCGTTTGACTCGTTTGACTCGTTTGACTCGTTTGACTCGTTTGACGCGTTTGACTCGATTGACTCGTTTGACTCGATTGACTCGTTTGACTCGTTTGACTCGTTTGGATCGTTTAACTCGCTTGACTCAATTGTCCTGTTCGACCCGTTTGACTCGTTTAACTCGTTTGACTCGTTTGACTCGTTTGACTTGATTGTCCTGTTCGACCCGTTTGACCCGTTTGACTCGTTTGACTCGTTTGACTCGTTTGACTCGTTTGACTCGTTTGACTCGTTTGACTCGTTTGACTCGTTTGACTCGTTTGACTCGTTTGACTCGTTTGACTCGTTTGACTCGTTTGACTCGTTTGACTCGTTTGACTCGTTTGACTCGTTTGACTCGTTTGACTCGTTTGACTCGTTTGACTCGTTTGACTCGTTTGACTCGTTTGACACGTTTGACTCGTTTGACTCGTTTGACTCGTTTGACTCGTTTGACTCGTTTGACTCGTTTGACTCGTTTGACTCGTTTGACTCGTATGACTCGTATGACTCGTTTGACTCGTTTGAGTCGTTTGACTCTATGACTCGTTTGATTCGTTTGACTCGTTAGACTCGTTTGACTCGATTGTCCTGTTCGACCCGTTTGACCCGTTTGACACGTTTGACCCGTTTGACTCGTTTGACTCGATTGACTCGTTTGACTCGTTTGACTCGTTTGACTCGTTTGACTCGTTTGACTCGTTTGACTCGTTTTACTCGTTTGACTCGTTTGACTCGTTTGACTCGTTTGACTCGTTTGACTCGTTCGACTCGTTTGACTCGTTCGACTCGTTTGACTCGTTTGACTCGTTTGACTCGTTTTACCCGCTTGACTCGTTTGACTCGTTTGACTCGTTTGACTCGTTTGACCCGTTTGACTCGTTTGACCCGTTTGACTCGTTTGACTCTTTTGACTCGTTTGACTCGTTTGGATCGTTTAACTCGCTTGACTCAATTGTCCTGTTCGACCCGTTTGACTCGTTTAACTCGTTTGACTCGTTTGACTCGTTTGACTCGTTTGACTCGTTTGACTCGTTTGACTCGTTTCACTCGCTTGACTCGATTGTCCTGTTCGACCCGTTTGACCCGTTTGACACGTTTGACTCGTTTCACTCGTTTAAATCGTTTGACTCGTTTGACTCGTTTGACTCGTTTGACTCGTTTCACTCGTTTCACTCGTTTGACTCGTTTGAGTCGTTTCACTCGTTTGACTCGTTTGATTCGTTTGACTCGATTGTCCTGTTCGACCCGTTTGACCCGTTTGACACGTTTGACCCGTTTGACCCGTTTGACACGTTTGACTCGTTTGACTCGTTTGACTCGATTGACTCGTTTGACTCATTTGAATCGTTTGACTCGTTTGACTCGTTTGACTCGTTTGACTCGTTTGACTCGTTTGACTCGTTTGACTCGTTTGACACGTTTGACTCGTTTGACTCGTTTGACTCGTTTGACTCGTTTGACTCGTTTGACTCGTTTGACTCGTTTGACTCGTTTGACTCGTTTGACTCGTTTGACTCGTTTGACTCGTTTGACTCGTTTGACTCGTTTGACTCGTTTGACTCGTTTGACTCGTTTGACTCGTTTGACTCGTTTGACTCGTTTGACTCGCTTGACTCGTTTGACTCGTTCGACTCGTTCGACTCGTTTGACCCGTTTGACCCGTTTGACCCGTTTGACTAGTTAGACTCGTTTGACTCGTTTGACTCGTTTGACTCGTTTGACTCGTTTGACTCGTTTGACTCGTTTGACTCGTTTGACTCGATTGACTCGTTTGACTCGTTTGACTCGTTTGACTCGTTTGACTCGTTTGACTCGTTTGACACGTTTGACTCGTTTGACTCGTTTGACTCGTTTGACTCGTTTGACTCGTTTGACTCGTTTGACTCGTTTGACTCGTTTGACTCGTTTGACTCGTTTGACTCGTTTGACTCGTTTGACTCGTTTGACTCGTTTGACTCGTTTGACTCGTTTGACTCGTTTGACTCGTTTGACTCGTTTGACTCGTTTGACTCGCTTGACTCGTTTGACTCGTTCGACTCGTTTGACTCGTTTGACCCGTTTGACCCGTTTGACTAGTTAGACTCGTTTGACTCGTTTGACTCGTTTGACTCGTTTGACTCGTTTGACTCGTTTGACTCGATTGACTCGTTTGACTCGTTTGACTCGTTTGACTCGTTTGACTCGTTTGACTCGTTTGACACGTTTGACTCGTTTGACTCGTTTGACTCGTTTGACTCGTTTGACTCGTTTGACCCGTTTGAGCCGTTTGACTCGTTAGACTCGTTTGACTCGTTTGACTCGTTTGACTCGTTTGACTCGTTTGACTCGTTTGACTCGTTTGACTCGTTTGACTCGTTTGACTCGTTTGGATCGTTTAACTCGTTTGACTCGTTTGCCTCGTTTGACTCGTTTGACTCGTTTGACTCGTTTGACTCGTTTGACTCGTTTGACTCGATTGACTCGTTTGACTCGTTTGACTCGTTTGACTCGTTTGACTCGTTTGACTCGTTTGACCCGTTTGAGCCGTTTGACTCGTTAGACTCGTTTGACTCGTTTGACTCGTTTGACCCGTTTGAGCCGTTTGACTCGTTAGACTCGTTTGACTCGTTTGACTCGTTTGACGCGTTTGACTCGATTGACTCGTTTGACTCGATTGACTCGTTTGACTCGTTTGACTCGTTTGGATCGTTTAACTCGCTTGACTCAATTGTCCTGTTCGACCCGTTTGACTCGTTTAACTCGTTTGACTCGTTTGACTCGTTTGACTTGATTGTCCTGTTCGACCCGTTTGACCCGTTTGACTCGTTTGACTCGTTTGACTCGTTTGACTCGTTTGACTCGTTTGACTCGTTTGACTCGTTTGACTCGTTTGACTCGTTTGACTCGTTTGACTCGTTTGACTCGTTTGACTCGTTTGACTCGTTTGACTCGTTTGACTCGTTTGACTCGTTTGACTCGTTTGACTCGTTTGACTCGTTTGACTCGTTTTACTCGTTTGACTCGTTTGACTCGTTTGACTCGTTTGACTCGTTTGACTCGTTCGACTCGTTTGACTCGTTCGACTCGTTTGACTCGTTTGACTCGTTTGACTCGTTTTACCCGCTTGACTCGTTTGACTCGTTTGACTCGTTTGACTCGTTTGACCCGTTTGACTCGTTTGACCCGTTTGACTCGTTTGACTCTTTTGACTCGTTTGACTCGTTTGGATCGTTTAACTCGCTTGACTCAATTGTCCTGTTCGACCCGTTTGACTCGTTTAACTCGTTTGACTCGTTTGACTCGATTGACTCGTTTGACTCGTTTGACTCGTTTGACTCGTTTCACTCGCTTGACTCGATTGTCCTGTTCGACCCGTTTGACCCGTTTGACACGTTTGACTCGTTTCACTCGTTTAAATCGTTTGACTCGTTTGACTCGTTTGACTCGTTTGACTCGTTTCACTCGTTTCACTCGTTTGACTCGTTTGAGTCGTTTCACTCGTTTGACTCGTTTGATTCGTTTGACTCGATTGTCCTGTTCGACCCGTTTGACCCGTTTGACACGTTTGACCCGTTTGACCCGTTTGACACGTTTGACTCGTTTGACTCGTTTGACTCGATTGACTCGTTTGACTCATTTGAATCGTTTGACTCGTTTGACTCGTTTGACTCGTTTGACTCGTTTGACTCGTTTGACTCGTTTGACTCGTTTGACACGTTTGACTCGTTTGACTCGTTTGACTCGTTTGACTCGTTTGACTCGTTTGACTCGTTTGACTCGTTTGACTCGTATGACTCGAATGACTCGTTTGACTCGTTTGACTCTTTTGACTCGTTTGACTCGTTTGGATCGTTTAACTCGCTTGACTCAATTGTCCTGTTCGACCCGTTTGACTCGTTTAACTCGTTTGACTCGTTTGACTCGTTTGACTTGATTGTCCTGTTCGACCCGTTTGACCCGTTTGACCCGTTTGACTCGTTTCACTCGTTTGACTCGTTTCACTCGTTTGACTCGTTTCACTCGTTTGACTCGTTTCACTCGTTTGACTCGTTTCACTCGTTTGACTCGTTTCACTCGTTTGACTCGTTTCACTCGTTTGACTCGTTTCACTCGTTTGACTCGTTTCACTCGTTTGACTCGTTTCACTCGTTTGACTCGTTTCACTCGCTTGACTCGTTTCACTCGTTGACTCGTTTCACTCGTTTGACTCGGTTCACTCGTTTGACTCGTTTGACTCGTTTGACTCGTTTGACTCGTTTCCCTCGCTTGACTCGTTTCACACGCTTGACTCGTTTGACTCGTTTCACACGTTTCACACGCTTGACTCGTTTGACTCGTTTGACTCGTTTGACTCGTTTGACTCGTTTGACTCGTTTGACTCGTTTGACTCGTTTGACTCGTTTTACTCGTTTGACTCGTTTGACTCGTTTGACTCGTTTGACTCGTTTGACTCGTTTGACTCGTTTGACTCGTTTGACTCGTTTGACTCGTTTGACTCGTTTGACTCGTTTGACTCGTTTTACTCGCTTGACTCGTTTGACTCGTTCGACTCGTTTGACTCGTTTGACCCGTTTGACCCGTTTGACTAGTTAGACTCGTTTGACTCGTTTGACTCGTTTGACTCGTTTGACTCGTTTGACTCGTTTGACTCGATTGACTCGTTTGACTCGTTTGACTCGTTTGACTCGTTTGACTCGTTTGACTCGTTTGACCCGTTTGAGCCGTTTGACTCGTTAGACTCGTTTGACTCGTTTGACTCGTTTGACCCGTTTGAGCCGTTTGACTCGTTAGACTCGTTTGACTCGTTTGACTCGTTTGACGCGTTTGACTCGATTGACTCGTTTGACTCGATTGACTCGTTTGACTCGTTTGACTCGTTTGGATCGTTTAACTCGCTTGACTCAATTGTCCTGTTCGACCCGTTTGACTCGTTTAACTCGTTTGACTCGTTTGACTCGTTTGACTTGATTGTCCTGTTCGACCCGTTTGACCCGTTTGACTCGTTTGACTCGTTTGACTCGTTTGACTCGTTTGACTCGTTTGACTCGTTTGACTCGTTTGACTCGTTTGACTCGTTTGACTCGTTTGACTCGTTTGACTCGTTTGACTCGTTTGACTCGTTTGACTCGTTTGACTCGTTTGACTCGTTTGACACGTTTGACTCGTTTGACTCGTTTGACTCGTTTGACTCGTTTGACTCGTATGACTCGTTTGACTCGTTTGACTCGTATGACTCGTATGACTCGTTTGACTCGTTTGAGTCGTTTGACTCTATTGACTCGTTTGATTCGTTTGACTCGTTAGACTCGTTTGACTCGATTGTCCTGTTCGACCCGTTTGACCCGTTTGACACGTTTGACTCGATTGACTCGTTTGACTCGTTTGACTCGTTTGACTCGTTTGACTCGTTTGACTCGTTTGACTCGTTTCACTCGTTTGACTCGTTTCACTCGTTTCACTCGTTTCACTCGTTTCACTCGTTTGACTCGTTTGACTCGTTTCCCTCGCTTGACTCGTTTCACTCGCTTGACTCGTTTCACTCGCTTGACTCGTTTCACTCGCTTGACTCGCTTGACTCGTTTCCCTCGCTTGACTCGTTTCACACGCTTGACTCGTTTGACTCGTTTGACTCGTTTGACTCGTTTGACTCGTTTGACTCGTTTGACTCGTTTGACTCGTTTGACTCGTTTGCCTCGTTTGACTCGTTTGACTCGTTTGTCTCGTT
Organism: Andrena haemorrhoa; assembly: GCA_910592295.1. Classification (NCBI taxonomy): domain Eukaryota; kingdom Metazoa; phylum Arthropoda; class Insecta; order Hymenoptera; family Andrenidae; genus Andrena; species Andrena haemorrhoa. The sequence goes on from CAJUZA010000173.1 coordinate 876,475, forward strand.
TGACTCGTTTGACTCGTTTGACTCGTTTGACTCGTTTGACTCGTTTGAATCGTTTCACTCGTTTGACTCGTTTGACTCGTTTGACTCGTTTGACTCGTTTGACTCGTTTGACTCGTTTGACTCGTTTGACTCGTTTGACTCGTTTGACTCGTTTGACTCGTTTGACTCGTTTGACTCGTTTGACTCGTTTGACTCGTTTGACTCGTTTGACTCGTTTGACTCGTTTGACTCGTTTGACTCGTTTGACTCGTTTGACTCGTTTGACTCGTTTGACTCGTTTGACTCGTTTGACTCGTTTGACTCGTTTGACTCGTTTGACTCGTTTGACTCGTTTGACTCGTTTGACTCGTTTGACTCGTTTGACTCGTTTGACTCGTTTGACTCGTTTGACTCGTTTGACTCGTTTGACTCGTTTGACTCGTTTGACTCGTTTGACTCGTTTGACTCGTTTGACTCGTTTGACTCGTTTGACTCGTTTGACTCGTTTGACTCGTTTGACTCGTTTGACTCGTTTGACACGTTTGACTCGTTTGACTCGTTTGACTCGTTTGACTCGTTTGACTCGTTTGACTCGTTTGACTCTTTTGACTCGTTTGACTCGTTTGGATCGTTTAACTCGCTTGACTCAATTGTCCTGTTCGACCCGTTTGACTCGTTTAACTCGTTTGCCTCGTTTGACTCGTTTGACTTGATTGTCCTGTTCGACCCGTTTGACCCGTTTGACACGTTTGACTCGTTTGACTCGTTTCACTCGTTTGACTCGTTTCACTCGTTTGACTCGTTTCACTCGTTTGACTCGTTTCACTCGTTTGACTCGTTTCACTCGTTTGACTCGTTTCACTCGTTTGACTCGTTTCACTCGTTTGACTCGTTTCACTCGTTTGACTCGGTTCACTCGTTTGACTCGTTTGACTCGTTTGACTCGTTTGACTCGTTTGACTCGTTTGACTCGTTTGACTCGTTTGACCCGTTTGACCCGTTTGACTCGTTTGACCCGTTTGACTCGTTTGACCCGTTTGACTCGTTTGACTCGATTGACTCGTTTGACTCGTTTCACTCGTTTGACTCGTTTCACTCGTTTGACTCGTTTCACTCGTTTGACTCGTTTCACTCGTTTGACTCGTTTCACTCGTTTGACTCGTTTCACTCGTTTGACTCGTTTCACTCGTTTGACTCGTTTCACTCGTTTGACTCGTTTCACTCGATTCACTTGATTGTCCTGTTCGACCCGTTTGACCCGTTAAACACGTTTGACTCGTTTCACTCGTTTAAATCGTTTCACTCGTTTGACTCGTTTGACTCGTTTCACTCGTTTCACTCGTTTGACTCGTTTGAGTCGTTTCACTCGTTTGACTCGTTTGATTCGTTTGACTCGATTGTCCTGTTCGACCCGTTTGACACGTTTGACACGTTTGACCCGTTTGACCCGTTTGACACGTTTGACTCCTTTGACTCGTTTGACTCGATTGACTCGTTTGACTCGATTGACTCGTTTGACTCATTTGAATCGTTTGACTCGTTTGACTCGTTTGACTCGTTTGACTCGTTTGACTCGTTTGACTCGTTTGACTCGTTTGACACGTTTGACTCGTTTGACTCGTTTGACTCGTTTGACTCGTTTGACTCGTTTGACTCGTTTGACTCGTTTGACTCGTTTGACTCGTATGACTCGAATGACTCGTTTGACTCGTTTGACTCTTTTGACTCGTTTGACTCGTTTGGATCGTTTAACTCGCTTGACTCAATTGTCCTGTTCGACCCGTTTGACTCGTTTAACTCGTTTGACTCGTTTGACTCGTTTGACTTGATTGTCCTGTTCGACCCGTTTGACCCGTTTGACCCGTTTGACTCGTTTCACTCGTTTGACTCGTTTCACTCGTTTGACTCGTTTCACTCGTTTGACTCGTTTCACTCGTTTGACTCGTTTCACTCGTTTGACTCGTTTCACTCGTTTGACTCGTTTCACTCGTTTGACTCGTTTCACTCGTTTGACTCGTTTCACTCGTTTGACTCGTTTCACTCGTTTGACTCGTTTCACTCGCTTGACTCGTTTCACTCGTTTGACTCGTTTCACTCGTTTGACTCGGTTCACTCGTTTGACTCGTTTGACTCGTTTGACTCGTTTGACTCGTTTCCCTCGCTTGACTCGTTTCACACGCTTGACTCGTTTGACTCGTTTCACACGCTTGACTCGTTTGACTCGTTTGACTCGTTTGACTCGTTTGACTCGTTTGACTCGTTTGACTCGTTTTACTCGTTTGACTCGTTTGACTCGTTTGACTCGTTTGACTCGTTTGACTCGTTTGACTCGTTTGACTCGTTTGACTCGTTTGACTCGTTTGACTCGTTTGACTCGTTTTACTCGCTTGACTCGTTTGACTCGTTCGACTCGTTTGACTCGTTTGACCCGTTTGACCCGTTTGACTAGTTAGACTCGTTTGACTCGTTTGACTCGTTTGACTCGTTTGACTCGTTTGACTCGTTTGACTCGATTGACTCGTTTGACTCGTTTGACTCGTTTGACTCGTTTGACTCGTTTGACTCGTTTGACCCGTTTGAGCCGTTTGACTCGTTAGACTCGTTTGACTCGTTTGACTCGTTTGACCCGTTTGAGCCGTTTGACTCGTTAGACTCGTTTGACTCATTTGACTCGTTTGACGCGTTTGACTCGATTGACTCGTTTGACTCGATTGACTCGTTTGACTCGTTTGACTCGTTTGACTCGTTTGACTCGTTTGACTCGTTTGACTCGTTTGACTCGTTTGACTCGTTTGACTCGTTTGACTCGTTTGACTCGTTTCACTCGTTTGACTCGTTTCACTCGTTTGACTCGTTTCACTCGTTTGACTCGTTTCACTCGTTTGACTCGGTTCACTCGTTTGACTCGTTTGACTCGTTTGACTCGTTTGACTCGTTTCCCTCGCTTGACTCGTTTCACACGCTTGACTCGTTTGACTCGTTTCACACGCTTGACTCGTTTGACTCGTTTGACTCGTTTGACTCGTTTGACTCGTTTGACTCGTTTGACTCGTTTGACTCGTTTGACTCGTTTGACTCGTTTGACTCGTTTGACTCGTTTGACTCGTTTGACTCGTTTGACTCGTTTGACTCGTTTGACCCGTTTGAGCCGTTTGACTCGTTAGACTCGTTTGACTCGTTTGACTCGTTTGACCCGTTTGAGCCGTTTGACTCGTTAGACTCGTTTGACTCATTTGACTCGTTTGACGCGTTTGACTCGATTGACTCGTTTGACTCGATTGACTCGTTTGACTCGTTTGACTCGTTTGACTCGTTTGACTCGTTTGACTCGTTTGACTCGTTTGACTCGTTTGACTCGTTTGACTCGTTTGACTCGTTTGACTCGTTTCACTCGTTTGACTCGTTTCACTCGTTTGACTCGTTTCACTCGTTTGACTCGTTTCACTCGTTTGACTCGGTTCACTCGTTTGACTCGTTTGACTCGTTTGACTCGTTTGACTCGTTTCCCTCGCTTGACTCGTTTCACACGCTTGACTCGTTTGACTCGTTTCACACGCTTGACTCGTTTGACTCGTTTGACTCGTTTGACTCGTTTGACTCGTTTGACTCGTTTGACTCGTTTGACTCGTTTGACTCGTTTGACTCGTTTGACTCGTTTGACTCGTTTTACTCGTTTGACTCGTTTGACTCGTTTGACTCGTTTGACTCGTTTGACTCGTTTGACTCGTTTGACTCGTTTGACTCGTTTGACTCGTTTGACTCGTTTGACTCGTTTGACTCGTTTGACTCGTTTGACTCGTTTGACTCGTTTGACTCGTTTGACTCGTTTGACTCGTTTGACTCGTTTGACTCGTTTGACTCGTTTGACTCGCTTGACTCGTTTGACTCGTTCGACTCGTTTGACTCGTTTGACCCGTTTGACCCGTTTGACTAGTTAGACTCGTTTGACTCGTTTGACTCGTTTGACTCGTTTGACTCGTTTGACTCGTTTGACTCGCTTGACTCGTTCGACTCGTTCGACTCGTTTGACTCGTTTGACCCGTTTGACCCGTTTGACTAGTTAGACTCGTTTGACTCGTTTGACTCGTTTGACTCGTTTGACTCGTTTGACTCGTTTGACCCGATTGACTCGTTTGACTCGTTTGACTCGTTTGACTCGTTTGACTCGTTTGACTCGTTTGACACGTTTGACTCGTTTGACTCGTTTGACTCGTTTGACTCGTTTGACTCGTTTGACTCGTTAGACTCGTTTGACTCGGTTGACTCGTTTGACGCGTTTGACTCGATTGACTCGTTTGACTCGATTGACTCGTTTGACTCGTTTGACTCGTTTGGATCGTTTAACTCGCTTGACTCAATTGTCCTGTTCGACCCGTTTGACTCGTTTAACTCGTTTGACTCGTTTGACTCGTTTGACTTGATTGTCCTGTTCGACCCGTTTGACCCGTTTGACGCGTTTGACTCGTTTGACTCGTTTCACTCGTTTGACTCGTTTGACTCGTTTGACACGTTTGACTCGTTTCACTCGTTTGACTCGTTTGACTCGTTTGACTCGTTTGACTCGTTTGACTCGTTTGACTCGTTTGACTCGTATGACTCGTATGACTCGTTTGACTCGTTTGAGTCGTTTGACTCTATTGACTCGTTTGATTCGTTTGACTCGTTAGACTCGTTTGACTCGATTGTCCTGTTCGACCCGTTTGACCTGTTTGACACGTTTGACTCGTTTGACTCGTTTGACTCGATTGACTCGTTTGACTCGTTTGACTCGTTTGACTCGTTTGACTCGTTTGACTCGTTTGACTCGTTTGACTCGTTTGACTCGTTTGACCCGTTTGACTCGTTTGACCCGTTTGACTCGTTTGACTCGTTTGACTCGTTTGACTCGTATGACTCGTATGACTCGTTTGACTCGTTTGAGTCGTTTGACTCTATTGACTCGTTTGATTCGTTTGACTCGTTAGACTCGTTTGACTCGATTGTCCTGTTCGACCCGTTTGACCTGTTTGACACGTTTGACTCGTTTGACTCGTTTGACTCGATTGACTCGTTTGACTCGTTTGACTCGTTTGACTCGTTTGACTCGTTTGACTCGTTTGACTCGTTTGACTCGTTTGACTCGTTTGACTCGTTTGACTCGTTTGACTCGTTTGACTCGTTTGACTCGTTTGACTCGTTTGACTCGTTTGACTCGTTTGACTCGTTTGACTCGTTTGACTCGTTTGACTCGTTTGACTCGTTTGACTCGTTTGACTCGTTCGACTCGTTTGACTCGTTTGACTCGTTTGACTCGTTTGACTCGTTTGACTCGCTTGACTCGTTCGACTCGTTCGACTCGTTTGACTCGTTTGACCCGTTTGACCCGTTTGACTAGTTAGACTCGTTTGACTCGTTTGACTCGTTTGACTCGTTTGACTCGTTTGACTCGTTTGACCCGATTGACTCGTTTGACTCGTTTGACTCGTTTGACTCGTTTAACTCGTTTGACTCGTTTGACTCGTTTGACTTGATTGTCCTGTTCGACCCGTTTGACCCGTTTGACTCGTTTGACTCGTTTGACTCGTTTCACTCGTTTGACTCGTTTGACTCGTTTGACACGTTTGACTCGTTTCACTCGTTTGACTCGTTTGACTCGTTTGACTCGTTTGACTCGTTTGACTCGTTTGACTCGTTTGACTCGTATGACTCGTATGACTCGTTTGACTCGTTTGAGTCGTTTGACTCTATTGACTCGTTTGATTCGTTTGACTCGTTAGACTCGTTTGACTCGATTGTCCTGTTCGACCCGTTTGACCTGTTTGACACGTTTGACTCGTTTGACTCGTTTGACTCGATTGACTCGTTTGACTCGTTTGACTCGTTTGACTCGTTTGACTCGTTTGACTCGTTTGACTCGTTTGACTCGTTTGACTCGTTTGACTCGTTTGACTCGTTTGACTCGTTTGACTCGTTTGACTCGTTTGACTCGTTTGACTCGTTTGACTCGTTCGACTCGTTTGACTCGTTTGACTCGTTTGACTCATTTTACTCGCTTGACTCGTTTGACTCGTTTGACTCGTTTGACTCGTTTGACCCGTTTGACTCGTTTGACCCGTTTGACTCGTTTGACTCTTTTGACTCGTTTGACTCGTTTGGATCGTTTAACTCGCTTGACTCAATTGTCCTGTTCGACCCGTTTGACTCGTTTAACTCGTTTGACTCGTTTGACTCGTTTGACTTGATTGTCCTGTTCGACCCGTTTGACCCGTTTGACCCGTTTGACACGTTTGACTCGATTGACTCGTTTGACTCGTTTGACTCGTTTGACTCGTATGACTCGTATGACTCGTTTGACTCGTTTGAGTCGTTTGACTCTATTGACTCGTTTGATTCGTTTGACTCGTTAGACTCGTTTGACTCGATTGTCCTGTTCGACCCGTTTGACCTGTTTGACACGTTTGACTCGTTTGACTCGTTTGACTCGATTGACTCGTTTGACTCGTTTGACTCGTTTGACTCGTTTGACTCGTTTGACTCGTTTGACTCGTTTGACTCGTTTGACTCGTTTGACTCGTTTGACTCGTTTGACTCGTTTGACTCGTTTGACTCGTTTGACTCGTTTGACTCGTTTGACTCGTTCGACTCGTTTGACTCGTTTGACTCGTTTGACTCGTTTGACTCGTTTGACTCGTTTGACTCGTTTGACTCGTTTGACTCGTTTGACTCGTTTGACTCGTTTGACTCGTTTGACTCGTTTGACTCGTTTGACTCGTTTGACTCGTTTGACTCGTTTGACTCGTTTGACTCGTTTGACTCGTTTGACTCGTTTGACTCGTTTGACTCGTTTGACTCGTTTGACTCGTTTGACTCGTTTGACTCGTTTGACTCGTTTGACTCGTTTGACTCGTTTGACTCGTTTGACTCGTTTGACTCGTTTGACTCGTTTGACTCGTTTGACTCGTTTGACTCGTTTGACTCGTTTGACTCGTTTGACTCGTTTGACTCGTTTGACTCGTTTGACGCGTTTGACTCGTTTGACTCGTTTGACTCGTTTGACTCGTTTGACTCGTTTGACTCGTTTGCCTCGTTTGACTCGTTTGACTCGTTTGACTCGTTTGTCTCGTTTGACTCGTTTGACTCGTTTGAATCGTTTCACTCGTTTGACTCGTTTCACTCGTTTGACTCGTTTGACTCGTTTGACTCGTTTGACTCGTTTGCCTCGTTTTACTCGTTTGACTCGTTTGACTCGTTTGACTCGTTTGAGTCGTTTGACGCGTTTGACTCGTTTGACTCGATTGACTCGTTTGACTCGTTTGACTCTTTTGACTCGTTTGACTCGTTTGGAACGTTTAACTCGCTGGACTCAATTGTCCTGTTCGACCCGTTTGACTCGTTTGACTCGTTTGACTCGTTTGACTCGTTTGACTCGTTTGACTCGTTTGACCCGTTTGACCCGTTTGACACGTTTGACTCGTTTGACTCGTTTCACTCGTTTGACTCGTTTCACTCGTTTGACTCGTTTCACTCGTTTGACTCGTTTCACTCGTTTGACTCGTTTGACTCGTTTGACTCGTTTGACTCGTTTGACTCGGTTCACTCGTTTGACTCGTTTGACTCGTTTGACTCGTTTGACTCGTTTCCCTCGCTTGACTCGTTTCACACGCTTGACTCGTTTGACTCGTTTCACACGCTTGACTCGTTTGACTCGTTTGACTCGTTTGACTCGTTTGACTCGTTTGACTCGTATGACTCGTATGACTCGTTTGACTCGTTTGAGTCGTTTGACTCTATTGACTCGTTTGATTCGTTTGACTCGTTAGACTCGTTTGACTCGATTGTCCTGTTCGACCCGTTTGACCTGTTTGACACGTTTGACTCGTTTGACTCGTTTGACTCGATTGACTCGTTTGACTCGTTTGACTCGTTTGACTCGTTTGACTCGTTTGACTCGTTTGACTCGTTTGACTCGTTTGACTCGTTTGACTCGTTTGACTCGTTTGACTCGTTTGACTCGTTTGACTCGTTTGACTCGTTTGACTCGTTCGACTCGTTTGACTCGTTTGACTCGTTTGACTCATTTTACTCGCTTGACTCGTTTGACTCGTTTGACTCGTTTGACTCGTTTGACCCGTTTGACTCGTTTGACCCGTTTGACTCGTTTGACTCTTTTGACTCGTTTGACTCGTTTGGATCGTTTAACTCGCTTGACTCAATTGTCCTGTTCGACCCGTTTGACTCGTTTAACTCGTTTGACTCGTTTGACTCGTTTGACTTGATTGTCCTGTTCGACCCGTTTGACCCGTTTGACCCGTTTGACACGTTTGACTCGATTGACTCGTTTGACTCGTTTGACTCGTTTGACTCGTTTGACTCGTTTGACTCGTTTGACTCGTTTGACTCGTTTGACTCGTTTGACTCGTTTGACTCGTTTGACTCGTTTGACTCGTTTGACTCGTTTGACTCGTTTGACTCGTTTGACTCGTTTGACTCGTTTGACTCGTTTGACTCGTTTGACACGTTTGACTCGTTTGACTCGTTTGACTCGTTTGACTCGTTTGACTCGTTTGACTCGTTTGACTCGTTTGACTCGTTTGACTCGTTTGACTCGTTTGACTCGTTTGACTCGTTTGACTCGTTTGACTCGTTTGACTCGTTTGACTCGTTTGACTCGTTTGACTCGTTTGACTCGTTTGACTCGTTTGACTCGTTTGACTCGTTTGACTCGTTTGACTCGTTTGACTCGTTTGACTCGTTTGACTCGTTTGACTCGTTTGACTCGTTTGACTCGTTTGACTCGTTTGACTCGTTTGACTCGTTTGACTCGTTTGACTCGTTTGACTCGTTTGACTCGTTTGACTCGTTTGACTCGTTTGACTCGTTTGACTCGTTTGACTCGTTTGACTCGTTTGACTCGTTTGACTCGTTTGACTCGTTTGACTCGTTTGACTCGTTTGACTCGTTTGACTCGTTTGACTCGTTTGACTCGTTTGACTCGTTTGACTCGTTTGACTCGTTTGACTCGTTTGACTCGTTTGACTCGTTTGACTCGTTTGCCTCGTTTGACTCGTTTGACTCGTTTGACTCGTTTGTCTCGTTTGACTCGTTTGACTCGTTTGAATCGTTTCACTCGTTTGACTCGTTTGACTCGTTTGACTCGTTTGACTCGTTTGACTCGTTTGACTCGTTTGCCTCGTTTTACTCGTTTGACTCGTTTGACTCGTTTGACTCGTTTGAGTCGTTTGACGCGTTTGACTCGTTTGACTCGATTGACTCGTTTGACTCGTTTGACTCTTTTGACTCGTTTGACTCGTTTGGAACGTTTAACTCGCTTGACTCAATTGTCCTGTTCGACCCGTTTGACTCGTTTGACTCGTTTGACTCGTTTGACTCGTTTGACTCGTTTGACCCGTTTGACCCGTTTGACACGTTTGACTCGTTTGACTCGTTTCACTCGTTTGACTCGTTTCACTCGTTTGACTCGTTTCACTCGTTTGACTCGTTTCACTCGTTTGACTAGTTAGACTCGTTTGACTCGTTTGACTCGTTTGACTCGTTTGACTCGTTTGACTCGTTTGACTCGTTTGACTCGTTTGACTCGATTGACTCGTTTGACTCGTTTGACTCGTTTGACTCGTTTGACTCGTTTGACTCGTTTGACACGTTTGACTCGTTTGACTCGTTTGACTCGTTTGACTCGTTTGACTCGTTTGACTCGTTTGACTCGTTTGACTCGTTTGACTCGTTTGACTCGTTTGACTCGTTTGACTCGTTTGACTCGTTTGACTCGTTTGACTCGTTTGACTCGTTTGACTCGTTTGACTCGCTTGACTCGTTTGACTCGTTCGACTCGTTTGACTCGTTCGACCCGTTTGACCCGTTTGACTAGTTAGACTCGTTTGACTCGTTTGACTCGTTTGACTCGTTTGACTCGTTTGACTCGTTTGACTCGATTGACTCGTTTGACTCGTTTGACTCGTTTGACTCGTTTGACTCGTTTGACTCGTTTGACACGTTTGACTCGTTTGACTCGTTTGACTCGTTTGACTCGTTTGACTCGTTTGACCCGTTTGAGCCGTTTGACTCGTTAGACTCGTTTGACTCGTTTGACTCGTTTGACTCGTTTGACTCGTTTGACTCGTTTGACTCGTTTGACTCGTTTGACTCGTTTGACTCGTTTGGATCGTTTAACTCGTTTGACTCGTTTGCCTCGTTTGACTCGTTTGACTCGTTTGACTCGTTTGACTCGTTTGACTCGTTTGACTCGATTGACTCGTTTGACTCGTTTGACTCGTTTGACTCGTTTGACTCGTTTGACTCGTTTGACCCGTTTGAGCCGTTTGACTCGTTAGACTCGTTTGACTCGTTTGACTCGTTTGACCCGTTTGAGCCGTTTGACTCGTTAGACTCGTTTGACTCGTTTGACTCGTTTGACGCGTTTGACTCGATTGACTCGTTTGACTCGATTGACTCGTTTGACTCGTTTGACTCGTTTGGATCGTTTAACTCGCTTGACTCAATTGTCCTGTTCGACCCGTTTGACTCGTTTAACTCGTTTGACTCGTTTGACTCGTTTGACTTGATTGTCCTGTTCGACCCGTTTGACCCGTTTGACTCGTTTGACTCGTTTGACTCGTTTGACTCGTTTGACTCGTTTGACTCGTTTGACTCGTTTGACTCGTTTGACTCGTTTGACTCGTTTGACTCGTTTGACTCGTTTGACTCGTTTGACTCGTTTGACTCGTTTGACTCGTTTGACTCGTTTGACTCGTTTGACTCGTTTGACTCGTTTGACTCGTTTGACTCGTTTGACACGTTTGACTCGTTTGACTCGTTTGACTCGTTTGACTCGTTTGACTCGTTTGACTCGTTTGACTCGTTTGACTCGTTTGACTCGTTTGACTCGTATGACTCGTATGACTCGTTTGACTCGTTTGAGTCGTTTGACTCTATGACTCGTTTGATTCGTTTGACTCGTTAGACTCGTTTGACTCGATTGTCCTGTTCGACCCGTTTGACCCGTTTGACACGTTTGACCCGTTTGACTCGTTTGACTCGATTGACTCGTTTGACTCGTTTGACTCGTTTGACTCGTTTGACTCGTTTGACTCGTTTGACTCGTTTGACTCGTTTGACTCGTTCGACTCGTTTGACTCGTTCGACTCGTTCGACTCGTTCGACTCGTTCGACTCGTTCGACTCGTTCGACTCGTTCGACTCGTTCGACTCGTTCGACTCGTTCGACTCGTTTGCCTCGTTTGACTCGTTTGACTCGTTTGTCTCGTTTCACTCGTTTGACTCGTTTCACTCGTTTGACTCGTTTCACTCGTTTGACTCGTTTCACTCGTTTGACTCGTTTCACTCGTTTGACTCGTTTCACTCGTTTGACTCGTTTCACTCGTTTGACTCGTTTCACTCGTTTGACTCGTTTCACTCGTTTGACTCGTTTCACTCGTTTCACTCGTTTGACTCGTTTCACTCGTTTGACTCGTTTGACTCGTTTGACTCGTTTGACTCGTTTCACTCGTTTGACTCGTTTCACTCGCTTGACTCGCTTGACTCGTTTCCCTCGCTTGACTCGTTTCACACGCTTGACTCGTTTGACTCGTTTGACTCGTTTGACTCGTTTGACTCGTTTGACTCGTTTGACTCGTTTGACTCGTTTGACTCGTTTGACTCGTTTGACTCGTTTGACTCGTTTGACTCGTTTGACTCGTTTGACTCGTTTGACTCGTTTGACACTTTTGACTCGTTTGACTCGTTTGACTCGTTTGACTCGTTTGCCTCGTTTGACTCGTTTGACTCGCTTGTCTCGTTTGACTCGTTTGACTCGTTTGAATCGTTTCACTCGTTTCACTCGTTTCACTCGTTTGACTCGTTTGACTCGTTTGACTCGTTTGACTCGTTTGACTCGTTTCACTCGTTTCACTCGTTTGATTCGTTTGACTCGTTTGACTCGTTTGACTCGTTTGACACGTTTGACTCGTTTGACTCGTTTGACTCGTTTGACTCGTTTGACTCGTTTGACTCGTTTGACTCGTTTGACTCGTTTGACTCGTTTGACTCGTATGACTCGAATGACTCGTTTGACACGTTTGACTCTTTTGACTCGTTTGACTCGTTTGGATCGTTTAACTCGCTTGACTCAATTGTCCTGTTCGACCCGTTTGACTCGTTTAACTCGTTTGACTCGTTTGACTCGTTTCACTCGTTTGACTCGTTTCACTCGTTTGACTCGTTTCACTCGTTTGACTCGTTTCACTCGTTTGACTCGGTTCACTCTTTTGACTCGTTTGACTCGTTTGACTCGTTTGACTCGTTTGACTCGTTTGACTCGTTTCCCTCGCTTGACTCGTTTCACACGCTTGACTCGTTTGACTCGTTTCACACGCTTGACTCGTTTGACTCGTTTGACTCGTTTGACTCGTTTGACTCGTTTGACTCGTTTGACTCGTTTGACTTGATTGTCCTGTTCGACCCGTTTGACCCGTTTGACCCGTTTGACACGTTTGACTCGTTTGACTCGTTTGACTCGTTTGACTCGTTTGACTCGTTTGACTCGTTTGACTCGTTTGACTCGTTTGACTCGTTTGACTCGTTTGACTCGTATGACTCGAATGACTCGTTTGACACGTTTGACTCTTTTGACTCGTTTGACTCGTTTGGATCGTTTAACTCGCTTGACTCAATTGTCCTGTTCGACCCGTTTGACTCGTTTAACTCGTTTGACTCGTTTGACTCGTTTCACTCGTTTGACTCGCTTGTCTCGTTTGACTCGTTTGACTCGTTTGAATCGTTTCACTCGTTTCACTCGTTTCACTCGTTTGACTCGTTTGACTCGTTTGACTCGTTTGACTCGTTTGACTCGTTTCACTCGTTTCACTCGTTTGATTCGTTTGACTCGTTTGACTCGTTTGACTCGTTTGACACGTTTGACTCGTTTGACTCGTTTGACTCGTTTGACTCGTTTGACTCGTTTGACTCGTTTGACTCGTTTGACTCGTTTGACTCGTTTGACTCGTATGACTCGAATGACTCGTTTGACACGTTTGACTCTTTTGACTCGTTTGACTCGTTTGGATCGTTTAACTCGCTTGACTCAATTGTCCTGTTCGACCCGTTTGACTCGTTTAACTCGTTTGACTCGTTTGACTCGTTTCACTCGTTTGACTCGTTTCACTCGTTTGACTCGTTTCACTCGTTTGACTCGTTTCACTCGTTTGACTCGGTTCACTCTTTTGACTCGTTTGACTCGTTTGACTCGTTTGACTCGTTCGACTCGTTCGACTCGTTCGACTCGTTCGACTCGTTCGACTCGTTTGACTCGTTTGCCTCGTTTGACTCGTTTGACTCGTTTGTCTCGTTTCACTCGTTTGACTCGTTTCACTCGTTTGACTCGTTTCACTCGTTTGACTCGTTTCACTCGTTTGACTCGTTTCACTCGTTTGACTCGTTTCACTCGTTTGACTCGTTTCACTCGTTTGACTCGTTTCACTCGTTTCACTCGTTTGACTCGTTTCACTCGTTTGACTCGTTTGACTCGTTTGACTCGTTTGACTCGTTTCACTCGTTTGACTCGTTTCACTCGCTTGACTCGCTTGACTCGTTTCCCTCGCTTGACTCGTTTCACACGCTTGACTCGTTTGACTCGTTTGACTCGTTTGACTCGTTTGACTCGTTTGACTCGTTTGACTCGTTTGACTCGTTTGACTCGTTTGACTCGTTTGACTCGTTTGACTCGTTTGACTCGTTTGACACTTTTGACTCGTTTGACTCGTTTGACTCGTTTGACTCGTTTGCCTCGTTTGACTCGTTTGACTCGCTTGTCTCGTTTGACTCGTTTCACTCGTTTGACTCGTTTCACTCGTTTGACTCGTTTGACTCGTTTCACTCGTTTGACTCGTTTCACTCGTTTGACTCGGTTCACTCGTTTGACTCGTTTGACTCGTTTGACTCGTTTGACTCGTTTCCCTCGCTTGACTCGTTTCACACGCTTGACTCGTTTGACTCGTTTCACACGCTTGACTCGTTTGACTCGTTTGACTCGTTTGACTCGTTTGACTCGTTTGACTCGTTTGACTCGTTTGACTCGTTTGACTCGTTTTACTCGTTTGACTCGTTTGACTCGTTTGACTCGTTTGACTCGTTTGACTCGTTTGACTCGTTTGACTCGTTTGACTCGTTTGACTCGTTTGACTCGTTTGACTCGCTTGACTCGTTTGACTCGTTCGACTCGTTTGACTCGTTTGACCCGTTTGACCCGTTTGACTAGTTAGACTCGTTTGACTCGTTTGACTCGTTTGACTCGTTTGACTCGTTTGACTCGTTTGACTCGTTTGACTCGTTTGACTCGATTGACTCGTTTGACTCGTTTGACTCGTTTGACTCGTTTGACTCGTTTGACTCGTTTGACTCGTTTGACTCGTTTGACTCGTTTGGCTCGTTCTACTCGCTTGACTCGATTGTCCTGTTCGACCTGTTCGACCCGTTTGACTCGTTCGACTCGTTTGACTCGTTTGACTCGTTTGGCTCGTTCAAATCGCTTGACTCGATTGTCCTGTTCGACCCGTTTGACTCGTGTGACTCGTGTGACTCGTGTGACTCGTGTGACTCGTGTGACTCGTTTGACTCGTTTGACTCGATTGACTCGTTTGACTCGTTTGACTCGTTTGACTCGTTTGACTCGTTTGACTCGTTTGACTCGTTTGACTCGATTGACTCGTTTCACTCGTTTCACTCGATTGTCCTGTTCGACCCGTTTGACCCATTTGACACATTTAACTCGTTTGACTAGTTTGACTCGTTTGACTCGTTTGACTCGTTTGACTCGATTGTCCTGTTCGACCCGATTGACCCATTTGACTCGTTTGGCTCGTTTGACTCGTTTGGCTCGTTCAACTCGCTTGACTCGATTGTCCTGTTCGACCCGTTCGACCCGTTTGACTCGTTTGACTCGTTTGACTCGTTTGACTCGATTGACTCGTTTGACTCGTTTGACTCGTTTGACTCGTTTGACTCGTTTGACTCGTTTGACTCGTTTGACTCGTTTGACTCGTTTGACTCGTTTGACTCGTTTGACTCGTTTGACTCGTTTGACTCGTTTGACTCGTTTGACTCGTTTGACTCGTTTGACTCGTTTGACTCGTTTGACTCGTTTGACTCGTTTGACTCGTTTGACTCGTTTGACTCGTTTGACTCGTTTGACTCGTTTGACTCGTTTGACTCGTTTGACTCGTTTGACTCGTTTGACTCGTTTGACTCGTTTGACTCGTTTGACTCGTTTGACTCGTTTGACTCGTTTGACTCGTTTGACTCGTTTGACTCGTTTGACTCGTTTGACTCGTTTGACTCGTTTGACTCGTTTGACTCGTTTCACTCGTTTGACTCGTTTCACTCGTTTGACTCGTTTCACTCGTTTCACTCGTTTGACTCGTTTGACTCGTTTGACTCGTTTGACTCGTTTGACTCGTTTGATTCGTTTGACTCGTTTGACTCGTTTGACTCGTTTGACTCGTGTGACTCGTTTGACTCGTTTGACTCGATTGACTCGTTTGACTCGTTTGACTCGTTTGACTCGTTTGACTCGTTTGACTCGTTTGACTTGTTTCACTCGATTGTCCTGTTCGACCCGATTGACCCATTTGACTCGTTTGACTCGTTTGACTCGTTTGGCTCGTTCTACTCGCTTGACTCGATTGTCCTGTTCGACCCGTTCGACCCGTTTGACTCGTTCGACTCGTTTGACTCGTTTGACTCGTTTCACTCGATTGTCCTGTTCGACCCGATTGACCCATTGGACTCGTTTGACTCGTTTGACTCGTTTGGCTCGTTCTACTCGCTTGACTCGATTGTCCTGTTCGACCCGTTCGACCCGTTTGACTCGTTCGACTCGTTTGACTCGTTTGACTCGTTTGGCTCGTTCAAATCGCTTGACTCGATTGTCCTGTTCGACCCGTTTGACGCGTTTGACTCGTTTGACTCGTTTGACTCGTTTGGCTCGTTCAAATCGCTTGACTCGATTGTCCTGTTCGACCCGTTTGACTCGTTTGACTCGTTCGACTCGTTTGACTCGTTTGACTCGTTTGGCTCGTTCAACTCGCTTTACTCGATTGTCCTGTTCGACCCGTTTGACTCGGTTGACTCGTGTGACTCGTGTGACTCGTGTGACTCGTGTGACTCGTGTGACTCGTGTGACTCGTGTGACTCGTGTGACTCGTGTGACTCGTGTGACTCGTGTGACTCGTGTGACTCGTGTGACTCGTGTGACTCGTGTGACTCGTGTGACTCGTGTGACTCGTGTGACTCGTGTGACTCGTGTGACTCGTGTGACTCGTGTGACTCGTGTGACTCGTGTGACTCGTTTGACTCGTTTGACTCGATTGACTCGTTTGACTCGTTTGACTCGTTTCACTCGTTTGACTCGTTTGACTCGATTGACTCGTTTCACTCGTTTCACTCGTTTCACTCGTTTCACTCGATTGTCCTGTTCGACCCGTTTGACCCATTTGACACATTTAACTCGTTTGACTAGTTTGACTCGTTTGACTCGTTTGACTCGTTTGACTCGATTGTCCTGTTCGACCCGATTGACCCATTTGACTCGTTTGACTCGTTTGACTCGTTTGGCTCGTTCAACTCGCTTGACTCGATTGTCCTGTTCGACCCGTTCGACCCGTTTGACTCGTTTGACTCGTTTGACTCGTTTGACTCGATTGACTCGTTTGACTCGTTTGACTCGTTTGACTCGTGTGACTCGTTTGACTCGTTTGACTCGATTGACTCGTTTGACTCGTTTGACTCGTTTGACTCGTTTGACTCGTTTGACTCGTTTGACTCGTTTGACTCGTTTGACTCGTTTGATTCGTTTGACTCGTTTGACTCGTTTGACTCGTTTGACTCGTGTGACTCGTTTGACTCGTTTGACTCGATTGACTCGTTTGACTCGTTTGACTCGTTTGACTCGTTTGACTCGTTTGACTCGTTTGACTCGTTTGACTCGTTTGACTCGTTTGACTCGTTTGACTCGTTTGACTCGTTTGACTCGTTTGACTTGTTTCACTCGATTGTCCTGTTCGACCCGATTGACCCATTTGACTCGTTTGACTCGTTTGACTCGTTTGGCTCGTTCTACTCGCTTGACTCGATTGTCCTGTTCGACCCGTTCGACCCGTTTGACTCGTTCGACTCGTTTGACTCGTTTGACTCGTTTCACTCGATTGTCCTGTTCGACCCGATTGACCCATTGGACTCGTTTGACTCGTTTGACTCGTTTGGCTCGTTCTACTCGCTTGACTCGATTGTCCTGTTCGACCCGTTCGACCCGTTTGACTCGTTCGACTCGTTTGACTCGTTTGACTCGTTTGGCTCGTTCAAATCGCTTGACTCGATTGTCCTGTTCGACCCGTTTGACGCGTTTGACTCGTTTGACTCGTTTGACTCGTTTGGCTCGTTCAAATCGCTTGACTCGATTGTCCTGTTCGACCCGTTTGACTCGTTTGACTCGTTCGACTCGTTTGACTCGTTTGACTCGTTTGGCTCGTTCAACTCGCTTTACTCGATTGTCCTGTTCGACCCGTTTGACTCGGTTGACTCGTGTGACTCGTGTGACTCGTGTGACTCGTGTGACTCGTGTGACTCGTGTGACTCGTGTGACTCGTGTGACTCGTGTGACTCGTGTGACTCGTGTGACTCGTGTGACTCGTGTGACTCGTGTGACTCGTGTGACTCGTGTGACTCGTGTGACTCGTGTGACTCGTTTGACTCGTTTGACTCGATTGACTCGTTTGACTCGTTTGACTCGTTTGACTCGTTTGACTCGTTTGACTCGTTTGACTCGATTGACTCGTTTCACTCGTTTCACTCGTTTCACTCGTTTCACTCGTTTCACTCGTTTCACTCGATTGTCCTGTTCGACCCGTTTGACCCATTTGACACATTTAACTCGTTTGACTAGTTTGACTCGTTTGACTCGTTTGACTCGTTTGACTCGATTGTCCTGTTCGACCCGATTGACCCATTTGACTCGTTTGACTCGTTTGACTCGTTTGGCTCGTTCAACTCGCTTGACTCGATTGTCCTGTTCGACCCGTTCGACCCGTTTGACTCGTTTGACTCGTTTGACTCGTTTGACTCGATTGACTCGTTTGACTCGTTTGACTCGTTTGACTCGTTTGACTCGTTTGACTCGTTTGACTCGTTTGACTCGTTTGACTCGTTTGACTCGTTTGACTCGTTTGACTCGTTTGACTCGTTTGACTCGTTTGACTCGTTTGACTCGTTTGACTCGTTTGACTCGTTTGACTCGTTTGACTCGTTCGACTCGTTTGACTCGTTTGACTCGTTTGACTCGTTTGACTCGTTTGACTCGTTTGACTCGTTTGACTCGTTTGGCTCGTTCAAATCGCTTGACTCGATTGTCCTGTTCGACTCGTTTGACTCGTTTGACTCGTTTGACTCGTTTGACTCGTTTGACTCGTTTGACTCGTTTGACTCGTTTGACTCGTTTGACTCGTTTGACTCGTTTGACTCGTTTGACTCGTTTGACTCGTTTGACTCGTTTGACTCGTTTGACTCGTTTGACTCGTTTGACTCGTTTGACTCGTTCGACTCGTTTGACTCGTTTGACTCGTTTGACTCGTTTGACTCGTTTGACTCGTTTGACTTGTTTGACTCGTTTGGCTCGTTCAAATCGCTTTACTCGATTGTCCTGTTCGACCCGTTTGACTCGGTTGACTCGATTGTCCTGTTCGACCCGTTTGACTCGGTTGACTCGATTGTCCTGTTCGACCCGTTTGACTCGGTTGACTCGTGTGACTCGTGTGACTCGTGTGACTCGTGTGACTCGTGTGACTCGTGTGACTCGTGTGACTCGTGTGACTCGTGTGACTCGTTTGACTCGTTTGACTCGTTTGACTCGTTTGACTCGTTTGACTCGTTTGACTCGTTTGACTCGTTTGACTCGTTTGACTCGTTTGACTCGTTTGACTCGTTTGACTCGATTGACTCGTTTCACTCGTTTCACTCGTTTGACTCGTTT
Source organism: Andrena haemorrhoa (assembly GCA_910592295.1). Lineage (NCBI taxonomy): Eukaryota > Metazoa > Arthropoda > Insecta > Hymenoptera > Andrenidae > Andrena > Andrena haemorrhoa. The sequence goes on from CAJUZA010000173.1 coordinate 895,465, forward strand.
GACTCGTTTGACTCGATTGACTCGTTTGACTCGATTGACTCGTTTGACTCGTTTGACTCGTTTGACTCGTTTGACTCGTTTGACTCGTTTGACTCGATTGACTCGTTTCACTCGTTTCACTCGTTTCACTCGTTTCACTCGTTTCACTCGTTTCACTCGTTTCACTCGTTTCACTCGATTGTCCTGTTCGACCCGTTTGACCCATTTGACACATTTAACTCGTTTGACTAGTTTGACTCGTTTGACTCGTTTGACTCGTTTGACTCGATTGTCCTGTTCGACCCGATTGACCCATTTGACTCGTTTGACTCGTTTGACTCGTTTGGCTCGTTCAACTCGCTTGACTCGATTGTCCTGTTCGACCCGTTCGACCCGTTTGACTCGTTTGACTCGTTTGACTCGTTTGACTCGATTGACTCGTTTGACTCGTTTGACTCGTTTGACTCGTTTGACTCGTTTGACTCGTTTGACTCGTTTGACTCGTTTGACTCGTTTGACTCGTTTGACTCGTTTGACTCGTTTGACTCGTTTGACTCGTTTGACTCGTTTGACTCGTTTGACTCGTTTGACTCGTTTGACTCGTTTGACTCGTTCGACTCGTTTGACTCGTTTGACTCGTTTGACTCGTTTGACTCGTTTGACTCGTTTGACTTGTTTGACTCGTTTGGCTCGTTCAAATCGCTTGACTCGATTGTCCTGTTCGACTCGTTTGACTCGTTTGACTCGTTTGACTCGTTTGACTCGTTTGACTCGTTTGACTCGTTTGACTCGTTTGACTCGTTTGACTCGTTTGACTCGTTTGACTCGTTTGACTCGTTTGACTCGTTTGACTCGTTTGACTCGTTTGACTCGTTTGACTCGTTTGACTCGTTTGACTCGTTCGACTCGTTTGACTCGTTTGACTCGTTTGACTCGTTTGACTCGTTTGACTCGTTTGACTTGTTTGACTCGTTTGGCTCGTTCAAATCGCTTTACTCGATTGTCCTGTTCGACCCGTTTGACTCGGTTGACTCGATTGTCCTGTTCGACCCGTTTGACTCGGTTGACTCGATTGTCCTGTTCGACCCGTTTGACTCGGTTGACTCGTGTGACTCGTGTGACTCGTGTGACTCGTGTGACTCGTGTGACTCGTGTGACTCGTGTGACTCGTGTGACTCGTGTGACTCGTTTGACTCGTTTGACTCGTTTGACTCGTTTGACTCGTTTGACTCGTTTGACTCGTTTGACTCGTTTGACTCGTTTGACTCGTTTGACTCGTTTGACTCGTTTGACTCGATTGACTCGTTTCACTCGTTTCACTCGTTTGACTCGTTTGACTCGTTTGACTCGATTGACTCGTTTGACTCGATTGACTCGTTTGACTCGTTTGACTCGTTTGACTCGTTTGACTCGTTTGACTCGTTTTACTCGCTTGACTCGTTTGACTCGTTCGACTCGTTTGACTCGTTTGACCCGTTTGACCCGTTTGACTAGTTAGACTCGTTTGACTCGTTTGACTCGTTTGACTCGTTTGACTCGTTTGACTCGTTTGACTCGATTGACTCGTTTGACTCGTTTGACTCGTTTGACTCGTTTGACTCGTTTGACTCGTTTGACCCGTTTGAGCCGTTTGACTCGTTAGACTCGTTTGACTCGTTTGACTCGTTTGACCCGTTTGAGCCGTTTGACTCGTTAGACTCGTTTGACTCGTTTGACTCGTTTGACGCGTTTGACTCGATTGACTCGTTTGACTCGATTGACTCGTTTGACTCGTTTGACTCGTTTGGATCGTTTAACTCGCTTGACTCAATTGTCCTGTTCGACCCGTTTGACTCGTTTAACTCGTTTGACTCGTTTGACTCGTTTGACTTGATTGTCCTGTTCGACCCGTTTGACCCGTTTGACTCGTTTGACTCGTTTGACTCGTTTGACTCGTTTGACTCGTTTGACTCGTTTGACTCGTTTGACTCGTTTGACTCGTTTGACTCGTTTGACTCGTTTGACTCGTTTGACTCGTTTGACTCGTTTGACTCGTTTGACTCGTTTGACTCGTTTGACTCGTATGACTCGTTTGACTCGTTTGACTCGTATGACTCGTATGACTCGTTTGACTCGTTTGACTCGATTGACTCGTTTGACTCGTTTGACTCGTTTGACTCGTTTGGATCGTTTAACTCGCTTGACTCAATTGTCCTGTTCGACCCGTTTGACTCGTTTAACTCGTTTGACTCGTTTGACTCGTTTGACTTGATTGTCCTGTTCGACCCGTTTGACCCGTTTGACTCGTTTGACTCGTTTGACTCGTTTGACTCGTTTGACTCGTTTGACTCGTTTGACTCGTTTGACTCGTTTGACTCGTTTGACTCGTTTGACTCGTTTGACTCGTTTGACTCGTTTGACTCGTTTGACTCGTTTGACTCGTTTGACTCGTTTGACTCGTTTGACACGTTTGACTCGTTTGACTCGTTTGACTCGTTTGACTCGTTTGACTCGTTTGACTCGTTTGACTCGTTTGACTCGTTTGACTCGTATGACTCGTATGACTCGTTTGACTCGTTTGAGTCGTTTGACTCTATGACTCGTTTGATTCGTTTGACTCGTTAGACTCGTTTGACTCGATTGTCCTGTTCGACCCGTTTGACCCGTTTGACACGTTTGACCCGTTTGACTCGTTTGACTCGATTGACTCGTTTGACTCGTTTGACTCGTTTGACTCGTTTGACTCGTTTGACTCGTTTTACTCGTTTGACTCGTTTGACTCGTTTGACTCGTTTGACTCGTTTGACTCGTTTGACTCGTTCGACTCGTTTGACTCGTTTGACTCGATTGACTCGTTTGACTCGTTTGACTCGTTTCACTCGCTTGACTCGATTGTCCTGTTCGACCCGTTTGACCCGTTTGACACGTTTGACTCGTTTCACTCGTTTAAATCGTTTGACTCGTTTGACTCGTTTGACTCGTTTGACTCGTTTCACTCGTTTCACTCGTTTGACTCGTTTGAGTCGTTTCACTCGTTTGACTCGTTTGATTCGTTTGACTCGATTGTCCTGTTCGACCCGTTTGACCCGTTTGACACGTTTGACCCGTTTGACCCGTTTGACACGTTTGACTCGTTTGACTCGTTTGACTCGATTGACTCGTTTGACTCATTTGAATCGTTTGACTCGTTTGACTCGTTTGACTCGTTTGACTCGTTTGACTCGTTTGACTCGTTTGACTCGTTTGACACGTTTGACTCGTTTGACTCGTTTGACTCGTTTGACTCGTTTGACTCGTTTGACTCGTTTGACTCGTTTGACTCGTATGACTCGAATGACTCGTTTGACTCGTTTGACTCTTTTGACTCGTTTGACTCGTTTGGATCGTTTAACTCGCTTGACTCAATTGTCCTGTTCGACCCGTTTGACTCGTTTAACTCGTTTGACTCGTTTGACTCGTTTGACTTGATTGTCCTGTTCGACCCGTTTGACCCGTTTGACCCGTTTGACTCGTTTCACTCGTTTGACTCGTTTCACTCGTTTGACTCGTTTCACTCGTTTGACTCGTTTCACTCGTTTGACTCGTTTCACTCGTTTGACTCGTTTCACTCGTTTGACTCGTTTCACTCGTTTGACTCGTTTCACTCGTTTGACTCGTTTCACTCGTTTGACTCGTTTCACTCGTTTGACTCGTTTCACTCGTTTGACTCGTTTCACTCGTTTGACTCGTTTCACTCGTTTGACTCGTTTCACTCGCTTGACTCGTTTCACTCGTTTGACTCGTTTCACTCGTTTGACTCGGTTCACTCGTTTGACTCGTTTGACTCGTTTGACTCGTTTGACTCGTTTCCCTCGCTTGACTCGTTTCACACGCTTGACTCGTTTGACTCGTTTCACACGCTTGACTCGTTTGACTCGTTTGACTCGTTTGACTCGTTTGACTCGTTTGACTCGTTTGACTCGTTTGACTCGTTTTACTCGTTTGACTCGTTTGACTCGTTTGACTCGTTTGACTCGTTTGACTCGTTTGACTCGTTTGACTCGTTTGACTCGTTTGACTCGTTTGACTCGTTTGACTCGTTTGACTCGTTTGACTCGTTTGACTCGTTTTACTCGCTTGACTCGTTTGACTCGTTCGACTCGTTTGACTCGTTTGACCCGTTTGACCCGTTTGACTAGTTAGACTCGTTTGACTCGTTTGACTCGTTTGACTCGTTTGACTCGTTTGACTCGTTTGACTCGATTGACTCGTTTGACTCGTTTGACTCGTTTGACTCGTTTGACTCGTTTGACTCGTTTGACCCGTTTGAGCCGTTTGACTCGTTAGACTCGTTTGACTCGTTTGACTCGTTTGACCCGTTTGAGCCGTTTGACTCGTTAGACTCGTTTGACTCGTTTGACTCGTTTGACGCGTTTGACTCGATTGACTCGTTTGACTCGATTGACTCGTTTGACTCGTTTGACTCGTTTGGATCGTTTAACTCGCTTGACTCAATTGTCCTGTTCGACCCGTTTGACTCGTTTAACTCGTTTGACTCGTTTGACTCGTTTGACTTGATTGTCCTGTTCGACCCGTTTGACCCGTTTGACTCGTTTGACTCGTTTGACTCGTTTGACTCGTTTGACTCGTTTGACTCGTTTGACTCGTTTGACTCGTTTGACTCGTTTGACTCGTTTGACTCGTTTGACTCGTTTGACTCGTTTGACTCGTTTGACTCGTTTGACTCGTTTGACTCGTTTGACACGTTTGACTCGTTTGACTCGTTTGACTCGTTTGACTCGTTTGACTCGTATGACTCGTTTGACTCGTTTGACTCGTATGACTCGTATGACTCGTTTGACTCGTTTGAGTCGTTTGACTCTATTGACTCGTTTGATTCGTTTGACTCGTTAGACTCGTTTGACTCGATTGTCCTGTTCGACCCGTTTGACCCGTTTGACACGTTTGACTCGATTGACTCGTTTGACTCGTTTGACTCGTTTGACTCGTTTGACTCGTTTCACTCGTTTGACTCGTTTCACTCGTTTCACTCGTTTCACTCGTTTCACTCGTTTGACTCGTTTGACTCGTTTCCCTCGCTTGACTCGTTTCACTCGCTTGACTCGTTTCACTCGCTTGACTCGTTTCACTCGCTTGACTCGCTTGACTCGTTTCCCTCGCTTGACTCGTTTCACACGCTTGACTCGTTTGACTCGTTTGACTCGTTTGACTCGTTTGACTCGTTTGACACTTTTGACTCGTTTGACTCGTTTGCCTCGTTTGACTCGTTTGACTCGTTTGTCTCGTTTGACTCGTTTGACTCGTTTGACTCGTTTGACTCGTTTGACTCGTTTGACTCGTTTGAATCGTTTCACTCGTTTGACTCGTTTGACTCGTTTGACTCGTTTGACTCGTTTGACTCGTTTGACTCGTTTGACTCGTTTGACTCGTTTGACTCGTTTGACTCGTTTGACTCGTTTGACTCGTTTGACTCGTTTGACTCGTTTGACTCGTTTGACTCGTTTGACTCGTTTGACTCGTTTGACTCGTTTGACTCGTTTGACTCGTTTGACTCGTTTGACTCGTTTGACTCGTTTGACTCGTTTGACTCGTTTGACTCGTTTGACTCGTTTGACTCGTTTGACTCGTTTGACTCGTTTGACTCGTTTGACTCGTTTGACTCGTTTGACTCGTTTGACTCGTTTGACTCGTTTGACTCGTTTGACTCGTTTGACTCGTTTGACTCGTTTGACTCGTTTGACTCGTTTGACTCGTTTGACTCGTTTGACTCGTTTGACTCGTTTGACTCGTTTGACTCGTTTGACACGTTTGACTCGTTTGACTCGTTTGACTCGTTTGACTCGTTTGACTCGTTTGACTCGTTTGACTCTTTTGACTCGTTTGACTCGTTTGGATCGTTTAACTCGCTTGACTCAATTGTCCTGTTCGACCCGTTTGACTCGTTTAACTCGTTTGCCTCGTTTGACTCGTTTGACTTGATTGTCCTGTTCGACCCGTTTGACCCGTTTGACACGTTTGACTCGTTTGACTCGTTTCACTCGTTTGACTCGTTTCACTCGTTTGACTCGTTTCACTCGTTTGACTCGTTTCACTCGTTTGACTCGTTTCACTCGTTTGACTCGTTTCACTCGTTTGACTCGTTTCACACGCTTGACTCGTTTGACTCGTTTCACACGCTTGACTCGTTTGACTCGTTTGACTCGTTTGACTCGTTTGACTCGTTCGACTCGTTTGACTCGTTTGACTCGTTTGGCTCGTTCAACTCGCTTTACTCGATTGTCCTGTTCGACCCGTTTGACTCGGTTGACTCGTGTGACTCGTGTGACTCGTGTGACTCGTGTGACTCGTGTGACTCGTGTGACTCGTGTGACTCGTGTGACTCGTGTGACTCGTTTGACTCGTTTGACTCGATTGACTCGTTTGACTCGTTTGACTCGTTTGACTCGTTTGACTCGTTTGACTCGTTTGACTCGTTTGACTCGATTGACTCGTTTCACTCGTTTCACTCGATTGTCCTGTTCGACCCGTTTGACCCATTTGACACATTTAACTCGTTTGACTAGTTTGACTCGTTTGACTCGTTTGACTCGTTTGACTCGATTGTCCTGTTCGACCCGATTGACCCATTTGACTCGTTTGGCTCGTTTGACTCGTTTGGCTCGTTCAACTCGCTTGACTCGATTGTCCTGTTCGACCCGTTCGACCCGTTTGACTCGTTTGACTCGTTTGACCCGTTTGACTCGGTTGACTCGATTGTCCTGTTCGACCCGTTTGACTCGGTTGACTCGTGTGACTCGTGTGACTCGTGTGACTCGTGTGACTCGTGTGACTCGTGTGACTCGTGTGACTCGTGTGACTCGTGTGACTCGTTTGACTCGTTTGACTCGTTTGACTCGTTTGACTCGATTGACTCGTTTGACTCGATTGACTCGTTTGACTCGTTTGACTCGTTTGACTCGTTTGACTCGTTTGACTCGTTTTACTCGCTTGACTCGTTTGACTCGTTCGACTCGTTTGACTCGTTTGACCCGTTTGACCCGTTTGACTAGTTAGACTCGTTTGACTCGTTTGACTCGTTTGACTCGTTTGACTCGTTTGACTCGTTTGACTCGATTGACTCGTTTGACTCGTTTGACTCGTTTGACTCGTTTGACTCGTTTGACTCGTTTGACCCGTTTGAGCCGTTTGACTCGTTAGACTCGTTTGACTCGTTTGACTCGTTTGACCCGTTTGAGCCGTTTGACTCGTTAGACTCGTTTGACTCGTTTGACTCGTTTGACGCGTTTGACTCGATTGACTCGTTTGACTCGATTGACTCGTTTGACTCGTTTGACTCGTTTGGATCGTTTAACTCGCTTGACTCAATTGTCCTGTTCGACCCGTTTGACTCGTTTAACTCGTTTGACTCGTTTGACTCGTTTGACTTGATTGTCCTGTTCGACCCGTTTGACCCGTTTGACTCGTTTGACTCGTTTGACTCGTTTGACTCGTTTGACTCGTTTGACTCGTTTGACTCGTTTGACTCGTTTGACTCGTTTGACTCGTTTGACTCGTTTGACTCGTTTGACTCGTTTGACTCGTTTGACTCGTTTGACTCGTTTGACTCGTTTGACTCGTATGACTCGTTTGACTCGTTTGACTCGTATGACTCGTATGACTCGTTTGACTCGTTTGACTCGATTGACTCGTTTGACTCGTTTGACTCGTTTGACTCGTTTGGATCGTTTAACTCGCTTGACTCAATTGTCCTGTTCGACCCGTTTGACTCGTTTAACTCGTTTGACTCGTTTGACTCGTTTGACTTGATTGTCCTGTTCGACCCGTTTGACCCGTTTGACTCGTTTGACTCGTTTGACTCGTTTGACTCGTTTGACTCGTTTGACTCGTTTGACTCGTTTGACTCGTTTGACTCGTTTGACTCGTTTGACTCGTTTGACTCGTTTGACTCGTTTGACTCGTTTGACTCGTTTGACTCGTTTGACTCGTTTGACTCGTTTGACTCGTTTGACTCGTTTGACTCGTTTGACTCGTTTGACTCGTTTGACTCGTTTGACTCGTTTGACACGTTTGACTCGTTTGACTCGTTTGACTCGTTTGACTCGTTTGACTCGTTTGACTCGTTTGACTCGTTTGACTCGTTTGACTCGTATGACTCGTATGACTCGTTTGACTCGTTTGAGTCGTTTGACTCTATGACTCGTTTGATTCGTTTGACTCGTTAGACTCGTTTGACTCGATTGTCCTGTTCGACCCGTTTGACCCGTTTGACACGTTTGACCCGTTTGACTCGTTTGACTCGATTGACTCGTTTGACTCGTTTGACTCGTTTGACTCGTTTGACTCGTTTGACTCGTTTGACTCGTTTTACTCGTTTGACTCGTTTGACTCGTTTGACTCGTTTGACTCGTTTGACTCGTTTGACTCGTTCGACTCGTTTGACTCGTTCGACTCGTTTGACTCGTTTGACTCGTTTGACTCGTTTTACCCGCTTGACTCGTTTGACTCGTTTGACTCGTTTGACTCGTTTGACCCGTTTGACTCGTTTGACCCGTTTGACTCGTTTGACCCTTTTGACTCGTTTGACTCGTTTGGATCGTTTAACTCGCTTGACTCAATTGTCCTGTTCGACCCGTTTGACTCGTTTAACTCGTTTGACTCGTTTGACTCGATTGACTCGTTTGACTCGTTTGACTCGTTTCACTCGCTTGACTCGATTGTCCTGTTCGACCCGTTTGACCCGTTTGACACGTTTGACTCGTTTCACTCGTTTAAATCGTTTGACTCGTTTGACTCGTTTGACTCGTTTGACTCGTTTCACTCGTTTCACTCGTTTGACTCGTTTGAGTCGTTTCACTCGTTTGACTCGTTTGATTCGTTTGACTCGATTGTCCTGTTCGACCCGTTTGACCCGTTTGACACGTTTGACCCGTTTGACCCGTTTGACACGTTTGACTCGTTTGACTCGTTTGACTCGATTGACTCGTTTGACTCATTTGAATCGTTTGACTCGTTTGACTCGTTTGACTCGTTTGACTCGTTTGACTCGTTTGACTCGTTTGACTCGTTTGACACGTTTGACTCGTTTGACTCGTTTGACTCGTTTGACTCGTTTGACTCGTTTGACTCGTTTGACTCGTTTGACTCGTATGACTCGAATGACTCGTTTGACTCGTTTGACTCTTTTGACTCGTTTGACTCGTTTGGATCGTTTAACTCGCTTGACTCAATTGTCCTGTTCGACCCGTTTGACTCGTTTAACTCGTTTGACTCGTTTGACTCGTTTGACTTGATTGTCCTGTTCGACCCGTTTGACCCGTTTGACCCGTTTGACTCGTTTCACTCGTTTGACTCGTTTCACTCGTTTGACTCGTTTCACTCGTTTGACTCGTTTCACTCGTTTGACTCGTTTCACTCGTTTGACTCGTTTCACTCGTTTGACTCGTTTCACTCGTTTGACTCGTTTCACTCGTTTGACTCGTTTCACTCGTTTGACTCGTTTCACTCGTTTGACTCGTTTCACTCGTTTGACTCGTTTCACTCGCTTGACTCGTTTCACTCGTTTGACTCGTTTCACTCGTTTGACTCGGTTCACTCGTTTGACTCGTTTGACTCGTTTGACTCGTTTGACTCGTTTCCCTCGCTTGACTCGTTTCACACGCTTGACTCGTTTGACTCGTTTCACTCGCTTGACTCGTTTGACTCGTTTGACTCGTTTGACTCGTTTGACTCGTTTGACTCGTTTGACTCGTTTGACTCGTTTTACTCGTTTGACTCGTTTGACTCGTTTGACTCGTTTGACTCGTTTGACTCGTTTGACTCGTTTGACTCGTTTGACTCGTTTGACTCGTTTGACTCGTTTGACTCGTTTGACTCGTTTTACTCGCTTGACTCGTTTGACTCGTTCGACTCGTTTGACTCGTTTGACCCGTTTGACCCGTTTGACTAGTTAGACTCGTTTGACTCGTTTGACTCGTTTGACTCGTTTGACTCGTTTGACTCGTTTGACTCGTTTGACTCGTTTGACTCGTTTGACTCGTTTGACTCGTTTGACTCGTTTGACTCGTTTGACCCGTTTGAGCCGTTTGACTCGTTAGACTCGTTTGACTCGTTTGACTCGTTTGACCCGTTTGAGCCGTTTGACTCGTTTGACTCGTTTGACTCGTTTGACTCGTTTGACGCGTTTGACTCGATTGACTCGTTTGACTCGATTGACTCGTTTGACTCGTTTGACTCGTTTGGATCGTTTAACTCGCTTGACTCAATTGTCCTGTTCGACCCGTTTGACTCGTTTAACTCGTTTGACTCGTTTGACTCGTTTGACTTGATTGTCCTGTTCGACCCGTTTGACCCGTTTGACTCGTTTGACTCGTTTGACTCGTTTGACTCGTTTGACTCGTTTGACTCGTTTGACTCGTTTGACTCGTTTGACTCGTTTGACTCGTTTGACTCGTTTGACTCGTTTGACTCGTTTGACTCGTTTGACTCGTTTGACTCGTTTGACTCGTTTGACACGTTTGACTCGTTTGACTCGTTTGACTCGTTTGACTCGTTTGACTCGTATGACTCGTTTGACTCGTTTGACTCGTATGACTCGTATGACTCGTTTGACTCGTTTGAGTCGTTTGACTCTATTGACTCGTTTGATTCGTTTGACTCGTTAGACTCGTTTGACTCGATTGTCCTGTTCGACCCGTTTGACCCGTTTGACACGTTTGACTCGATTGACTCGTTTGACTCGTTTGACTCGTTTGACTCGTTTCACTCGTTTGACTCGTTTGACTCGTTTCACTCGTTTCACTCGTTTCACTCGTTTCACTCGTTTCACTCGTTTCACTCGTTTGACTCGTTTGACTCGTTTCCCTCGCTTGACTCGTTTCACTCGCTTGACTCGTTTCACTCGCTTGACTCGTTTCACTCGCTTGACTCGCTTGACTCGTTTCCCTCGCTTGACTCGTTTCACACGCTTGACTCGTTTGACTCGTTTGACTCGTTTGACTCGTTTGACTCGTTTGACTCGTTTGACTCGTTTGACACTTTTGACTCGTTTGACTCGTTTGCCTCGTTTGACTCGTTTGACTCGTTTGTCTCGTTTGACTCGTTTGACTCGTTTGACTCGTTTGACTCGTTTGACTCGTTTGAATCGTTTCACTCGTTTGACTCGTTTGACTCGTTTGACTCGTTTGACTCGTTTGACTCGTTTGACTCGTTTGACTCGTTTGACTCGTTTGACTCGTTTGACTCGTTTGACTCGTTTGACTCGTTTGACTCGTTTGACTCGTTTGACTCGTTTGACTCGTTTGACTCGTTTGACTCGTTTGACTCGTTTGACTCGTTTGACTCGTTTGACTCGTTTGACTCGTTTGACTCGTTTGACTCGTTTGACTCGTTTGACTCGTTTGACTCGTTTGACTCGTTTGACTCGTTTGACTCGTTTGACTCGTTTGACTCGTTTGACTCGTTTGACTCGTTTGACTCGTTTGACTCGTTTGACTCGTTTGACTCGTTTGACTCGTTTGACTCGTTTGACTCGTTTGACTCGTTTGACTCGTTTGACTCGTTTGACTCGTTTGACTCGTTTGACTCGTTTGACTCGTTTGACTCGTTTGACTCGTTTGACTCGTTTGACTCGTTTGACTCGTTTGACTCGTTTGACACGTTTGACTCGTTTGACTCGTTTGACTCGTTTGACACGTTTGACTCGTTTGACTCGTTTGACTCGTTTGACTCGTTTGACTCGTTTGACTCGTTTGACTCTTTTGACTCGTTTGACTAGTTTGGATCGTTTAACTCGCTTGACTCAATTGTCCTGTTCGACCCGTTTGACTCGTTTAACTCGTTTGCCTCGTTTGACTCGTTTGACTTGATTGTCCTGTTCGACCCGTTTGACCCGTTTGACACGTTTGACTCGTTTGACTCGTTTCACTCGTTTGACTCGTTTCACTCGTTTGACTCGTTTCACTCGTTTGACTCGTTTCACTCGTTTGACTCGTTTCACTCGTTTGACTCGTTTCACTCGTTTGACTCGTTTCACTCGTTTGACTCGTTTGGCTCGTTCTACTCGCTTGACTCGATTGTCCTGTTCGACCTGTTCGACCCGTTTGACTCGTTCGACTCGTTTGACTCGTTTGACTCGTTTGGCTCGTTCAAATCGCTTGACTCGATTGTCCTGTTCGACCCGTTTGACGCGTTTGACTCGTTTGACTCGTTTGACTCGTTTGGCTCGTTCAAATCGCTTGACTCGATTGTCCTGTTCGACCCGTTTGACTCGTTTGACTCGTTCGACTCGTTTGACTCGTTTGACTCGTTTGGCTCGTTCAACTCGCTTTACTCGATTGTCCTGTTCGACCCGTTTGACTCGGTTGACTCGTGTGACTCGTGTGACTCGTGTGACTCGTGTGACTCGTGTGACTCGTGTGACTCGTGTGACTCGTGTGACTCGTGTGACTCGTGTGACTCGTGTGACTCGTTTGACTCGTTTGACTCGATTGACTCGTTTGACTCGTTTGACTCGTATGACTCGTTTGACTCGTTTGACTCGTTTGACTCGTTTGACTCGATTGACTCGTTTCACTCGTTTCACTCGATTGTCCTGTTCGACCCGTTTGACCCATTTGACACATTTAACTCGTTTGACTAGTTTGACTCGTTTGACTCGTTTGACTCGTTTGACTCGATTGTCCTGTTCGACCCGATTGACCCATTTGACTCGTTTGGCTCGTTTGACTCGTTTGGCTCGTTCAACTCGCTTGACTCGATTGTCCTGTTCGACCCGTTCGACCCGTTTGACTCGTTTGACTCGTTTGACTCGTTTGACTCGATTGACTCGTTTGACTCGTTTGACTCGTTTGACTCGTTTGACTCGTTTGACTCGTTTGACTCGTTTGACTCGTTTGACTCGTTTGACTCGTTTGACTCGTTTGACTCGTTTGACTCGTTTGACTCGTTTGACTCGTTTGACTCGTTTGACTCGTTTGACTCGTTTGACTCGTTTGACTCGTTTGACTCGTTTGACTCGTTTGACTCGTTTGACTCGTTTGACTCGTTTGACTCGTTTGACTCGTTTGACTCGTTTGACTCGTTTGACTCGTTTGACTCGTTTGACTCGTTTGACTCGTTTCACTCGTTTGACTCGTTTCACTCGTTTCACTCGTTTCACTCGTTTGACTCGTTTGACTCGTTTGACTCGTTTGACTCGTTTGACTCGTTTGACTCGTTTGACTCGTTTGACTCGTTTGACTCGTTTGACTCGTTTGACTCGTTTGACTCGTTTGACTCGTTTGACTTGTTTCACTCGATTGTCCTGTTCGACCCGATTGACCCATTTGACTCGTTTGACTCGTTTGACTCGTTTGGCTCGTTCTACTCGCTTGACTCGATTGTCCTGTTCGACCCGTTCGACCCGTTTGACTCGTTCGACTCGTTTGACTCGTTTGACTCGTTTCACTCGTTTGACTCGTTTCACTCGTTTGACTCGTTTGGCTCGTTCTACTCGCTTGACTCGATTGTCCTGTTCGACCTGTTCGACCCGTTTGACTCGTTCGACTCGTTTGACTCGTTTGACTCGTTTGGCTCGTTCAAATCGCTTGACTCGATTGTCCTGTTCGACCCGTTTGACGCGTTTGACTCGTTTGACTCGTTTGACTCGTTTGGCTCGTTCAAATCGCTTGACTCGATTGTCCTGTTCGACCCGTTTGACTCGTTTGACTCGTTCGACTCGTTTGACTCGTTTGACTCGTTTGGCTCGTTCAACTCGCTTTACTCGATTGTCCTGTTCGACCCGTTTGACTCGGTTGACTCGTGTGACTCGTGTGACTCGTGTGACTCGTGTGACTCGTGTGACTCGTGTGACTCGTGTGACTCGTGTGACTCGTGTGACTCGTGTGACTCGTTTGACTCGTTTGACTCGATTGACTCGTTTGACTCGTTTGACTCGTATGACTCGTTTGACTCGTTTGACTCGTTTGACTCGTTTGACTCGATTGACTCGTTTCACTCGTTTCACTCGATTGTCCTGTTCGACCCGTTTGACCCATTTGACACATTTAACTCGTTTGACTAGTTTGACTCGTTTGACTCGTTTGACTCGTTTGACTCGATTGTCCTGTTCGACCCGATTGACCCATTTGACTCGTTTGGCTCGTTTGACTCGTTTGGCTCGTTCAACTCGCTTGACTCGATTGTCCTGTTCGACCCGTTCGACCCGTTTGACTCGTTTGACTCGTTTGACTCGTTTGACTCGATTGACTCGTTTGACTCGTTTGACTCGTTTGACTCGTTTGACTCGTTTGACTCGTTTGACTCGTTTGACTCGTTTGACTCGTTTGACTCGTTTGACTCGTTTGACTCGTTTGACTCGTTTGACTCGTTTGACTCGTTTGACTCGATTGTCCTGTTCGACCCGTTTGACTCGTTTGACTCGTTCGACTCGTTTGACTCGTTTGACTCGTTTGGCTCGTTCAACTCGCTTTACTCGATTGTCCTGTTCGACCCGTTTGACTCGGTTGACTCGTGTGACTCGTGTGACTCGTGTGACTCGTGTGACTCGTGTGACTCGTGTGACTCGTGTGACTCGTGTGACTCGTGTGACTCGTGTGACTCGTTTGACTCGTTTGACTCGATTGACTCGTTTGACTCGTTTGACTCGTATGACTCGTTTGACTCGTTTGACTCGTTTGACTCGTTTGACTCGATTGACTCGTTTCACTCGTTTCACTCGATTGTCCTGTTCGACCCGTTTGACCCATTTGACACATTTAACTCGTTTGACTAGTTTGACTCGTTTGACTCGTTTGACTCGTTTGACTCGATTGTCCTGTTCGACCCGATTGACCCATTTGACTCGTTTGGCTCGTTTGACTCGTTTGGCTCGTTCAACTCGCTTGACTCGATTGTCCTGTTCGACCCGTTCGACCCGTTTGACTCGTTTGACTCGTTTGACTCGTTTGACTCGATTGACTCGTTTGACTCGTTTGACTCGTTTGACTCGTTTGACTCGTTTGACTCGTTTGACTCGTTTGACTCGTTTGACTCGTTTGACTCGTTTGACTCGTTTGACTCGTTTGACTCGTTTGACTCGTTTGACTCGTTTGACTCGTTTGACTCGTTTGACTCGTTTGACTCGTTTGACTCGTTTGACTCGTTTGACTCGTTTGACTCGTTTGACTCGTTTGACTCGTTTGACTCGTTTGACTCGTTTGACTCGTTTGACTCGTTTGACTCGTTTGACTCGTTTGACTCGTTTGACTCGTTTCACTCGTTTGACTCGTTTCACTCGTTTCACTCGTTTCACTCGTTTGACTCGTTTGACTCGTTTGACTCGTTTGACTCGTTTGACTCGTTTGACTCGTTTGACTCGTTTGACTCGTTTGACTCGTTTGACTCGTTTGACTCGTTTGACTCGTTTGACTCGTTTGACTTGTTTCACTCGATTGTCCTGTTCGACCCGATTGACCCATTGGACTCGTTTGACTCGTTTGACTCGTTTGGCTCGTTCTACTCGCTTGACTCGATTGTCCTGTTCGACCCGTTCGACCCGTTTGACTCGTTCGACTCGTTTGACTCGTTTGACTCGTTTGGCTCGTTCAAATCGCTTGACTCGATTGTCCTGTTCGACCCGTTTGACGCGTTTGACTCGTTTGACTCGTTTGACTCGTTTGGCTCGTTCAAATCGCTTGACTCGATTGTCCTGTTCGACCCGTTTGACTCGTTTGACTCGTTCGACTCGTTTGACTCGTTTGACTCGTTTGGCTCGTTCAACTCGCTTTACTCGATTGTCCTGTTCGACCCGTTTGACTCGGTTGACTCGTGTGACTCGTGTGACTCGTGTGACTCGTGTGACTCGTGTGACTCGTGTGACTCGTGTGACTCGTGTGACTCGTGTGACTCGTGTGACTCGTGTGACTCGTGTGACTCGTGTGACTCGTTTGACTCGTTTGACTCGATTGACTCGTTTGACTCGTTTGACTCGTTTGACTCGTTTGACTCGTTTGACTCGTTTGACTCGATTGACTCGTTTCACTCGTTTCACTCGTTTCACTCGTTTCACTCGATTGTCCTGTTCGACCCGTTTGACCCATTTGACACATTTAACTCGTTTGACTAGTTTGACTCGTTTGACTCGTTTGACTCGTTTGACTCGATTGTCCTGTTCGACCCGATTGACCCATTTGACTCGTTTGACTCGTTTGACTCGTTTGGCTCGTTCAACTCGCTTGACTCGATTGTCCTGTTCGACCCGTTCGACCCGTTTGACTCGTTTGACTCGTTTGACTCGTTTGACTCGTGTGACTCGTGTGACTCGTGTGACTCGTGTGACTCGTGTGACTCGTGTGACTCGTGTGACTCGTTTGACTCGTTTGACTCGATTGACTCGTTTGACTCGTTTGACTCGTTTGACTCGTTTGACTCGTTTGACTCGTTTGACTCGTTTGACTCGTTTGACTCGTTTGACTCGTTTGACTCGTTTGACTCGTTTGACTCGTTTGACTCGTTTGACTCGTTTGACTCGTTTGACTCGTTTGACTCGTTTCACTCGTTTGACTCGTTTCACTCGTTTCACTCGTTTCACTCGTTTGACTCGTTTGACTCGTTTGACTCGTTTGACTCGTTTGACTCGTTTGACTCGTTTGACTCGTTTGACTCGTTTGACTCGTTTGACTCGTTTGACTCGTTTGACTCGTTTGACTCGTTTGACTCGTTTGACTTGTTTCACTCGATTGTCCTGTTCGACCCGTTTGACTCGGTTGACTCGTGTGACTCGTGTGACTCGTGTGACTCGTGTGACTCGTGTGACTCGTGTGACTCGTGTGACTCGTGTGACTCGTGTGACTCGTGTGACTCGTGTGACTCGTGTGACTCGTGTGACTCGTGTGACTCGTGTGACTCGTTTGACTCGTTTGACTCGATTGACTCGTTTGACTCGTTTGACTCGTTTGACTCGTTTGACTCGTTTGACTCGTTTGACTCGATTGACTCGTTTCACTCGTTTCACTCGTTTCACTCGTTTCACTCGATTGTCCTGTTCGACCCGTTTGACCCATTTGACACATTTAACTCGTTTGACTAGTTTGACTCGTTTGACTCGTTTGACTCGTTTGACTCGATTGTCCTGTTCGACCCGATTGACCCATTTGACTCGTTTGACTCGTTTGACTCGTTTGGCTCGTTCAACTCGCTTGACTCGATTGTCCTGTTCGACCCGTTCGACCCGTTTGACTCGTTTGACTCGTTTGACTCGTTTGACTCGATTGACTCGTTTGACTCGTTTGACTCGTTTGACTCGTTTGACTCGTTTGACTCGTTTGACTCGTTTGACTCGTTTGACTCGTTTGACTCGTTTGACTCGTTTGACTCGTTTGACTCGTTTGACTCGTTTGACTCGTTTGACTCGTTTGACTCGTTTGACTCGTTCGACTCGTTTGACTCGTTCGACTCGTTTGACTCGTTTGACTCGTTTGACTCGTTTGACTCGTTTGACTCGTTTGACTCGTTTGACTCGTTTGACTCGTTTGACTCGTTTGACTCGTTTGACTCGTTTGACTCGTTCGACTCGTTTGACTCGTTTGACTCGTTTGACTCGTTTGACTCGTTTGACTCGTTTGACTTGTTTGACTCGTTTGGCTCGTTCAAATCGCTTTACTCGATTGTCCTGTTCGACCCGTTTGACTCGGTTGACTCGATTGTCCTGTTCGACCCGTTTGACTCGGTTGACTCGATTGTCCTGTTCGACCCGTTTGACTCGGTTGACTCGTGTGACTCGTGTGACTCGTGTGACTCGTGTGACTCGTGTGACTCGTGTGACTCGTGTGACTCGTTTGACTCGTTTGACTCGTTTGACTCGTTTGACTCGTTTGACTCGTTTGACTCGTTTGACTCGTTTGACTCGTTTGACTCGTTTGACTCGTTTGACTCGTTTGACTCGATTGACTCGTTTCACTCGTTTCACTCGTTTGACTCGTTTGACTCGTTTGACTCGATTGACTCGTTTGACTCGATTGACTCGTTTGACTCGTTTGACTCGTTTGACTCGTTTGACTCGTTTGACTCGTTTTACTCGCTTGACTCGTTTGACTCGTTCGACTCGTTTGACTCGTTTGACCCGTTTGACCCGTTTGACTAGTTAGACTCGTTTGACTCGTTTGACTCGTTTGACTCGTTTGACTCGTTTGACTCGTTTGACTCGATTGACTCGTTTGACTCGTTTGACTCGTTTGACTCGTTTGACTCGTTTGACTCGTTTGACCCGTTTGAGCCGTTTGACTCGTTAGACTCGTTTGACTCGTTTGACTCGTTTGACCCGTTTGAGCCGTTTGACTCGTTAGACTCGTTTGACTCGTTTGACTCGTTTGACTCGTTTGACTCGATTGACTCGTTTGACTCGATTGACTCGTTTGACTCGTTTGACTCGTTTGGATCGTTTAACTCGCTTGACTCAATTGTCCTGTTCGACCCGTTTGACTCGTTTAACTCGTTTGACTCGTTTGACTCGTTTGACTTGATTGTCCTGTTCGACCCGTTTGACCCGTTTGACTCGTTTGACTCGTTTGACTCGTTTGACTCGTTTGACTCGTTTGACTCGTTTGACTCGTTTGACTCGTTTGACTCGTTTGACTCGTTTGACTCGTTTGACTCGTTTGACTCGTTTGACTCGTTTGACTCGTTTGACTCGTTTGACTCGTTTGACTCGTTTGACTCGTATGACTCGTTTGACTCGTTTGACTCGTATGACTCGTATGACTCGTTTGACTCGTTTGACTCGTTTGACTCGTTTGACTCGTTTGACTCGTTTGACTCGTTTGGATCGTTTAACTCGCTTGACTCAATTGTCCTGTTCGACCCGTTTGACTCGTTTAACTCGTTTGACTCGTTTGACTCGTTTGACTTGATTGTCCTGTTCGACCCGTTTGACCCGTTTGACTCGTTTGACTCGTTTGACTCGTTTGACTCGTTTGACTCGTTTGACTCGTTTGACTCGTTTGACTCGTTTGACTCGTTTGACTCGTTTGACTCGTTTGACTCGTTTGACTCGTTTGACTCGTTTGACTCGTTTGACTCGTTTGACTCGTTTGACTCGTTTGACTCGTTTGACTCGTTTGACTCGTTTGACTCGTTTGACTCGTTTGACTCGTTTGACTCGTTTGACACGTTTGACTCGTTTGACTCGTTTGACTCGTTTGACTCGTTTGACTCGTTTGACTCGTTTGACTCGTTTGACTCGTTTGACTCGTATGACTCGTATGACTCGTTTGACTCGTTTGAGTCGTTTGACTCTATGACTCGTTTGATTCGTTTGACTCGTTAGACTCGTTTGACTCGATTGTCCTGTTCGACCCGTTTGACCCGTTTGACACGTTTGACCCGTTTGACTCGTTTGACTCGATTGACTCGTTTGACTCGTTTGACTCGTTTGACTCGTTTGACTCGTTTGACTCGTTTGACTCGTTTTACTCGTTTGACTCGTTTGACTCGTTTGACTCGTTTGACTCGTTTGACTCGTTTGACTCGTTCGACTCGTTTGACTCGTTCGACTCGTTTGACTCGTTTGACTCGTTTGACTCGTTTTACCCGCTTGACTCGTTTGACTCGTTTGACTCGTTTGACTCGTTTGACTCGTTTGACCCGTTTGACTCGTTTGACCCGTTTGACTCGTTTGACTCTTTTGACTCGTTTGACTCGTTTGGATCGTTTAACTCGCTTGACTCAATTGTCCTGTTCGACCCGTTTGACTCGTTTAACTCGTTTGACTCGTTTGACTCGATTGACTCGTTTGACTCGTTTGACTCGTTTCACTCGCTTGACTCGATTGTCCTGTTCGACCCGTTTGACCCGTTTGACACGTTTGACTCGTTTCACTCGTTTAAATCGTTTCACTCGTTTGACTCGTTTGACTCGTTTGACTCGTTTCACTCGTTTCACTCGTTTGACTCGTTTGAGTCGTTTCACTCGTTTGACTCGTTTGATTCGTTTGACTCGATTGTCCTGTTCGACCCGTTTGACCCGTTTGACACGTTTGACCCGTTTGACCCGTTTGACACGTTTGACTCGTTTGACTCGTTTGACTCGATTGACTCGTTTGACTCATTTGAATCGTTTGACTCGTTTGACTCGTTTGACTCGTTTGACTCGTTTGACTCGTTTGACTCGTTTGACTCGTTTGACACGTTTGACTCGTTTGACTCGTTTGACTCGTTTGACTCGTTTGACTCGTTTGACTCGTTTGACTCGTTTGACTCGTATGACTCGAATGACTCGTTTGACTCGTTTGACTCTTTTGACTCGTTTGACTCGTTTGGATCGTTTAACTCGCTTGACTCAATTGTCCTGTTCGACCCGTTTGACTCGTTTAACTCGTTTGACTCGTTTGACTCGTTTGACTTGATTGTCCTGTTCGACCCGTTTGACCCGTTTGACCCGTTTGACTCGTTTCACTCGTTTGACTCGTTTCACTCGTTTGACTCGTTTCACTCGTTTGACTCGTTTCACTCGTTTGACTCGTTTCACTCGTTTGACTCGTTTCACTCGTTTGACTCGTTTCACTCGTTTGACTCGTTTCACTCGTTTGACTCGTTTCACTCGTTTGACTCGTTTCACTCGTTTGACTCGTTTCACTCGTTTGACTCGTTTCACTCGTTTGACTCGTTTCACTCGCTTGACTCGTTTCACTCGTTTGACTCGTTTCACTCGTTTGACTCGGTTCACTCGTTTGACTCGTTTGACTCGTTTGACTCGTTTGACTCGTTTCCCTCGCTTGACTCGTTTCACACGCTTGACTCGTTTGACTCGTTTCACACGCTTGACTCGTTTGACTCGTTTGACTCGTTTGACTCGTTTGACTCGTTTGACTCGTTTGACTCGTTTGACTCGTTTGACTCGTTTGACTCGTTTGACTCGTTTGACTCGTTTGACTCGTTTGACTCGTTTGACTCGTTTGACTCGTTTGACTCGTTTGACTCGTTTGACTCGTTTGACTCGTTTGACTCGTTTGACTCGTTTGACTCGTTTGACTCGTTTGACACGTTTGACTCGTTTGACTCGTTTGACTCGTTTGACTCGTTTGACTCGTATGACTCGTTTGACTCGTTTGACTCGTATGACTCGTATGACTCGTTTGACTCGTTTGAGTCGTTTGACTCTATTGACTCGTTTGATTCGTTTGACTCGTTAGACTCGTTTGACTCGATTGTCCTGTTCGACCCGTTTGACCCGTTTGACACGTTTGACTCGATTGACTCGTTTGACTCGTTTGACTCGTTTGACTCGTTTGACTCGTTTCACTCGTTTGACTCGTTTCACTCGTTTGACTCGTTTCACTCGTTTGACTCGTTTCACTCGTTTCACTCGTTTCACTCGTTTCACTCGTTTGACTCGTTTGACTCGTTTCCCTCGCTTGACTCGTTTCACTCGCTTGACTCGTTTCACTCGCTTGACTCGTTTCACTCGCTTGACTCGTTTCACTCGCTTGACCCGCTTGACTCGTTTCCCTCGCTTGACTCGTTTCACACGCTTGACTCGTTTGACTCGTTTGACTCGTTTGACTCGTTTGACTCGTTTGACTCGTTTGACTCGTTTGACACTTTTGACTCGTTTGACTCGTTTGCCTCGTTTGACTCGTTTGACTCGTTTGTCTCGTTTGACTCGTTTGACTCGTTTGACTCGTTTGACTCGTTTGACTCGTTTGAATCGTTTCACTCGTTTGACTCGTTTGACTCGTTTGACTCGTTTGACTCGTTTGACTCGTTTGACTCGTTTGACTCGTTTGACTCGTTTGACTCGTTTGACTCGTTTGACTCGTTTGACTCGTTTGACTCGTTTGACTCGTTTGACTCGTTTGACTCGTTTGACTCGTTTGACTCGTTTGACTCGTTTGACTCGTTTGACTCGTTTGACTCGTTTGACTCGTTTGACTCGTTTGACTCGTTTGACTCGTTTGACTCGTTTGACTCGTTTGACTCGTTTGACTCGTTTGACTCGTTTGACTCGTTTGACTCGTTTGACTCGTTTGACTCGTTTGACTCGTTTGACTCGTTTGACTCGTTTGACTCGTTTGACTCGTTTGACTCGTTTGACTCGTTTGACTCGTTTGACTCGTTTGACTCGTTTGACTCGTTTGACTCGTTTGACACGTTTGACTCGTTTGACTCGTTTGACTCGTTTGACTCGTTTGACTCGTTTGACTCGTTTGACTCTTTTGACTCGTTTGACTCGTTTGGATCGTTTAACTCGCTTGACTCAATTGTCCTGTTCGACCCGTTTGACTCGTTTAACTCGTTTGCCTCGTTTGACTCGTTTGACTTGATTGTCCTGTTCGACCCGTTTGACCCGTTTGACACGTTTGACTCGTTTGACTCGTTTCACTCGTTTGACTCGTTTCACTCGTTTGACTCGTTTCACTCGTTTGACTCGTTTCACTCGTTTGACTCGTTTCACTCGTTTGACTCGTTTCACTCGTTTGACTCGTTTCACTCGTTTGACTCGTTTCACTCGTTTGACTCGGTTCACTCGTTTGACTCGTTTGACTCGTTTGACTCGTTTGACTCGTTTGACTCGTTTGACTCGTTTGACTCGTTTGACCCGTTTGACCCGTTTGACTCGTTTGACCCGTTTGACTCGTTTGACCCGTTTGACTCGTTTGACTCGATTGACTCGTTTGACTCGTTTCACTCGTTTGACTCGTTTCACTCGTTTGACTCGTTTCACTCGTTTGACTCGTTTCACTCGTTTCACTCGTTTCACTCGCTTGACTCGTTTCACTCGTTTGACTCGTTTCACTCGTTTGACTCGGTTCACTCGTTTGACTCGTTTGACTCGTTTGACTCGTTTGACTCGTTTCCCTCGCTTGACTCGTTTCACACGCTTGACTCGTTTGACTCGTTTCACACGCTTGACTCGTTTGACTCGTTTGACTCGTTTGACTCGTTTGACTCGTTTGACTCGTTTGACTCGTTTTACTCGTTTGACTCGTTTGACTCGTTTGACTCGTTTGAGTCGTTTCACTCGTTTGACTCGTTTCACTCGTTTGACTCGTTTCACTCGTTTCACTCGTTTGACCCGTTTCACTCGCTTGACTCGTTTCACTCGCTTGACTCGCTTGACTCGCTTGACTCGTTTCACTCGTTTCACTCGTTTGACTCGTTTCACTCGTTTCACTTGATTGTCCTGTTCGACCCGTTTGACCCGTTAAACACGTTTGACTCGTTTCACTCGTTTAAATCGTTTCACTCGTTTGACTCGTTTGACTCGTTTCACTCGTTTCACTCGTTTGACTCGTTTGAGTCGTTTCACTCGTTTGACTCGTTTGATTCGTTTGACTCGATTGTCCTGTTCGACCCGTTTGACACGTTTGACACGTTTGACCCGTTTGACCCGTTTGACACGTTTGACTCGTTTGACTCGTTTGACTCGATTGACTCGTTTGACTCGATTGACTCGTTTGACTAATTTGAATCGTTTGACTCGTTTGACTCGTTTGACTCGTTTGACTCGTTTGACTCGTTTGACTCGTTTGACTCGTTTGACACGTTTGACTCGTTTGACTCGTTTGACTCGTTTGACTCGTTTGACTCGTTTGACTCGTTTGACTCGTTTGACTCGTTTGACTCGTTTGACTCGTTTGACTCGTATGACTGGAATGACTCGTTTGACTCGTTTGACTCTTTTGACTCGTTTGACTCGTTTGGATCGTTTAACTCGCTTGACTCAATTGTCCTGTTCGACCCGTTTGACTCGTTTAACTCGTTTGACTCGTTTGACTCGTTTGACTTGATTGTCCTGTTCGACCCGTTTGACCCGTTTGACCCGTTTGACTCGTTTCACTCGTTTGACTCGTTTCACTCGTTTGACTCGTTTCACTCGTTTGACTCGTTTCACTCTTTTGACTCGTTTCACTCGTTTGACTCGTTTCACTCGTTTGACTCGTTTCACTCGTTTGACTCGTTTCACTCGTTTGACTCGTTTCACTCGTTTGACTCGTTTCACTCGTTTGACTCGTTTCACTCGCTTGACTCGTTTCACTCGTTTGACTCGTTTCACTCGTTTGACTCGGTTCACTCGTTTGACTCGTTTGACTCGTTTGACTCGTTTGACTCGTTTCCCTCGCTTGACTCGTTTCACACGCTTGACTCGTTTGACTCGTTTCACACGCTTGACTCGTTTGACTCGTTTGACTCGTTTGACTCGTTTGACTCGTTTTACTCGTTTGACTCGTTTGACTCGTTTGACTCGTTTGACTCGTTTGACTCGTTTGACTCGTTTGACTCGTTTGACTCGTTTGACTCGTTTGACTCGTTTGACTCGTTTGACTCGTTTTACTCGCTTGACTCGTTTGACTCGTTCGACTCGTTCGACTCGTTTGACCCGTTTGACCCGTTTGACTAGTTAGACTCGTTTGACTCGTTTGACTCGTTTGACTCGTTTGACTCGATTGACTCGTTTGACTCGATTGACTCGTTTGACTCGTTTGACTCGTTTGACTCGTTTGACTCGTTTGACTCGTTTGACCCGTTTGAGCCGTTTGACTCGTTAGACTCGTTTGACTCGTTTGACTCGTTTGACCCGTTTGAGCCGTTTGACTCGTTAGACTCGTTTGACTCGTTTGACTCGTTTGACGCGTTTGACTCGATTGACTCGTTTGACTCGATTGACTCGTTTGACTCGTTTGACTCGTTTGACTCGTTTGACTCGTTTGACTCGTTTGACTCGTTTGACTCGTTTGACTCGTTTGACTCGTTTGACTCGTTTGACTCGTTTGACTCGTTTGACTCGTTTGACTCGTTTGACTCGTTTGACTCGTTTGACTCGTTTGACTCGTTTGACTCGTTTGACTCGTTTGACTCGTTTGACTCGTTTGACTCGTTTGACACGTTTGACTCGTTTGACTCGTTTGACTCGTTTGACTCGTTTGACTCGTTTGACTCGTTTGACTCTTTTGACTCGTTTGACTCGTTTGGATCGTTTAACTCGCTTGACTCAATTGTCCTGTTCGACCCGTTTGACTCGTTTAACTCGTTTGCCTCGTTTGACTCGTTTGACTTGATTGTCCTGTTCGACCCGTTTGACCCGTTTGACCCGTTTGACACGTTTGACTCGTTTGACTCGTTTCACTCGTTTGACTCGTTTCACTCGTTTGACTCGTTTCACTCGTTTGACTCGTTTCACTCGTTTGACTCGTTTCACTCGTTTGACTCGTTTCACTCGTTTGACTCGTTTCACTCGTTTGACTCGGTTCACTCGTTTGACTCGTTTGACTCGTTTGACTCGTTTGACTCGTTTCCCTCGCTTGACTCGTTTCACACGCTTGACTCGTTTGACTCGTTTCACACGCTTGACTCGTTTGACTCGTTTGACTCGTTTGACTCGTTTGACTCGTTTGACTCGTTTGACTCGTTTGACTCGTTTGACTCGTTTGACTCGTTTGACTCGTTTGACTCGTTTGACTCGTTTTACTCGTTTGACTCGTTTGACTCGTTTGACTCGTTTGACTCGTTTGACTCGTTTGACTCGTTTGACTCGTTTGACTCGTTTGACTCGTTTGACTCGTTTGACTCGTTTGACTCGTTTGACTCGTTTGACTCGTTTGACTCGTTTGACTCGTTTGACTCGTTTGACTCGTTTGACTCGTTTGACTCGTTTGACTCGTTTGACTCGTTTGACTCGCTTGACTCGTTTGACTCGTTCGACTCGTTTGACTCGTTTGACCCGTTTGACCCGTTTGACTAGTTAGACTCGTTTGACTCGTTTGACTCGTTTGACTCGTTTGACTCGTTTGACTCGTTTGACTCGCTTGACTCGTTTGACTCGTTCGACTCGTTTGACTCGTTTGACCCGTTTGACCCGTTTGACTAGTTAGACTCGTTTGACTCGTTTGACTCGTTTGACTCGTTTGACTCGTTTGACTCGTTTGACCCGATTGACTCGTTTGACTCGTTTGACTCGTTTGACTCGTTTGACTCGTTTGACTCGTTTGACACGTTTGACTCGTTTGACTCGTTTGACTCGTTTGACTCGTTTGACTCGTTTGACTCGTTTGACTCGTTTGACTCGTTTGACTCGTTTGACGCGTTTGACTCGATTGACTCGTTTGACTCGATTGACTCGTTTGACTCGTTTGACTCGTTTGGATCGTTTAACTCGCTTGACTCAATTGTCCTGTTCGACCCGTTTGACTCGTTTAACTCGTTTGACTCGTTTGACTCGTTTGACTTGATTGTCCTGTTCGACCCGTTTGACCCGTTTGACTCGTTTGACTCGTTTGACTCGTTTCACTCGTTTGACTCGTTTGACTCGTTTGACTCGTTTGACTCGTTTGACTCGTTTGACTCGTTTGACTCGTTTGACTCGTTTGAGTCGTTTGACTCTATTGACTCGTTTGATTCGTTTGACTCGTTAGACTCGTTTGACTCGATTGTCCTGTTCGACCCGTTTGACCTGTTTGACACGTTTGACTCGTTTGACTCGTTTGACTCGATTGACTCGTTTGACTCGTTTGACTCGTTTGACTCGTTTGACTCGTTTGACTCGTTTGACTCGTTTGACTCGTTTGACTCGTTTGACTCGTTTGACTCGTTTGACTCGTTTGACTCGTTTGACTCGTTTGACTCGTTCGACTCGTTTGACTCGTTCGACTCGTTTGACTCGTTTGACTCGTTTGACTCGTTTTACTCGTTTGACGCGTTTGACTCGATTGACTCGTTTGACTCGATTGACTCGTTTGACTCGTTTGACTCGTTTGACTCGTTTGACTCGTTTGACTCGTTTGACTCGTTTGACTCGTTTGACTCGTTTGACTCGTTTGACACGTTTGACTCGTTTGACTCGTTTGACTCGTTTGACTCGTTTGACTCGTTTGACTCTTTTGACTCGTTTGACTCGTTTGGATCGTTTAACTCGCTTGACTCAATTGTCCTGTTCGACCCGTTTGACTCGTTTAACTCGTTTGCCTCGTTTGACTCGTTTGACTTGATTGTCCTGTTCGACCCGTTTGACCCGTTTGACCCGTTTGACACGTTTGACTCGTTTGACTCGTTTCACTCGTTTGACTCGTTTCACTCGTTTGACTCGTTTCACTCGTTTGACTCGTTTCACTCGTTTGACTCGTTTCACTCGTTTGACTCGTTTCACTCGTTTGACTCGTTTCACTCGTTTGACTCGTTTCACTCGTTTCACTCGTTTCACTCGTTTGACTCGTTTCACTCGTTTGACTCGGTTCACTCGTTTGACTCGTTTGACTCGTTTGACTCGTTTGACTCGTTTCCCTCGCTTGACTCGTTTCACACGCTTGACTCGTTTGACTCGTTTCACACGCTTGACTCGTTTGACTCGTTTCACACGCTTGACTCGTTTGACTCGTTTGACTCGTTTGACTCGTTTGACTCGTTTTACTCGTTTGACTCGTTTGACTCGTTTGACTCGTTTGACTCGTTTGACTCGTTTGACTCGTTTGACTCGTTTGACTCGTTTGACTCGTTTGACTCGTTTGACTCGTTTGACTCGTTTTACTCGCTTGACTCGTTTGACTCGTTCGACTCGTTCGACTCGTTTGACCCGTTTGACCCGTTTGACTAGTTAGACTCGTTTGACTCGTTTGACTCGTTTGACTCGTTTGACTCGATTGACTCGTTTGACTCGATTGACTCGTTTGACTCGTTTGACTCGTTTGACTCGTTTGACTCGTTTGACTCGTTTGACCCGTTTGAGCCGTTTGACTCGTTAGACTCGTTTGACTCGTTTGACTCGTTTGACCCGTTTGAGCCGTTTGACTCGTTAGACTCGTTTGACTCATTTGACTCGTTTGACGCGTTTGACTCGATTGACTCGTTTGACTCGATTGACTCGTTTGACTCGTTTGACTCGTTTGACTCGTTTGACTCGTTTGACTCGTTTGACTCGTTTGACTCGTTTGACTCGTTTGACTCGTTTGACTCGTTTGACTCGTTTGACTCGTTTGACTCGTTTGACTCGTTTGACTCGTTTGACTCGTTTGACTCGTTTGACTCGTTTGACTCGTTTGACTCGTTTGACTCGTTTGACTCGTTTGACTCGTTTGACTCGTTTGACACGTTTGACTCGTTTGACTCGTTTGACTCGTTTGACTCGTTTGACTCGTTTGACTCGTTTGACTCTTTTGACTCGTTTGACTCGTTTGGATCGTTTAACTCGCTTGACTCAATTGTCCTGTTCGACCCGTTTGACTCGTTTAACTCGTTTGCCTCGTTTGACTCGTTTGACTTGATTGTCCTGTTCGACCCGTTTGACCCGTTTGACCCGTTTGACACGTTTGACTCGTTTGACTCGTTTCACTCGTTTGACTCGTTTCACTCGTTTGACTCGTTTCACTCGTTTGACTCGTTTCACTCGTTTGACTCGTTTGACTCGTTTGACTCGTTTGACTCGTTTGACTCGTTTGACTCGTTTGACTCGTTTGACTCGTTTGACTCGTTTGACTCGTTTGACTCGTTTGACTCGTTTGACTCGTTTGACTCGTTTGACTCGTTTGACTCGTTTGACTCGTTTGACTCGTTTGACTCGTTTGACTCGTTTGACTCGTTTGACTCGTTTGACCCGTTTGAGCCGTTTGACTCGTTAGACTCGTTTGACTCATTTGACTCGTTTGACGCGTTTGACTCGATTGACTCGTTTGACTCGATTGACTCGTTTGACTCGTTTGACTCGTTTGACTCGTTTGACTCGTTTGACTCGTTTGACTCGTTTGACTCGTTTGACTCGTTTGACTCGTTTGACTCGTTTGACTCGTTTGACTCGTTTGACTCGTTTGACTCGTTTGACTCGTTTGACTCGTTTGACTCGTTTGACTCGTTTGACTCGTTTGACTCGTTTGACTCGTTTGACTCGTTTGACTCGTTTGACTCGTTTTACTCGTTTGACTCGTTTGACTCGTTTGACTCGTTTGACTCGTTTGACTCGTTTGACTCGTTTGACTCGTTTGA